>CM059425.1:187489220-187626720 GCA_030390025.1 Squalus acanthias
AATGCATTGAGGCACTGGCAAGGAGTGTGGAGCACTTCGCTGTAGCACAGGCGGATGCCACACTAAAGCTTACTGCTGCAATTCAGTCACTGGCTGCCAGGAACCCATCTGAGCCTGCTCTCATGCAGACTCAGATTGAGGCCACGCGAGCACTGACTGCTGCCATCCTCGATGGTTCGTGCACATGTCCCCGGGGCTGTCACCGCGCCGCAGCAGGCCAGCAATCTGTTCTCAGGCAAATTGCTCCGGATGCTGAAGTGCTGCCCCGTGGGAGTGCCAGTGTGTCGGGCGAGCAGGGAGTTGCTGTCCTCTCTCACGATGACAGCATTCCTGCTGCCAACACTGTCACTTCTCCACTGCACTTGCCACGCCTGTAGGACAGACTGCTGCCGCCCATGCAGAGTTGGTGCAGTCTGCAGCCGGGCCCTCCAGGCCCAGAAGTGGTCGAGGCCGGCCTTCAGGGGCATCTGCAGTGTCAGGGTCTGACAAGCAGCAGCCTTCCACCAGCCTTGCTGCAGCCACTGAGGTCCCATTACGGAGGAGCAGTAGGGTTAGAAGGGGGGAAGTGCGCAAGGGAAGGAGATCACCCTCGAAGGGCAAAAAGTAGGATGTGTGCCAAAATGCTGGTCATTTTTTTATTAAAGGCCGAGGTTCATGGCCCAACTTTTGTTTAGTGTTTTGGACATTATCTCCAGGTTGTGAGAACCAGTTATGTTATTGACTGTTTTTTGGTGTTTATTTCTATGAGTTTCTCATGAGGAATTGACACACACAGAGTTTGTACAATAAATAAGTTTCTGTATTCAAAATATACATGGCTGGTGGTTGGAATTATTGGTGCCTTGGCCGGCTTAGGGGTTGCGTGCTGGGTTGATTCGTATTTGTAGCACTGGCAGGGGTCCTAGAAGCGGCTTGCTATTAGTCGTTGACGGACGGCCCTTGCAGTTTGACCATTGTGGGCCGCCCTCCTGCCTTGGTGCTGCTGCTGATCATCGTCCTCGGCCTGTTCCTCCTCTTCCTCCTCCTCCTCTTGTGGTGCTGCAAGGCCTGGTGGCATTGGCTGCGTCCTGAGGATTGCCATGTTGTGCAACATGCAGCACACCACTACGAATTTGGAAACTTGCTCAGGCGAGTACTGCAGGGCTCCTCCGGAATGGTCCAGACAGCGGAATCGTTGTTTGAGCACGCCGATTGTGCGCTCAATAATGTTCCTCGTTGCTTGTTGGCTTTCCTGGTACCGCAGCTCAGCAGGGGTGTTTGGCGCACGGAGCGGTGTCATCAGCCAGGTGCTCAATGCGTACCCCTTGTCCCCCAGAAGCCAACCAACTGGCTGATGCGGTGCCTCGAAAATTTCTGCCACAGTACTCTGGCGCAGGATGAAAGCATCGTGGCAGCTGCCCGGATAGTGGGCATTGACAGCGAGAATCACCTGTCTGTGGTCACAGACCAACTGCACATTCAAGGAATGGAACCCCTTTCTGTTCCGGAACTCCTCTGCATTCTCTCGCGGAGCACGCAAAGCCACATGCGTGCAGTCAATGGCGCCCTGCACCATGGGGAAGCCCGCTACCCTCGCAAAGCCCATAGCACGGTCATGCTGCTTGTCTGGGGTCATAGGGAAGGAGATGAAGTCTCGTCTCCTTGTGAAGAGGGCATTGGTGACCTGCCGAATGCAGCGATGCACCGCAAACTGGGAGATATTGGCGAGGTCCCCAACAGCAGCTTGGAATGAGCCAGTGGCGTAGAAGTTCAAGGCCACTGTGACCTTCACTGCCACCGACAGAGACGTCCTGGACCTCAGCTGAGGCTGCAGATCTGGCTGCAGCAGGTGGCAGAGCTCAGTGACCACCTCCTTGCTGAATCGCAGCCTTCGCAAACACAGCTCCTCGGACATGTGGATGTAGGAGAGCTGTTCACGATATACCCTGGGAGGGTAAGCTCTCCTGTACATGCGCCTGATGGGCCTCCTCCGTCTGGCCATCATTGCCACTCTCTGTCTGCGTCTCACTCTGCTCCGATTGAGCTGGAGCAGGACGACGCCCCCAATCATTGCAGCCCCCATCTTCTCTTTGCCAGAAAAGTAATGAGGTACAGCAACGAAAGTAGCAGCAAAGTTAGGATGAACTAGGCAAAACTACCTCACAAAGCGTTGAGTCAATGTAGAAGTCTCTCTCTCTCTCTCTCCGAATCTCTCTCTCTCTCTCAGAACGAGTGGTGCATAAATGTCGACCACAGAAAAAGACAGGAAGAGGCCCCCTTTAAATAGCGCCCCCCCCAGCCCCAGACCGATTGATAACGTTCCAGTCTTCCGGTCGTTGGAAGCGCCAGGCGGTAAGGCAGGGGGCGCCACTCAATTTCCGCTCCGGGGCGCCCCAAGGGCGTTGCACCACAGAATGACGTCACAATCTGCGCGCGCAGGTGGTCGCAGCGGTAAGTTTTAGCGCCGCCGCACAATCTCAAGTTAAGTTCTCGAGCGGCGCAAACAGCGCTGCGCCCAGGCGTTAGCGCCTTAACGCCCCATTAGCGCCCATTTAAGGCGCTAACGGGAGGCGCAACCAACTGAATTTTTACCCCCTGGGGTTTAAGTCATTCTTTTTTAAATTATTTGTTCATGGGATCTGGGCATCGCTGGCAACGCCAGCATTTATTGCCCATCCCTAATTGCCCTTAAGAAGCTGGTGGTGAGCCGCCTTCTTGAACTGCTGCAGTCCGTGTGGTGAAGGCACTCCCACAGTGCTGTTAGAGAGGGAGTTCCAGGGTTTTGACCCAGTGACGATGACGGAACGGTGATATACTTCCAAGTCAGGATGGTGTGTGACTTGGAGGGGAACGTGGAGGTGGTGGTGTTCCCATGCGCCTGCTGCCCTTGTCCTTCTAGGTGGTAGAGGTCGTGGGTTCTGGAGGTGCTGCCGAAGAAGCTTTGGCGAGTTGCTGCAGTGCATCTTGTAGATGGTACACACTGCAGCCACGGTACGCCGGTGGTGGAGGGAGTGAATGTTTAAGGTGGTGGATAGGGTGCCAATCAAGCGGGCTGCTTTGTCCTGGATGGTGTTGAGCTTCTTGAGTGTTGTTGGAGCTGCACTCATCCAGGCAAGTGGAGAGTATTCCATCACACTCCTTACTTGTGCCTTGTAGATGGTGGAAAGGCTTTGTGGAGTCAGGAGGTGAGACACTCGCTGCAGAATACCTAACCTCTGACCTACTCTTGTTGCCACAGTATTTATGTGGCTGGTCCAGTTAAGTTTCTGGTCAATGGTAACTCCAGGATGTTGATGGTGGGGGATTCTGTGATGGTAATGTCGTTGAATGTCAAGGGGTGGTGGTTAGACTCTCGCTTGTTGGAGATAGTCATTGCCTGGCACTTGTGTGGTGTGAACGTTACCTGCCACTTATCAGCCCAAGCCTGAATGTCATTCAGGTCTTGTTGCTTGCGGGCATGGACTGCTTCATTATCTGAGGAGTTGTGAATGGCACTGAACACTGTGCAGTCATTGGCGAACATCCCCATTTCTGACCTTATGTTGGAGGGTAGATCATTGATGAAGCAACTGAAGATGGTTGGGCTTAGGATACTGTCCTGAGGAACTCCTGTAGTGATGTCCTGGGGCTGTGCTGATTGACCTCCAACCACCATAACCATCTTCCTTTTGCTAGGTATGACTCCATCCTGGTGTGAGGCTGGAGGTCTGTTTGGAGGAGGCGGCAGAGTTCTGTGACCACCACCTTGGTGATGCGGAGCCATCTAATACACTGCCCGTCACTTAATTGAAGGTAGGAGAAGTGTTGTTGGAATACCTTCGGAGGGTAAGGCCTCCTGGTGAGAGCCCTGGTGCCCCTCCTCATGTTCCTGTATTTCTCGCTGCCTACACTCCCTCCACCATAGATTCTGGAGGACGAGGTGGCATGCCAGTACAGCCACCATTAATGCTGCCAAGTGTAGCAGTTTGAATCTTTGAACAATAAATGTAGCTACTCTGTAGTTGCCAGAAAACTGCTGATACAAAGGAATCTTGAAATTATTCATAGGACCTGTTCTACTGGGTGAAACTGACAACAAACCATTGAAACTAACTTACCCTGACAGCTGGGAGTGATTAATGCTGATGCCTTTAAATAACGTCGCTGGAGCCGGCTTCCTGGCGCTGCACGCCAGCTCTCCCTGTCGCAGTCTGGTCCATTCACTGATTTGCCAGAAGGCCTATTAATAAAACCAGCTACCTCTGCCACCACCCCTTAGGATGTGGGTCTCAGGAAACATCAACAATTTGTACTTACATAGTGGCCAGAATTTTCCCCTAATAAAACAGATGCGTTTGGAGCGTGGGGGCAGTTAAATTGTTAAAAATGGGATTCCCGACCTGATCCCACCTCTAACCCACCCACTTCCGGTTTTGACAGAGGCGGGACGGAAGGGGGGTGGGGGGGGGGGGTGGCAACCAAACCGCTCCAAGGGTGCCTAATGTCAATTTAAATATTGTAATGAGGCTGGAAGCCTCTTTTTTAACCTCCATTTTGTTTTTAACTGCATGTGGACGGGTTTCACACAATTCGAGAAACCCGGCAGTTAAACCGAGGTGGGGACTGCTTCGTCCAGGAGGTAAGTGGCTTTATACCTACCTCCTGGATCCAGGGACCCTATCTAATCTCTCCCCCACGATTGACGACCCCACCATGAGGCCTCTGATCACCCCACCCACCAGGCCTCTGATTCCCACCATGAGGCCTCCCCACACCCCACCCCACCCATGATGCTGAGGTCGGCCACAATCCTCCCGTGGCCGGCCCCGATCCTCTCTCCCCCCCAGACCCGTCGACCCCCCGCGATCCCCGACCCCCTGCCAATCCTCCAACCCCCTCCCGATCCCCAATTCCCGGCAACCTCCCGATCCACCCCGATCCCCGATACTGCCCCTGCTCCCAATCCCCGATACTGCCATTCCGATCCCGACCCCCCCCGCACGATCCCCGACCATGCTGACCCCGCGATCCCTCCCCTCCGCTGATCTCTGACCATGCTGACCGCGCGATCCCTCTCCCCGACACGATCCCCGACCATGGCGACCCCGCGATCCCGACCATGCTGACCCTGCGATCCCGACCATGCTGACCCTGCGATCCCGACCATGCTGACCCCGCGATCCCGCCCCCTCCACTGATCCCCGACCATGCTGACCCCACGATCCCTCCCCCCCGCTGATCCCCGACCATGCTGACCCCACGATCCCTCCCCCCCGCCGATCCCCGACCATGCTGACCCCGTGATCCCGACCATGCTGACCCCGCGATCCCTCCCCCCCGCCGATCCCCGACCATGCTGACCCCGCGATCCCTCCCCCCCGCCGATCCCCGACCATGCTGACCCCGCGATCCCTCCCCCCCGCCGATCCCCGACCATGCTGACCCCGCGATCCCTCCCCCCCGCCGATCCCCGACCATGCTGACCCCGCGATCCCTCCCCCCCGCCGATCCCCGACCATGCTGACCCCATGATCCCTCCCCCCCGCTGATCCCCGACCATGCTGACCCCACAATCCCTCCCCCCCGCCGATCCCCGACCATGGCGACCATGCTGACCCCACGATCCCTCCCCCCCGCCGATCCCCGACCATGCTGATCCCCGACTATGCTGACCCCGCGATCATTCCCCCGGACCGACCCCTCGCATCTGAGGCCTACCCTCCCGCAGCCAGGCAGACTCTCAATCTTTCCGGCTGCGGGCGGGAATCCGAGACCTCACATTTAAATCGTTAAAGTCGGCAGGGCCTGCAGGAAAGCCGGCCTCCCGGGTTTCCCACCCGCCTCGGAGGCCCCCCGCCCCCAACTGCCTCCCTTGAGAAAATTCCGGCTAGTGTCTTTAATGTAGAAAAATGTTTCAATGTGCTCAGAAGCGCAATGGAAAAATTGGACAAAAAAGGGGCTATTGGGAGTTGTAACCAAGAGTTTGATCAAAGAGATGGGTTATATGGAGTGTCTTAAGGGAGTAGAGGGTGATAGAAAGGTTTAGGGAGGGAACTCCAGAGCGTGGGGCCTAGGTGGCTGGAGGCACAGCTGCTAATAGTAAAGCAATGGGGAGGGGGGAGGGGGGGTGGAGGGTGGGTGTGGGCGGGGGGAAGATGTATGAAAAGCCAGAGTTCAAGGAGCAGAGAGTTGGTGGGTGTGGGTTTGTAGGGCTGGAGGAGCTACAGTGATTTAAACACAAGGATGATGATTTTAAATTGAAGTCTTAGGAAGATTTGTAAACAATGTAGGTCAGTGAGGACAAGGGTAATGGTCAAGTGAGACTTGGTGCAGGATAGGATATGGGCAGCAGAGTTTTGGATGAGCTGAAGTTTATGCAGGAGGGCGGAAGATGGGAGGTCAGCCAGGAGAGCTGTGTTTGTGATAGAGAGGATATGGGTTCAAATAAGACACCAAATTTGGTTAGGCCTTAGAGGGTGGCCAGGGCGGGGGATAGAGTCAGTGACAAAGGTACAAAGTTAATTGTGGAAGTCAAATACAATTACTTCGGTCTTGCCAACGTTTAGCTTGAAGAAATTTTGGCTCATTCAAGAAACCATCTTCTGCTCTGCTCAAAATGAAAGGGGGCCCTCCTGACCTAATTGCTCAGAATTTCCTCGGTGGACTATCAGTATCCCCAATAGACACATAAACAGGATTTCCGCTGATCTTCCGTCAAAGTCACAGCAGCCAATTGGGTGAACCCCTGTGGAAATTCCCGAAGAATGAGTCTGGGATGAGTCAATTGACTCTCATTGCCCCAGTTTGAAGTAGACTGTAAGCTGCAACATTTCACAAACTGGTCCATCTAGCTTTAATACACATCTCCAATGCCTGGCCTATTAACAAATAAGCCCTTTACCTCAGTAGCTGCAACATATGGCTGAATAGAGAATTTGAAACCTACGTGAACCCATAATCATTTGAAACAAATCACTTAAATGTAATTCACTTCCAAATCTTTTTTTTCCTCGCAGTGACGGCAGCATATAATGACACCACTATTCCCGGCCAGAATGAAGATGATTGGGTAATTTCTTCCATCAATCACTCCTAGAGACCGCACTTCTGTAAGTGACTGGAATTTATGACTTCTGTTTTCTGCTGCAGTTTGTGGAGACTCTTTTTAAATAGACTCTGTAAATAAACTTTAAGTGCTTTGCTGTTTGCTTTTCTGCTATAAAATACACTGTTTGGCTGTAAGTCCTGCCTCCAACTCATTGGTTGACACAGTGGTATCATTCACACCACCCAATGACTGTACAAAATTCTTACAGGGCTTGACAGGGTAGATGCTGGGAGGATGTTTCCCCTGGCTGGGGAGTCTAGAACCGGGGTCACAGTCTCAGAATAAGAGGTCGGCCATTTAGGACTGAGATGAGGAGAAATTTCTTCACTCAGAGGGTGATGAATCTTTGGAATTCTCTACCCCAGAGGGCTGCGGAGGCTGTCATTGAATATATTCAAGACAGAGATCAATAGATTTTTGAATATTAAGGGAATCAAGGGATATGGGGATAGTGCAGGAAAGTGGAGATGAGGTAGAAGATCAGCCATGATCTTATTGAATGGCGGAGCAGGCTCGCAGGGCCAAATGGCCTACTCCTGCTCCTGTTTCTTATGTAGTACCTGACACCATGAACTCAGTCCCATTTTGTAAATTAGGTTGCTCCCTGGAAATCCAGACTTCGGTCAAACCCCATTCCTTTTGGGTGAGCAAGAATCATGCTCTGCCATTTTTGCACTCAGATTTTTACCTGAGTATGAAATCTAGGCCGCTGTTTCTTATTGCTTCTACGTATTATTAGTCTAGCATCTTTGGTCTGTTAGTGTGGTCATTATCACCTTTCGAAGAAGACAGGTGAACATGGTGGGCATTGCATATGATTGCCAGTGGCCAATATCACTATAAAACTATTGGAAGGATACAGATGAGAGCAACCAGAATGATTGAGGTGATGGAAGGATTGGATTATGTAGAGCAATTACGTAAATTTGGCATGATCTCACTGGAAATGAAAATGTTGGGAGGCGATATGATTACTGTTTTTAGGATTCTAAAAGGACTAGATAAAGTAGACCTTGACAAGCTGTTTCAACTTCTCCAGAGCAGTAGAACCAGAGGACTCGCCTTGCACTTGAAAGGGGGTAAATTCAAAAGTAATCTGTGGAAACAAAGGTCCTGTTAATAACCTAGAGGCAGTTCTGAGTGGGGGGGGGGGGGGGGGGGGGGGGGGTGATAGAGGGCGCAAAACTGGAAGAAGTTTCGGCAGGTCAGAATGTTCGATTTCAACATAGCAACCTAATTATCATTTTACCTTTGGGTTGCGCATCTCCAATGTGCGCCAGCGAGCATGATGCAAACCCATCTGACACAATCTCAACTCAACTATTTAAAGGGCCAATTCAAAGATGGAACTTGGAGGAGTTGGGAGGCTTTGGAAAGAGACAGCAAATGTACAAGGTAGACTCAGGATGTTCAAAGGCTGCGCCTGACTTAACAACGCCTCACTTGAGGTACTGCTGGGTGCAATGAGTGGCCTTACAATGCATCACTGTTCTACACCAAGCTGCTCCTCCGCAGAGAGGTTGGAGTGATGTGCCGCTGGCCCAGGAGAGGGATGATGGCAAAAGGGGGCATGGAAGTAGGTACTCCATTCAAAGCGCTCCTACATCTCACCCATGTTGTGCAGAATGCAGCACACAACGATTATCCGAGACACCCTTACTGGGGAGTACTGAAAGGCACTTCGAGAACTGTCCAGGCACCTGAAGCACATCATTTAAATATTATACTCAGTAACATGCCCTTCTAGAGGAGGTTATTCGCACACACCCAAACCCGCCTCCATCAAATCCGGAAGTGACACGTTGCAGGTTGGTTGGGGTCAGGTTTTGATTTTTGAAATTTTAACCTACCACGCCACTCACCTGCCCATCGTTGGGGGTAAAATTCCTTCCAATATTTCAGTGAGTGAGTGGTCAGTCTATGGAATAGGTTCTCTAGGGAGACGGTCTAAACAGTTGGGATTGATTCATTCAAATTAGATAGATTGGTTTCAGAAATTAACACTTTGGGATACAATATATGAGTAATTTGAGACATGACATGTGGTAAGTGTAGCATGCTTCAGAGAAACAGGTGACTTTGGACCTAAAGCTCTCCACCACTGGGATTTTCCTCGCATCGTGTTTGGGTCTGTTGTAGTCTAATTGATAGAGATTGATTGCTATGATAAGTCAACAACTCCATTATCATTGTATCATTCAACTACCAGAATGGTAGAAGGTGAACTAGGTGAACTTTGGGCTTTTTTCATCTAGCAATTCCCATGTTTCTATGATTCTAAAAGGATAGTTATTAATCCTGAGCATGCTATCCCAGACACAGCATGTAAAAGGGCATAGGTTGAGGTTCATAGGACACTCAGTCTTCTTATGGAAACTCCCTCTTTACTGTGAGAACAAAAGTGTTGGGAGAACGATTGAACTAGAACAATGGCAGTAAACTTCCTTGATGCTTCTCCTGCTCCGCTGCTGTAACTAAACAAGGCTTCCACCAAAGTCACAGCAGCAGAATGGGCGAAGGCCTAAAGAAATTCAACACCAAACAGTTTGAAAGCCAAAAGGAGGCTTGGGTGTACTATAGACGATAGAGCACTTTCCCTAAAGTACACAGTACAAAGTAAATGGGTGCACATTCACGAAGGATGGGCAACAAATGCTGGCCTTGCTCGTGACAGCCATATCCCAAGAATAAATTAAAACAATGTTTTTTAAATAAATTACAGACAGCGGCTCATTATAATCAAAGAACTGACATGCACAAATCGCTCTTTTCCAAATACAGAGCATACATCAAAGATGCGCCCCATACTAGGAGTAAACTATCACCATTACAACTTTTGTGATTTACTAGCTGGGTTCCTTTTCCCCTTCCCTTCATTTTCCCACCTTCCACTGACCCTAGATAAATGTCTCTATTGTCTTCTTACTTAATTCAGTCAATATGTGTGATAGGGTCACTAAAAATTGGACAATAAATTAGTTGAATATTGTCACGACAACCATTTTCTGCTATCGTTCAGGCAAAGTAAAATTCATCACCTGTGATAAGAAACTTGTGTACTGAGTGGGGCCTGAATTTGTATACTCTCTCCCCTATAGATGTTCAGGAATGGGAAGGACAAATACTCACTGAGACCACATGCCTAATACTAGGTTATCAGGGATCAGATAGATCTATATCCATCAATTGTTCTTTCCAACTTGCTCTCATACTCCTCCTTTTCTGAAAGTGTTAATACATACTGGGGCACAATTTGGTAGATGGCAGTGGCTATCTACTACCTTGGTGTAATGGCTTTTGGCATTTGGTCATTAGTCATAGATGAGTTTGGATAGCGAGCAGGCTAATCAGCCATGCATGATGTGAAGCTGGGGGTGGGGTTCACATCAGCACCAAGTCTGAGTTCCTCACCTGACATCACACTATTTGCACATTGAGCCACTGGGGGAAGAGAGGGGAATGCGATGCACTGCAATCCTTTATGAACTAAGAACAACCCCCCGAATTTGTATTACAGTTTTGTATTCTGCAATGTGATTAACCATGATAGAAGTTGAAAAAATTCAGTCCACTATGTCCTTTAATAATAAATCACTGATTTCTAGTGGAAGAATCTGCAACTGGGGATAGCCTTTATCTGAAGGAAACAATAACTATACAGTTAGTTTAACCGATTGGTCCGAACAAATCTTATTACCATCAGATGCAATTAGACAGAGCTAAGTAGAGCACACACAGCAGTATGATGAGCAAAGTGGTAGAGACAGTAATATGGTACATATTTTGCCTTTTAAAAGATTACATACCTTAACAACATTTTCACAGATAATTATCCCCCTATTGGCCTGTTACAATTTGATAATTTTAGAAATATGAGATTATGGTGGATTTCATCACAGCTCTTAAGAAGCTAATAAACTTTAAACTGTGTATTGGGGGGTAGGAAACTTCAGTTACAACAGGTTATAAGATTGTATTGCTGACTCAGCGACCTGCTCTCAGCCAAAGCGCAGGATTATGCCTGCTGCTTATATGACCTATTTTCTGTAAGCTTCTGATTGGCTGGGTTAGCTGGAACAGCTGAATTCTCAAGGTATAAAATTGATCCTTTGCTGTCCTGGTGCCAAGTTAGTTTTATTGTCAAACACACAGGTGTTTTCCCCCCCTACAGCAGCCTGTTCTTGTATGAACAGTTGGAAGAATCTCAAGAGTTCATTGTTTACCGCTTATGTATCATGAAACCTTAGGTTACTCCTGACATCTTGACATTCTGCCCCATAGCTTCTCTAACTTCACTATTACTAAAAATTATGACAAAAGATTAAAATTATGTGGAGGAATAAAAGGTTAGATTTCCTCCATTAAATAAAGCACATTCTACTGGTTCAAATCACTTTATTAAACCATCTGTCCACTGGGTAGTGTAATCACAGACATCCAATTCACAAACAACTATAGTGGAAATCATTACACATATATATTTGCTGCAAAAAAAAACCACTTAAATATTTCTGGAAAAATGCATATGATTCTACATTACAACTGTACATAGAGAATAATCAAACACAGCCTAGAATTCACTCCCTGGCATCTACTTGTTTGTACAAATAAACAGGACGCAATTATTAATTGCACTGTTTGTATTGGTGCCAAATGCAGTACATGGACTGGTGCATGAAGAACACTTTATTTGGCATTGCAAAGTCTAGATTAACACTGAAGAACTAATATTTAAATTAGAATTTCAATTAGGCTCTGCAAAAAGTTTCTTGTTCGGGAGACGATAACTCAGATTCCATCTGTTTCTATAAATACTTCAAAAGGAGAAATAGTAGAAAGAACTAACTTATATAGCATCTTTCATGTCCTCAGAACTCCCCAAAGCATTTCACAGCCAATAAAGAATCTTTGAAGTGCCGTCACTCTTGTTATGTAGGCAACTGTGGGGACCAATTTGCATACAGCACTGTCCAACAAACCACAATGAAATAAATGATGGGATAACCTGTTTTTGTTAAGGAATAAATATCAGCCAGAACACTGGGAGAACTCTCCTGCTCTTCTTCAAATAGTGCCATGATCTTTTACATTCACCTAAATAGGCAGAATGTTTAATGTCTCATTTGAAAAACAGCTGATAGACAGCACTCCCTCTTAACTACATTGAAGGGCAGCTCAGATTATGTGTTTAGGTTGTGTAGCGGGACTTGAACCCACAACCTACTGACTCAAAGGTGAGAATATTACCACTGAGCTAAGCAGACACTTTCAGGTATAGTTACAGTTTCGGTCTGCATATATGTGTGTTTGCTGTTCCAATTTCTTTAGTGATTTTCTGCATTTGCCTTTCCAATAATATGCTTTGAATAATAAGAAAATTCAGGACCCATATACAGGCACTTAATATGTATCTAGTAAACCGAATACAGTGACAAAGGTTGTACCCCTTGGCTTACAACAATTATTCAGAACACCTCCAACCTCAGACCAGGGTGACCACGGCTCTCCCAGTGGCAGTCAAGGTCACTGTGGCCCTCAATTTCTTCACCAGCAGATCCTTCCAGTCTGCAACAGGAGACATAGCTAACATCTGGGCAACACGGTGGTATAGTGGTTAGCACTGGTGCCTCACAGCGCCAGGGACCCGGGTTCGAATCTGGCCTCGGGTGACTGTCTGTGTGGAGTTTGCACATTCTCCCCGTGTCTGCGTGGGTTTCCTCCGGGTGCTCCGGTTTCCTCCCACAGTCCAAAAATGTGCGGGTTAGGTTGATTTGGCTATGATAAATTGACCCTTAGTGTAAGGGGGGGATTAAATATGTGGGGTTACGGGGATAGGATGGGATATGTTAGGGGGAATTAAATACGTGGGGTTACGGGGATAGGGTGGGATATGTGTCGGTCCAGGCTTGATGGGGATTCTGTGTGAGAAAGCAGGGACAGGGTACTGGATTTGGATGATCAGCCATGATCGTATTGAATGGTGGAGCAGGCTCGACGGGCCGAATGGCCTACTCCTGCTCCTAGTTTCTATGTTTCTATGTTTCTATCTCCTTTGTCTCCTTATCTAAGGAAGGATTTACTTGCCTTGGAATCGGTACAACAAAGGTTCACTAGATTGATTCCTGGGATGAGAGGGCTGTCCTATGATGAGAGATTGTGTAGAATGGGCCTAAACTCTCTGGAGTTTAGAAGAATGAGAGGTGATCTCATTGAAACATACAAGATTCTGAAGGGGATTAACGGGGTAGATGCTGAGAGGTTGTTTCCCCTGGCTGGAGTGTCTAGAACTAGGGGGCATAGTCTCAAGATAAGGGGTAGGCCATTTAAGACTGAGATGAGGAGGAATTTCTTCACTCAGAAGGTTGTGAATCTTTGGAATTCTCTGCCCCAGAGGGCTGTGGATGCTGAGTCTTGGAGTATATTCAAGGCTGAGATAGATATTTGGACTCTAGGGGAATCAAGGGATACAGAGATCGGGCGGGAAAGTTGCGTTGAGGTCGATGATCAGCCATGATTGAATGGCGGAGCAGGCTCGAGGGGCCATATGGCCTACTCCTGCTCCTATTTCTAATGTTCTTATCTCACAGTTCGCCATCCATCGCTGCATCCGGGAGGTCACTGAAGCTCTCTACAGCAGGAGAAGGGACTACATTGGCTTCCCGATCACCACAGAGAAGCAGGACAAAGGTGTATATGGCTTTGCCAGGATAGCGGGCTTCCCCATGGTGCAGGGTGCCACCGACTGCACCCACGTGGCTTTGCAGGCATCGCATAACAATCCTGAGATCTTCCGTAACTGCAACGGCTATCACTCACTTAATGTGCAGTTGGTGTGCAACCACAGACAGCGATTCCTTAATGTCAATGTCCGCTATCCTGGCAGCAGCCACGATGCCTTCATCCTGCTGCCAGCACTCTTCCAGCCACCACGCCAAGCTTGATGGTGGCTGCTCAGAGACAAGGGCTATCCGCTCTCCACCTGGCTCATGACTCCCCTCCGCAACCCCAACACTCGTGCCCAGCACTCATATAACGAGAGCCATGCTGCCACCAGGAACATCATCGAGCAGACCATTGGCTTATTGAAGCAACGGTTCTGCTGCCTTGACCGCTCGGGAGGAGCCCTCCAGTACTCGCCACAGCGGGTGTCCCATTTCGTGGTGGTCTGCTGCATGCTCCACAACATGGCCACCATGAGGGTACAGCCCTTCCCAGCAGGGATTATGGGACCACCTCAGGAGGAGGAAGAGGCAGAGGAGGATGAGGAGGAGGACGAGGAGGAAGAGCACGAGGAGGAGGAGGAAGAGCACGAGGAGGAGGAGGAACAGGAGGGAGGGAGGAGGCAGTGAGACAATCAGCCTTCTAGACAGGCTGTCCGTGACCGGCTCATCAGACTCTGCTTCACATGAATGAAACCCCAGATCCCCGTAGCTCACCACATCCCTATCATACAATCCCTGTCTCATGCCATATCACAGCGTCCTCCTGGGCACAAAAGTGAAATGAGATAGACCACAAAATATTCCAAAGACCATTAATACATTTATCTATAAACATATCACACGAATTCTAGTAACTAATGATCCTTGTACCTGCCATAGTTGAATACTTCTCATTGTTTGCAAGGTGTGAGATGTGGGTGTGTGTTGCTAGGTAGAGATTGTTGGTGGGTGAGTGCTGGGAGTGTGGTGCTTTGGGCAGTGTGTGAAGATTGTGATACAGATGGTGCTATATAGCATTTGTTGAAGCATTCACTCACCCTGACCACCCGAGTGAGGTTGTTAAATTTCTTCCTGCACTGTGTGGGGGTCCTGGGGACCACAGTGCAACCCAAGACGTGCTGCGCTACCTCCCTCCACATGGTGTGGAAGACATGTGGCGAGTGCCTCCTGCCACTTGCTGGGTAGAGCACTGCCCTCCGTCTCCCCACAGTGAAAACCAATGCCTCCAATGCTTCAGCGGAGAATCTGCAGGCTCTCTCCCTGGGGCATGGACCTGCCATGAGCACACCTGGTTCAGTCCTCCGGCTCCTTCTCCTTGTTCTGCTTCTATTTGCTGAGGCAGCTGCACAGCCAGCAATGCTGAGAATGAGGTGCTGCAGGATCAATGAACCTCCCCTTTAAGTAGTGAAAAAAGCCTGTGGCAATGATGAGTTATGATTAGACTGCACCCGATATTGGTCCACCCTTTAAAGTCTAACGCCAATGAGCTTGGGTTTTATGACTTGATTTAGGACTCCAATCATTTTATTGAGCAGTGAGCACAAATTTTTCGTGCAGTCTAAAGCATTTGCGCCTGGTGCTAATTCTCCAACAATTCTACTGACACCGCCCATTCCTTGGCTATAACAAATTTCCAGCCCTCTGTTTCATAGGGAATGAGGGATCACTTATGGGAGTAGTCTTTGGTGCTGGGCACAAAAAATTATTGTAAGTAAAAGTCCAAATATATAAAAGTGACAACATGGGAGTTATAATTTTCATCCTACTCCATTACCTAGGGTATACCATGAGAACTGATAGGCAGAAAATGTCAGATGTGCCATCTTTCAGATGAGACGTTAAACAGAGGCCCTGTCTGCTCTCTCAGGTGGACGTAAACGATCACATGGCACTATTTTGGAGGAGAACAGGGGAGTTATCCCTGGGGTTCTGGCCTATATTTATGCCTCAATCAACAGAATAAAAACGGATTATTTGGTCATTATCATATTGCTGTTTGTGGGAGCTTGCTGTGTGCAAATTGGCTGCCGTGTTTTCTACATTATAACAGTGACTACACTTTAAAAGTACTTCATTGGCTGTAAAGCGCTTTGGAATGTCCTGAGGTGGTGAAAGGCGCTATAGAAATGCAGGTCTTTTTTTCTTTCTATATGCTTAGCATCGCCATCTTTACAGTGGTGGTAAGTGGGTGGCAACACAGGAGAATCTTATGGGCGGGCAGTTTAGGATCACAAGAGGGAATTTGCTGTGACCATTTTTAGGGAACGAGGTTTGTTAGAGAACCATTCCACCCGTTTTACATACCAGACCAGTTCTACACTACCTGAAAATGGGAAGTTAGTTTTCTTAAGAAAATTGCAGGTCTAAATGTCCAATTTTCTGGGTAAATTTAATGACTCTTTTTCATAGTTGTATAAATGTTCTTTTTTACGATATACACTAACCTGAGTAAATAAAGAAAATAGTGAAGAAATCCTTTGAGAAATTTGATTGGCCAATGTGCTAGTTGTTTGTTTGGCTTTTACTTATTTCTTCTTGTATTTTTTTCCACTTTTAATTTCCTCATATTTAGTAAATTAGATATTTAATTAGTAATTTAACAGATAAATAATTATTTGAGCTAATTATGAGTTTTTGCCCTATGGGCATATGGCATTTTGAGACGTGGCACCTGTGTGGCTACTCGATCAGGTGTGATTCCTTTGAAAGGTATGACACCATGGATGTATTCTGGATTCAAGAGTTTTAATTATATAGCTGATGCAAATAATTAAAGAAGATAACACTTATAAATGGTGACAGGCAACTTTATTTCTACAGCAGAACAACAAATATGGCTTGGAAGGGGATCAATTCATCAAATACCTTACAGATATGGATAGTAATGCTGAAATCATAGCTTGAAATAACACCAGAATATGAAGTTTTGAAAATAGGTTTACAGATTGCAATGTACAAACTTTTCACCTTATCTGACTTCTAAACAAAGGATTTACTATGCCATAAGCAGATCAGGGAGCTGTGGAAAATTCTTTGCCAAGGACACAGTCACCTGCTACTGATATCATTCTCTACTTGTTATTAAGTTTATTTCAAACTTTGAGTCTGTAAAAATGTCAGAGATTTGCAAGCCCAAAGTGAAGGTCATTGTGAAAAAGATGAACTGCAAAGCAAAGTACAATGTCTTTGCTATCCTGAAACCGAGGAAGGACTTAATCAGGTGAGGTTTATTCCTAAGAAATATAAGGGAAGGAAATGATGTTAAATTAAAATAACCACAGGAATAAATCAATTCTGTATTCATTTACATTAAAGCAATAATCCTTCATTGACATTTACAAGTATTCACTTTGTTTGTAGTGTACATAGGGATTTCCATATTTTATTTATAACTCGTGCTTGGGAGAATATTTATGAGTGGAAAGTGGATTTTAGTTTGCTTTGGATATTAATGGATATTTTATTACAACTAAAAAACGAAATGCAGGAGTTAGAGATAATAGACTGGAATCCACAAACCTTTAAATATAGATGGCCTAAAATTTAGAAGACTTATAGACCTGATTAAGTTATAAGCACTTTAAATAATTATGCTATATTTGTACATGATCCTGGTTCCAATAGTATCATTAAAGAATCCACAATATTATAAAAGTAAATAATAAGATATGTCCAATATAGTCCTAAACAAGGATACATTTATATAACTATGCTTTAACATTTGTCTATGAGCTCTGTTTTTATATATTATTTTTTCTACTATCTGCTGCAAGGGTTAGGTATCACAGTAAAAGGTCATTAGATATCCTGACAAAATTCAAGAACACATGAGGATTATATTCAAATGAAACAAAACTATCTGGATGTTTAGATTGCAAATCTCATTGTGGCTGCACTAAATGCCTGAGGCTAGATTTTATTTTCACAAACTAGAGTAGATCTAACAGCATTGATAAGAGTAATCTGAAGCTCAGCGGTGTTAAAAAAATAATTTTATTCTGCAGTGCAAGTTAAATATTTGCTGCACCAAATAAATATTAAAACCTGAACTTCAAAGGAACAATGGCAAATACGGCAGCAGGAGTTCAAGCTACAGCTCCCAGCCCCTGAAAACACAGGTTCAAAAGTTGGGAGCCCAGTGACATTGGAGACAAGGGCAGGAAAATTTGTATTTTCCTTAGTCTACAATATCACATGAATAATTGTACATTCCTTTCTGGAACAAAGAAGATTGAGGAAAAAAGGTGAACTAGATCTTGAAAAGGCTGAAAGGTATGAATAATGCAGATGCAGCTAGGATCCAGATTGTTGTGTGTGGGGTAATGTTGCTACATGTTTATTGCTGATTATGATAGGTTACTACTGACAGTATTTTTGCACTTGGAATAATTACTATTACTCTGCACTCTCCACATAAGGGGTGGGGGGGAAGGGAGAAATTAAGCTCTGTAGAACCCGTTTTTGGGGCGCTACGAGGCCCCCTAAAGTTCGGAAATGGTGTCTGCAATGCGTGTGTGCACCTCCAACATGAAGTGCGTCGGATGCCATATTTGTAAAGGGCTTTGCGCACGCACACCTATCCACCATCGGCAGCACGCAGAGCAGGCAGATCATCACGTCAATCAGCGTGCAACGCTGATTTGACGCCAGTGATGCCATTTTTGTGCTCCATACTCCAGTCCATATCCTCTCTTAACCTCGCACAGCTGAACACGATGTTAAACGGCATGAAGGAGCCCCCACCAGCGCTACTTAAAGGGATCATGAACTACTTACAGGGTAGTTGCTGGATTATTTCTTCTGGCTATTGGTGCAATTCTATGCATTTTGGGAGCTTTTTCATACTTGTTTAAAGTTTCAATAGTCCACAGGGAGTGGTCTGGCTTGTATTGAAGTTTTTTTTGGTGGTTTAAAGGCTTGTGCAGAAACCAGTTGCTTCCAGACATGGGTGGCCTAGTAGGCCTTCCTCTTAGAAATGAGCATGACTGGGAGAATGAGCAGAGGCCACACATGGCAGGACAAGCTGCTAGACGAGGGAGGAAGTGGAGGAGGAGGAACAGGAAGAGGTAGGGAGCCCCTTTCTGCCTGGGCACGACATGATCAAATAACTCATGAGCGATACCAGTAATCTCAACCATAGCTCCCTATTCACCAGCAGTCCCACACTCCTTACCTTTGCTCTGTCACTGACCATCACATCGTCCTCTTTCCCACAATGCAAAAATAAAAGCCAACACAAAATACACATTCCAATCCAAATTTATAAATTAAATCATGACATAATGCATATAAAAATAAACTAATCACCCTTGTGCATGCCCTTAGTGTCTCTTCCATGTGCCTTTGTCTCTCCTAGTACGCTTCCGCAGTGGCTACAGCATGGCTGGTGCAAGGCTGCTGACCTTCAGTTGAGTTGGAGGGAGACCTCGAGCAGCCTTGGGCCTAGATTGCCTAGCTTCAGACTGCACCATCTCGACCTGGGCTGCAGCAGTCTGGCAGTCTGGGCTGGCTGGCTGATTGGCAACTGCAAGGGCACTGGCAGAGTGGCTGGGGTGGGAGCACGAATGCTGTCATCCTGACAGAGGACAGCAGGTTCGTGCTCCATGGAGCCATTGCCACTCCCCTGGGGCGACGCCACAGCAATCCTAGTAACCTGTTGGAGAATAGATTGCCAGAGTGCTGTGATGCCCTTGAAACCCCGTTTAACACTGGTATCCAGAGCGATAATGGCAGTTACCTGCGCGAGCATGGCAGAAAACTGAGATTGCATGACAATAATCTGAGATTGCATGGCAGTAGTCTGAGATTGCATGACAATAATCTGAGATTGCACGACAATAATCTGAGATTGCATGGCAGTAGTCTGAGATTGCACGACAATAGTCTGAGATTGCACGACAATAATCTGAGATTGCATGGCAGTAGTCCACTGCAGCACTCAGACTTTTGGTGGAAGCTGCTTGTGCTGCGAGGGAAGTGGAGGTCATCAGGTGCTGCATCATGGTTGGTTCCACAGGTGCTGATGGAGGTGACCACCCTTTCCTTGTTGGATAGGATGGACTCCAAGGTCTGCACAAAGCCCTATGCCAAGTTGATGCTGGACTTCTCTATGCGCCTTGACTTTGCATGCAGGCTTTCCGGCAACGTTTCCAGTGCACCAAGCATTTGGGTGTGTACATCATCAGCCTTCTTCTGTAGTCATCAAAGTCCTCATCTGAATCTTCTGCAGCAGAATTAGTGTGCGACTTCACCCTCCGGCGAGCTGGCACCTACGCTATCCTTTCCGCCCGCCCTGGCTCCTGCGCACTTGCCTGATGTCTCACCATGTGCAGGCCCAACCGTCTTCAGCTGCTTCATCATAGAGGGCGATTTTCCCAGCCCTGGGGAGGCAGGTATGGAGGCGGGACTGCCGGGAAAATGGCAGAATCTGGGAGCGGGTACCCATCCTGCCCCGAACCCGCCTCCGTGCCATCTTCCCAGGAGGCGGGTGCCTGACCTGCGCCGGGTCCCGTCTCCTCGAGGCGGGAAGGGGATTAGTGCCAATTAACTGCCTGTTAACAGGCAGTTTTTTTGCTAATCCCTATTTTGAGCCCTAAAGTGTGGGCTTCCCGACAGCTCCGAACCTCGCCAGGGTCAGTGAGGCGAGCTGTGGGTCTGCGGGGGTCAGAGGGGCCGAAATGTCCGGTGTGCAGGTGAGTGATGAGTGCAAATGTGGAGAGGTAAGTGTGTGAGGGGAGTCTAAAGTGTTTTAATAAGATTACTTACCTTTGCTTCTTCCTCCAGGCTTCATCCCTTTAGGCTGCGGAGCTGCCTCATCTCCACGGCAGATATGACAGAATGGCTGCTGCATTCTCCGATGCAACAGCCATCTGATTTCTGCTCAGGAAAGAGGTTTGGTGAGTCTTGAGTACAAGGACTCACCAAAGAACAGAGATCATCAGTGTTTGACAGCTTCTCAAAGCTGTCAAACGATGACAATTCATCTGTCAAAAATTTTTGACAGATGAAACATCATATGCTGACGTTCTCTGTCACCGGCTTTCCCTTAATTGGCCAGCTAAGCCCGCTGGGCGGGCTTAAGAAGGTCAATCAAGGGAAAATAGCGTGGGTTGGCCGGATGTCGATGGAGGCGGGACTAAAACCCGACGAGCAGCTTTCCCACCTCCATCACGTCCCCATTGATAAAATCACCCCCATAGAGTCATAACGACACAGAAGGAGGCCATTTGGCCCATCGAGTCCGTGCCGCCTCTCAGTAGAGCAATCCAGTCAGTCCCATTCCCCCGCTCTATCCCTGTAGCCCTGCAAGTTTATTTCTCTCAAGTGCCTATCAAGTCTCCCCTTGAAAACATTGAGTGTCTCCGCTTCCACCACTTCTGTCGGCAGAGAATTCCAGGTCATCACAACTCGCTGCGTAAAAAGATTTTTCCTCACGTCCCACCCTGTATCTCTTGCCCAAAACCTTAAATCTGTGTCCCCTAGTCCTTGTACCATCAACTAGTGGGAACAGCCTTTCCCTGTCTAGCCTATCCAAACCCGTCATAATCTTGCACACCTCGATCAAATCACCCCTCAACCTCATTTGCTCTAATGAAAACAAATCCAGCTTCTCCAACCTGTCCTTGTAGCTAAGATCCCCCATCCCCGGAACCATTCTGGTAAATCTCCGCTGCACCCTCTCAAGGGCCTTCACATTCTTCCGAAAGTGTGGTGACCAGAACTGGATGCAATACTCCAGTTGTGGCCTAACCAGCGCTTTATAACGGTTCAGCATAACTTCTCTACTTTTGTACTCAATACTCTATTTTAGAAGCCCAAGATCCCATATGCTTTGTTAATCACTCTCTCAATATGTCCTGCCACCTTCAGGGACCTATGCACATTAACTCCCAGGTCCCTCTGTCCCTGCACACTCTTTAAAACTGTGCCATTAAGTGTATATTGCCTCTCCCTGTTCCTTCTGCCAAAATGCATCACCTCACACTTCTCTGTATTAAATTCCATCTGCCACTTGTCTGCCCATTCTGCTAGCCTTTCTATGTCCTGTTGCAGTCGATTGGTATCATCATCACTTTTTGCCACACCCCCAAGTTTGGTGTCATCGGCAAATTTAGAAATTCTACTCTGTATTCCAATATCCAGGTCATTTATATATATCAAAAAAAGCAGTGGCCCCAGCACTGACCCTTGGGGAACACCAATGTCTACCATTCTCCAGTCTGAAAAACAGCCATTTACCACAACTTGCTGTTTTCTGTCCTTAAGCCAATTCTTTCTCCAAGCTGCCACTGATCCACCTATTCCATGAGCCTCAATTTTGTTAACCAGCCTTCTATGTGGTACTTTGTCAAATGCCTTCTGAAAATCCATGTAGCCAACATCCATTGCATTCCCTTCATCAATCCTCTCTGTTACTTCATCAAAAAATTCAATTAGATTAGTCAAACACGATTTGCCTTTTACAAATCCGTGCTGGCTCTCCTTAATAAGTTTAAACCTCTCCAAGTGCCCATTAATTTTTTCCTTGATTATTGTTTCTAAAACTTTACCCACCACTGATGCTAAACTGACCGGTCTGTAGTTACCAGGATTGTCCTTACACCCTTTCTTGATCAATGGTGTCACATTTGCCACTTTCCAATCCTCCCCTGCATCTAGGGAAGATTGGAAAATTATGGCAAGCCCTTCCGTTATCTCCTCCCCCAATTCCCTTAGCAACCTGGGATGCAAGCCATCTGGACTTGTCCACTCTAAGCATACCCAGCCTTTCTAGTACATCCTGTCTATCAATTTTCACCCCTTCCATTGCTTCTACCTTTTCCACTTCTACTGATATTTTGTCAGCATCCACCTCCTTAGTAAACACCGATACAAAGTACTCATTGAGTATTCTATCCTTGCCCTGCGCCTCTAAGCATATATCACCTTCTTTGTCTCTAATAGGCCCCACCCCACCTCTTACTACCTGCTTACTGTTTACATGCCGGTAGAAGATTTTTGGGTTCCCTTTTATGTTAACCGCCATTCTACTCTCATATTCTCTCTTTGCCAATCTTATTTTCATCTTCACATCCCCTCTCAACTGATTGTATTTGGTCTGGTTCTCCCTTGAAGAATTCACCTGACATGCATCATACATCCTCTTTTTTTGTTTCATCATCTTCTCTATCTCCCTCGTCATCCAAGGAGCCCTTGCTTTGGTTCCCTTACCCTTCCCTCTTGTTGGAATGTACCTAGCCTGTACTTGGATCACCCATTGTTCCATTACAGTTTTTCCTGTCAGTCTTTGGTTCCATTTTACCCTGGCTAGATCCTTTCACATCCCACTGAAGTTAGCCCAATTCCAGTTTAGAAGTTCCACTCTAGATTGTTCCTTGCTCCTCTCCATTACTAATCTAAATATTATGATATGATGATCACTCGTACCCAAGTGTTCTCCCACAGACACTTGGTTGACCTGGCCCACCTCATTCCCCAGCACCAGATCCAGCAATGCCTCCTCCTAGTTGGGCCAAGAATATATTGGTCAAGGAAATTCTCCTGAACACATTTCAGAAATTCCTCCCCCTCCTTTCCCTTTACCCTAGCATTATCCCAATCGATATTTGGGTAATTAAAGTCCCCCAATATCACCACTCTATAGCTCCTGCATATCTCTGCGATTTCCCTGCAGATTTGCTCCTCTACCTCCCTCTCACTATTTGGAGGTCTATAGAATACCCCCAATAGCATGATCATACCTTTTTTGCTCCTCAACTCTAACCAAATGGATTCTGTCCTTCTCCCCTCAAGAACATCCTCCCTTTCCAACACTACAATGTCTTCCTTAATCGGCATTGCCACCCCACCTCCCTTTTTCCCTTCCCTATCTTTTCTGAACACCTTGTATCCTTGAATATTAAGTGTCCAGCCCTCACCATTTTTAAGCCACGTTTCTGTTATTGCCACATCATATTGCCACATGGCTAATTGTGCTTGTAGCTCACCAGCCTTATTCACCACACTTTGTGCGTTTACATACATGCATTCTAAACCCATTTTTGAATTTTTCGTAGTCTTTCTTAGTCTGCTCCTATCTAATATGGTACTACTACTGCCTCCAGTACTATCTTCTCTAGTACTATCCAGCACACACACTCTTTTATGCACCTTATTCCTCTTTTCTACTCCTATATACTGGTGCCCATCCCCCTGCCAAGCTAGTTTAAACCCTCCCCAACAGCACTAACAAACCTCCCCGCGAGAATATTGGTCCCGGCTCTGTTGAGGTGTAACCCGTCTGGCTTGTACAGGTCCCACCTTCCCAAGAAACGGTCCCAATGCCTCAGAAACCTAAAGCCCTCCCTCCTGCACCATCTCTCCAGCCACGCATTCATCTGTTCTATCCTCCTATTCCTGTACTCACAAGCACGTGGCACCGGGAGTAATCCAGAGATTACTACCTTTGAGGTCCTGCTTTTTAATCTCTCTCCTAGCTCCCTAAACTCTGCCTGCAGGGCCTCATCCCTTTTTCTGCCTATGTCGTTGGTACCGATATGGACAACGACCTCTGGCTGTTCACCTTCCCCCCTCAGTATCCTGCAGCCGCTCAGTGACATCCTTGACCCTGGCACCAGGGAGGCAACATACCATCCTGGAGTCACGTCTACGGCCGCAGAAACACCTGTCTGCTCCCCTAACTATCGAATCCCCTACCACTATCGCTCTTCCAGTCTTTTTCCTCACCCTCTGTGCAGCTGAGCCACCCGTGGTGCCATGGACTTGACTCTGGCTGCACTCCCCAGAGGAACCATTGCCCTCACCAGTACTCAGAACAGAATACTGGTTGGAGAGCGTGATGCACTCTGGGGACTCCTGCACTATCTGCCTGGTCCTCCTCTTCTCTCTTGCGGTCACCCATTCCCTCTCTGCCTGCACATTCTTAAGCTGCAGGGTGACCACCTCTAGAAAGCCGGAGCTTGAGTTGCTGTAGCTGGCGACACTTCCCGCACATGTGGTCGTCCAGGCTACGCGAAGCGTCCAGTACTTCCCACATGGCGCAGGATGTGCACTCCACGGGACTGAGCTGCCCTGCCATGCCTCTATTTAATAGACTAAGAACTAACCCAGCGAAATAAACTTAAAACTTAACAAAAAACACTCACCAGCTAATCACCATTGAGCTCCTTCACTTGTGCCGACGTCACTTTTTTTTACTCTGATGTCACTTTTTCAAAAACTGCCTCTGTTGAGTTGCTGCCGCACCTTTTAACTTCTCTGCTCTCGCTGTGCTCCCTCCAGGTCCGCTCCTTCCGGTCTCAGGCCGGACCTTCCCTCTAACATAAGGTCAGAAATGGGGATGTTCGCTGATGACTGCACAGTGTTCAGCGCCATTCACAACTCCTCAGATAATGAAGCAGTCCATGCCCGCATGCAACAAGACCTGGATGACGTTCAGGCTTGGGCTGATATGTGGCAGGTAACATTCGCGCCAGAGAAGTGCCAGGCAATGACTATCTCCAACAAGCGAGAGTCTAACCACCTCCCCATGACATTCAACGACATTATGCAGAGTAGTCAGATCACGACGTCAGCCAGCGTGTAACACTGATTTGATGCACGCCCTGCCATTTTGCACATCGCCGTCCCATTCAACGCCCTCTCCTAAACATGCACAGCTCAACATGCACGAAAGACACCCCCACCAGCTCTATTTAAGGGAACCATCCAACTTGCAGTTAAGTTGATTATTTCTGTCACAGAACATCACAGCGTCCTCTTGGCCACAATGCTGAAATGAAAGCCACCACAAAACAAACATTCCAAACATAATTTATAAATGATTAATTCTAAAACTACTTATCAAAGTCAACTTATCACCCTTGTGTATTCCCTTAGTGTCTGTCTTTCGTGTGCCTTTGCCTATCCTAGTGCTCCTACGAAGTCCTATCCCAGTGGCTGCAGCATGGCTGGCGGAAGGCTGCTGACTTTCAATGGGGGAGACTGCAGATTGACTTGCAGGACGACCTTGAGCAGCTCTGGGTCTCGAAGGCCCAGCTGTAGACTGCACCATCTTGGCATGGGTGGCAGCAGTCTGGGCTGGCTGGCTGACAAGCAACAGCAAGGGCACTGGCGGAGAGAGGATAGATGGCAGTGGTGAGAGGACAGATGCTGTCATCCTGAGAGAGAACAGCAGGTTTGTGCTCCACGGAGCCACAGTCATTCCCCCAGGGTGGTGCCTCAGCAATCTGAGTAATCTGTTGGAGGACAGATGACTGGACTGCTGTGAGACCCTGCAAACCCCTTTCCACACTGGTAATCGCAGCCACGATGGCAGCAGTCTAAGCTTGTGTGGCAGCTAGCTGAGCCTGCATGACAGAAGTCTGAGCTTCCACTGCAGCACTCAGACCTTAGGTCACTTCCGTTTGTGCAATGGAAGCGGAGACATCGCCCATTAGACCCTGCATCATGGTTGGGAGTTGCCCATCACTTCCATCCTGGAAATCATGGGCTCCAAGCTCTGTGCAAAGCCCTGTGCAAGGTTGGAGCCGGACTCCTCCATGCTCCTTGACAGTGACAACAGGCTCTCTGGCAGAACTGGCAATGCACCAAGCATTTCTGTGTGCATGCCCACCACCCTTCTTCTGAAGGCTGCCTGATTGAAATCCTCATCAGAGTGTGGTGCAATGTGTTTGGGTGATGTGGCTGTCATGGTTGAATAGCTGCCATTCTGTGAAAGGTGCGAGATGTGAGTGTGAGGCTTCCAACAGTGGTGAGTGTGAGACTTCCAACAGTGGCAAGTGTGTGAGGGCGAGGTGAAGCTATGATTGTAAGGTATGATTTGTAATTAATAGAGATTGTTGGTAGGTGAGTGATGGGGGTGTGGTGCATTGAGCAGTGTGTGAGGTTAGTGGTGCAGTTGGTGGGATATGGCATTTGAAGATGCATTCACTGACCTTGACTACTCGTGTGAGGTCATTAAACTTCTTTGAGCACTGGATCCTGGTCCTGGGGGAAATACTGGTGGCACTGACCGTTTCAGCAATCTGCTCCCACTGCCTTCTTACAGTCAATTTGGAGGGACTCCTGGCCCCCTGCAGGTAGAGGACCTGTCTCCTCCTTTCGACACCCTGCATTAAGGCCGCCAGTGCTGCATCCGAGAACTGAGGTACCCTTTCTTAACCCTGTTGAGCCATAGCTACCTTCCACTTTCCTTTGCTACACTAAAAATGATGTGCTTCTTTCAGAAAGCACCTCCCCTTTAAGACGTGCAGACTGCGTTTCACACTGCAGGCTACCTTTAAATAGAGATCACATTTCCCATGAAATTGGGCCCCATGCTGAGATATCCAGCAGCGTCTGAATTACTTTCAATGGGCATGGGCAGGTCGCTCATTGCGATCCCCTGTTTTCAGGCCTTATCAAAATTAGCCCTCATGGTTTCTTCTGCTGCTGGGGCGAGATGGTGGTCGGGGGCAGCTAGATGGTGGTCGGGGGGGGAGGGGGGAAGAGATGGTGGTCGGGGGGGGGGGAGGAAGAGATGGTGGTCGGGGGGGGGGGGGGGAGGAAGAGATGGTGGTCGGGGGGGGGGGGGAGGAAGAGATGGTGGTCGGGGGGGGGGGGGGGGGAAGAGATGGCGGTCGGGGGGGGGGGAAGAGATGGCGGTCGGGGGGGGCGAGATGGCGGTCGGGGGGGGGCGAGATGGCGGTCGGGGGTGGGGGGGGGAGATGGCGGTCGGGGGGGGGGCGAGATGGTGGTCGGGGGGGGGCGAGATGGTGGTCGGGGGTGGGGGGCGAGATGGTGGTCGGGGGTGGGGGGGGAGATGGTGGTCGGTGGGGGGGGCGCGAGTTGGTTACATTATTAGGTGCAACTGCAACCAGTGTGATGCCAAATCATTAAAAATAATGGGGGAAAAATTTGGTTGCTTTGCGCCTCCGGAGGGGGCGCTAACAAGGCGCAAAGCAACTAACGCCCGGACGTAGCGCCGCTAACGCCTCCCGCAAAATTCAGCAGGAGGGTAGCGGCAGCGGTAGCACCCCTTGGCGATGACGTCATCACCGTGCGCAGCACCCCTCTCGCGCCCCGGCCGCAAACTTGGCTCGCGCCCCTGACCTACTGCCGAACCAATATAATATAAAAGGTTTGCATTCGATGCAGTATTACTCCAGTTCAATGCAAAGCCACACTGGATCTGTGGAGATCTTTTAAGAGTTTGTATGAAATATTTTTAATGTTCTTGGTTGCTCTCTCCTAATATGAGAAATTAACTGTCAGGGGATCAGATCTCTGTGCATACATTGAAATACACATGCAGGGGACTGTTCACACTATGGTCAGTCTACAGTATAACAAGAGTTTGATGACAAACACACCAAGGTACTGTAGCAGGGTGATTGAGGGCCAATAAATCAGCCATAGGCTGATGAGGGCTCTCATTCCTGAGTAAGGGGTAGGCCCCTTTAAGAACCTCTCCTTTAAAGATAATTGCACCTCGAGTGGAAGGAGACTTTCTACAGCCAGGTGAAGATAAAAGGGGATGTTCAGTGGAAGTAAGTTTTGAGAGAGGCTGGGAGTTGAAGAGCTAAAAGACATTTTGTGTGCTCTTGCTTTGTGTTACGTGCATTAAAAAGTGTTTGGAAATTGGATTGATCAAAGACTACAGTGTGTAAAAGAAAGAAGGTTTCACAACAGGATGACCTTGTGACAGTACAGAAATACCTAATCAGCCCGATGTACAGGAAAATCAGTATGAGGATGGAACTGTAAGCACTGAGGTTCCTTTACTATTCTCAAGACTGGTTTAATTGCCAGAGTGCTCACCATATATTTTAAGAAAGAACTTGATTTATAGATTGCCTTCCATGAGGGCATCCCAAAGTACATCATGGCCAATTAATTATTATTATTTCAAGTGTAGTCACTTACTATATAAGAAGCCAATTTGCACAAAGCAAGGTCCAACCAACAACAATAATCAGTTCATCTGTTTTTGGCTGTGTTGGAATGTTGGATACCAGAACTCCTTGTTTTACTTTGAATAGTGTCATGGGATCTTTTACATCTACTTGAACAGATAGAGAGGGCCTGTGTTTAACATCTCATCTGAAAATGGTACAACTGTCCATCAGATCACATATCCCATACCACACCTCAACACTTGACTTTGGGGGTCACATATGTTGGATTTATATAGGATATTGTCATATATCCTTCACCACTAATACAAATTAGAGGACTAGGAAATATTTGGGATCAAGAATCCTCAGTGGAAGTGCAGTGGAGTGGGTACTAGTGACCCCTGCTCCTAACCCTGCTGGATTATCAAGGTGCGGAGATGCCGGTGTTGGACTGGGGTGGACAAAATTGAGAGGTCGCACAACACCAGGTTATAGTCCAACAGTTTTATTTGCGCATATCGACACCGACATCAAGTATCTACAGAGATGCAAGAAAGCAGACAAGATCCCGAAAGGACTACAGATCACGAACCCACTCAAGTCGACATACAACACAGACTACGCTGAGAGACTCTGCCGTCGTACCTCTCGCACACTCCTCAACCATCTCGTACACCAGCTCTACAGCAAACGCCACAACCTCGAAACCAAGATAGAGTCCATGCTCTCAGCCTGTGCTCAGGACACAGCAGACCAGTTACGAGACACCACCAAACAGACGAGGCAACGGAACTACGCTGCCTACATGCGCATCAAGAACAGGAAGCTTGAGAAACTCGGCATCACCACCAGCAGCAACCAAGCCTCCCCCGGTACCACGGCTGCAACCACAGGGAAGTCCATCGTCAACTTGTCCGACCATACCCTTCAACCAGACGAAATCGAAGTTCTCGCCCTAGGGCTCAAGTTCTGCCCAACCACCAAAATGGACCCCATCGGTCTCGCGGCAGACACGGAGGAATTCATCAGGAGAATGAGGCTCCGGGAATACTTCCACAAATCCCAAGATGTCAGCAACAAACCCAATGAGACAATCAATGATCCAGAACAGCAGACAGAGGGACTCGCAGTGCAGCAACCGAAGAAAAAAGAGTCAAACTGGACCCCTCCGGAGGGTCGCTGCCCCAAGCTTGACATGTATGCTCAAGCTGTCAGGAAATGCATCAACGCCAGATTCATCAGCCGCACTCACAAGACAGTCCAGAATGTCACCCGAGCACAACGCAACGCCATCCACGCTCTCAAGACCAACCGCAACATTGTCATCAAACCAGCGGACAAAGGAGGAGCCATCGTCATACAGAACAGAACGGACTATTGTAAAGAAGCATACCGACAACTGGACAACCAGGAACACTACAGACAGCTACCCGCAGATCCGACCAAAGAACACACCCGCCAACTCAATAGACTGATCAAGACCTTCGATCCAGACCTTCAAAACATCCTACGCGCTCTCATCCCACGTACTCCCCGCGTGGGAGACTTCTACTGCCTCCCAAAGATACACAAAGCCAACACACCCGGACGTCCTATCGTATCAGGCAATGGAACCCTGTGTGAGAACCTCTCTGGATACGTCGAGGGCATTCTGAAACCCATCATACAGGGAACCCCCAGCTTCTGTCGCGACACTACAGACTTCTTACAGAAACTCAGCACCCACGGACCAGTTGAACCAGGAACACTCCTTGCCACGATGGACGTATCGGCACTCTACACCAGTATCCCCCACGATGACGGCATCGCTGCAACAGCCTCAGTACTCAACATCAACAACAGCCAATCTCCAGACGCCATCCTACAACTCATCCGCTTCATCCTTGACCACAATGTCTTCACCTTCGACAACCATTTTTTTACCCAAACACACGGAACAGCCATGGGGACCAAATTCGCACCCCAATACGCCAACATCTTCATGCACAAGTTCGAGCAAGACTTCTTCGCTGCACAGGACCTCCAGCCAACGCTGTACACCAGATACATCGACGACATTTTCTTCCTTTGGACCCATGGCGAAGGATCACTGAAAAGACTACACGATAACATAAACAAGTTCCATCCCACCATCAAACTCACCATGGACTACTCCTCAGAATCGGTCTCATTCCTGGACACACGAATCTCCATCAAAGACGGACACCTCAGCACTTCACTCTACCGCAAGCCCACGGACAACCTCACGATGCTCCACTTCTCCAGCTTCCACCCTAACCATGTTAAAGAAGCCATCCCCTATGGACAAGCCCTGCGAATACACAGGATCTGCTCAGACGAGGAGGAACGCGATGGACACCTACGGACGCTGAAAAACGCCCTCGTAAGAACGGGATATGACGCTCGACTCATCGATCGACAGTTCCGACGGGCCACAGCGAAAAATCGCATAGACCTCCTCAGAAGGCAAACACGGGACACAACCAACAGGGTACCCTACGTCGTCCAGTACTTCCCCGGAGCGGAGAAACTACGACATGTTCTTCGCAGCCTTCAACATGTCATCGATGACGACAAACACCTCGCTAAGGCCATCCCCACGCCTCCACTACTTGCCTTCAAACAGCCGCCTAACCTCAGAAGTACCATCGTTCGCAGCAAATTACCCAGCTTTCAGGATAACAGCGACCACGACACCACACAACCCTGCCATGGCAAACTCTGCAAGACATGCCAGATCATCAACACAGATACCACCATCACACGTGAGGACACTACCCACCAGGTACATGGTACATACTCATGTGACTCGGCCAACGTTGTCTACCTCATACGTTGCAGGAAAGAATGCACCGCGGCATGGTACATCGGCGAGACCATGCAGACACTGAGACAACGTATGAACGAGCACCGCGCAACAATCGCCAGGCAGGATTGTTACCTCCCAGTCGGGGAACACTTCAGCAGTCAAGGACATTCAGCCTCGGATCTGCGGGTAAGCGTTCTCCAAGGCAACCTTAGAAACACACGACAACGCAAAATCATCGAGCAGAAACTGATAGCCAAGTTCCGCACTCATGAAGACGGTCTCAATCGGGATCTTGGGTTTATGTCACGATACATGACGTGATCCGGACTCGAGTCGTCGTTAGCTTGTTCACAGATGTGATTCCCAGTAAAAAAGTAAAAATTTTCCCAGTAAAAAAGTAAATTTTTTTTAAAGCTTTTCGTTTTACATACAGACGGCAGCTTTTGACACGTTAGAACCCCTGCGACTACACCTCATTGTCTCAGTTGTATCTTGCTATGTCTTTTGATGTGGTACCTTCCTGGCTGACTTAATTAACTTTATCACACCTCGGCAGATAGTCAGGATGATTTAATTTATTGGCCTGCAATTGTAAAGTACACATGCTTTTTTTTCCATCTATATATGCTCTGGCGATTCTGTATCCAATTTACTTCACCTGAGGAAGGAGCGATAGCTCCGAAAGCTTGTGATTTCAAATAAAACTGTTGGACTATAACCTAGGATTATCAAGGGTCAGGGCAGTGCCAATTAATTTAAATAGCAGCTGTGTCACTAATGTTGGCACCTGCCAGAGGAGGGGATTTATTCAGTCACCATAAATCAGTGGCCTGATGTTAGCCCCTACATGGCATAAACACCCCTATTGTTATAAAACTGCATATCCTCAGACTCAGCGTGAGCAATGCCACAGGAAATCCACGAGTCAAATATTAAAAGTCTTCCATATCTTCCTTTGAATGTCACATTTACTTCCCCTCTCACTTTCTCTATCACACGTTGTTGATAATACTGCTATTGTTATAAAACAGCATATTCTCTGAATCACTGTGAACAGTGCGTCAGGAGATATCTTAGTATCCATAAAAATTGCATGTCTAGGACGGATTTTATGCATCACACCTCAGGCGTTACGCCTACTTATATCCATAAAAAATTCTGTTCACATTTGCATCTGATTGGCTCCAATTTCACGTTCATATAACAGCAACAAATCACAGTTAGATTAGCAAGTCGAACTTAAAGATCACCAATTATCTAGTTCAAAGGACGACAAATCAAAAATGGGTATTTCGCAACAGCTACAAATATAAAATGTCAACCTATTTTATGGCCTTCACTGTACAGATTTAATGCAAAAATATATTTATGTATCTGCAGTATTTATTTATCTACAGAGTAATAATTTCAGGCAGAAGATGACCTTGAATCCATCTAGCCCACCTAGCCACAGTATTCACCTGCTGCATTTCGAATAACTCTGAATCCCATTTGTTGACAAGAACCTGCCTAGTTCCTCCTTGAAACCCATTAAGGTTTCTTGTTCCATCACCCATGCTAGTAATTTGTTCCACGTACTACCTGTAGTGAGTAAAGAAAACGTTAATAATTTATTTTTCAGGTAGCAATCAAAAAACACTTTGCTGTCTCTGCGGACATTATAAACTTTCCAAACTATTTCACTGTGAATGTGCACCTCTTTTCTTATGCAACATGTCACCTCTGAATCAGAACTCTCACCAGTCCTCCCATGATTCGAACAGTCTCTTGAAATTAAGTTCTCATTTAGAATAAAACAGTATCTTGCCTGAGATAAAGATTTATACAGCAAGTGTGTGAGATAAACAGTCATGGAGCTCTCTAAATCGGAAATACCTTCAGAAATACAGTCAGAACTAAAGAACCACAAAAAAATCCTGGCGTAGAAATTCGAGATCACGAAAAACCTGCTGGTGGCACCGCGAGCTGGAGTTAACGGCTGCCAAAATTGATGGAGCTGGCAGGGCCAGGATATTCATGCTGGTTGCTAAATAACATTACCCCAGAGCTAAACTTACCGTGCAAGGCCGTTTTTGTGGCGTTAATCCCAGCAGGAGGCCCAATGTAGTGTGGCCGTAGCATCACTGCAGCAAGAACAGCCTTCTCTTAAAGCAAGGCTGTCATTTCAGAAAGCAGTCTGGTACCTTAAAGGGGAACTGCCTTCTAAAAGGAAAAAATAAAAATCATTTAAAAATAGGCAGTACTTAACCGTTACAGCTCAACTGCCTTCTGAAAAAAAATTATTAAAAAGAATTCCCAAATGGGATTCTTCAGCTCTTAAATCTGAATTGCCTTCTGCACCTAAAAAAATGGCTCAGCAAGTCAGGGAAGGGCACCCAGGGTCTCGCACACAGTAATCCAGCTTTGTGCAGGGGGTCAACACTGCAAGAGAGGTCCTTTACCCATAGGGGCCAGGAGGCCCTCCAGAAAGAAGGATGTGGGAACACATCACCGAGGCCATCACTGCCTGCAGTGTCACCCGCACGACCTGGCTCCAGTGCCCAAAGAAGCTTCATGAGCTCAGACCAGTGGTCAAGGTCAGTGGATGCATCTTCAAAAGCCGTCTCCTACCAACTGAATCACTAGCCTCACACATTGCTCAATGCACCACCCCCCCCACCCCTCAATCACTCAGCTACCAAACATGAGGCACACCTTCGATTCCTAGCTTCACCTCACCCCCTTGGAGGAGACGGTGCAGGCCATTCTTGCAGGGGCATGGCTGATCCCTTGGCCAGCAGCGTGGCTGAAAGCTGCTGCTATCATGTTATCCTCCTCCTCGCATGCACCTCTTGCTTTCCCGCCCTCCCCTCATCACAATTCCACCCTTGTGCCTTCCTCACTTCACACACCCAAGAAATGCAGCCTCAGTGGTTGAACAAGAAGAAGAACAAGAAGAAGAACAAGAACCATCACTCGACTTCACATTCCCAGCCACCAGCTCCTCAAGGTCGACCAGTAAGGCCATTTGCAGTGTCCCCCACTGAAAGTCTGCAGCCTTCCACCAGCCATGCTGCAGCCACTAGGGTAGCACTACGTGACATCAGTAGGATAGGCAAAGGCACACACAAGACAGTCAATAAGGGAATGCATAAAGGTGATGAGTTGATTTTTTGATGTGATATTGGATGCATATATGGATAAAGTTGGATTGGAAAGTTTGCTTTGTGGTGGCTTTTATTTCAGCATTGTGGCCAAGAGGACTTGTGATGGTCAGTAACAGAGGGAAAGTAAGGTGTGGGACAAATGTTGAAAGGGGAATTGGGGTTGTGGTCACTGGGACCGCAGGCGGATGATTCCATCCCGGAAATCCCGGCAAGAATGGGGCTGTCTGGGTTATGCATATGGAGGGAGTCACAGCATGCAGGGAGGTCCTCTTCCCTTCCCTTGGGTGGAAGAGACCTCCCCAGGAGATCAACACAGCTTGCTTGCACATTGCAGAGGAGGGCACAAGCAGGGGTGTGGTCAGGAGGACCTGGGTGCAGTGCCGCAAACGTTTCAATGATCTCAGTAGATCACGAAATGTTAGTACAAAGCCACACTCAACCTCATCCTGCTGTGCCTCTCATCACATCCCCATCACTCTGCCTTCCCTACCCGACTCCTGCACATCCTTACCTTGCACCTCCACCCATCCCTCTCTATCTACATTATCACATCCCCATCTCACTAGCCACCCCTCACACTCACCCTCACCCTCACCCTAGTGCAATCATACCAACTATCAACACACAAGGGTAGGCACTTGGGTGTTTTATGCAATATTCATGTGAAGTTTCTGTTAATGTGGTGTCAAACATTGAAACCTTTATTTTCAACACTTTGTGTTCTTGGACAGATTTGTGTGCACCTTTGGCAGTGGCTTAGTGAGTTGCAGTGAATGGTGAGACATATCGGTACCCCCCACAATGCTGATGAGTGTGAAAGGAATGGCTTGGGCATTGTAGGGATGCTTTATGGTGTTGGTGTGGGGTGGTGCCAACCTGGCGCATCATGTAGCAGCCAGGGTGTACAGCATCAAGTGAAGTAAATCTGGCCATGGTGATGCCATCCCTGGCCTCCTGGGCAGCAATGTGGTCGGGTGCTGATGCCCTCTGTCCTGTGCAGCATCAGTTGATTGCAGAGAAGGTTGGTGTTGTTGTTGTTGGTGCTGCAGGTGTTGGGGCTGATTGTGATGGAATTCTGAGGACCAAGGTGAGACCGTATAAAGGGCACCCATGCTGATGGAATAGATGGCAGGTGAAGTAGAGATGACAGAAGTGATCTGTCAATGGTAAAAGAGGTAATGAGGTCAGACTGGATGGAGACTTGTGTAAAGACTTGCAGCATGGTGAATCTGTTGTGGAAATGCAGTGAAGAGGAGTTTGTGGCTGAGGGAAGATATCTCTATAAGGTGGTAGCTTTTACTGTACTTTTGAAGCTGTCAACTCAACAGCTGATTCAATGGCCACTGAACTCCCGCCTCAGCTTGACAGACGTGGTCCATGACCAGCATGGACCCCGTGGGCGAGCTGTCAAATGCAGAAGGTGAGCTGAAATTCATTCTTAGGTGGCTCCAAACAACCAATAATGACATGAAATTGGGTCCCCCGCTGTGAACCCGCCGCTGCGTGTCAGGTCTGCTCAGCGCTGACAGACCCGACATCCGGGAAAGGCGCGTGGCAGCGGGTTCCCAACCCACTGGGGAAAAAAACACTTTCCCACCCGACCCGCCACCGATCACGCCCACTGACCCACCCCCCCACGCCCCCCCCCCCCCCCGCAAAATCCAGCCCGTGAACTCTGTTTTCTTCTCCACGGATGCTGCCTGACCTGCTGAGTATTTCCAGCATTTTCTGTCTGCAGAGGCCTTCCTTTACCATCTGAGGCCCTGCAAGCATCCCACAGCACTCCCTGCACACTTTAAAAACTTTTAACATGTATTGCCACTACTTCAATAAAATATAAAAAATCCAGTCCAAAAGCTTAAAAGCAAACTTACTTGAAAGATGTGTGTGTCCCTTTAAGAAGTGCTGACAGCGTCTCTGTCGGTCTGCTGCACGGTCGCTTTTTAGAGCGAGCTTAGGACTCAGCGCTAAACTCAGTGCTAAGGTCCAAGGTCGCAGAGCGTGACGTTAAGTCGGCCTGCCATCACCCTCTCCATATTTACATCTCCAGGGCCAGCGCTGCTATCGGCAGCACTAAGGCCCTCACCAAAATGGCAGCTGCCGAGTCCTGCGTCAGTGAAGAGCGTTAGAGTGGCGGCCACCATTTTTGTTTCAGGAAACCGGCAGTAACTCGTGCCGGTAAGGTAGGGAATTTCTAAGCCTCTGTCTTTTATCGTTTTCATTTCCACTGAATAAAAAAAATAATTGATATAGCAACATAGATACCGGAAAATGATATTACCCATCAATGATAAAATGGAAAGACTTTTTTGTGGAATCAAACCCACCACATGTGGCTTTTACCAGCCATTATAATGTCAGAATTCAGAAATAACATTCCTATCTAACATCAATGTACAGCAAACTACTTATAAAGAAATTCCTCGAAAGACACACTTAGTGGCTCAATGTTGTTAGATCTGTTTCACACTAAACACTGCTGCCAGATAGCTAAATTGAATGGAGTGCTACACAAATGAACATTACAGTTAACACATTAAAATGAGCTATCTGATCAAATTTCACAGGAGGAACAAAGCCAAAAAAACAATCAACAACAAAAATTTGCAGTTATACTACCTTCAACATAGCCAAATGTCCTAATGTGGTTCAAAAAGTGATGGGACAGGGAAGATAAGCACTGCGCAGGAATTAAGAGAGAAGATAGGGAAGGTGTCCAGTGGAGTGGTTGATTCCGTTTTGAAGAAACTTCTGGACATGAGGTTAGACTGAGCAAAAAGGAGAGCTATAGGAAGGGAGAATGCAAGATCACCATGTCTAAAGGCTGTGCTACCGATGACGGAGCTGAGGGGGTGGACGGGGGTTGCTGTAGAGTAGGCATGAGTACAAAGATTTTAAAAGAATATGTTGGGGGTTAGGGAGCAAATGGAGTCTGTCTAGGACCAGGGTTATAGGTGAGATTTATTTGGCATGAGATAGAATGCAGGTAGTGGAGTTTTGACAAGTTGGAGTTTGCGTAGGATGGAATTCCGAGTGCATGGACGAAGTTAGTCTTGAGATGAAGAAGACAGTTTCAGTACTGGGAGTGAGATAGGGTGGAGATCATCAATATCACAGGGGTAAAACTATGAAGACTAAGTGATGGCTAGGTTATAGGTTTTTGAAGCTAAACTCAGGGTCAAACAGGGCACTGAGATTGCACACCATCAGATTCTAAATGAAAAGCCAGGGAGAGGGATGGGATCAGAGACTAGAGTCAGGAGTTTTTAGCAAGAATTGAGCAAGCTGACTTTGCTCTTGCCAACACAAGCAGGAGAAAGTTCTCGCTCATCAAGTCATCTTTATAACCCTTGTTTGAAAAAATACGGCTTTGTTTTTAAACATACATTTAAAATGAAACAATATCATTACATAATTTGTGATACGATATGACTCCTGTTTGTTTGGTTGTAAGTTCAGTCTTTTTAGCATTTTGTACATCTTGCTTTCCATTATTGATTGAGTTTGTTTACTCAATTGAATTTAACATTCCCAAAGCCAAGTTATTGGTTCCTAATGCCAATCAACATTTTTCTTTAAATAGCATAGTACTGCAGATGCTGGAAATCTGAAACATAACAACAACAACAACAACAACTTGTATTTATATAGCGCCTTTAACGTAGTAAAACTTCCCAAGGCACTTCACAGGAGTATTTTAAGACAAAACATTTGACACCGAGCCACATGAGGAGAAATTGGGGCAGGTGACCAAAAGCTTGGTCAAAGAGGTAGGTTTTAAGGAGCGTCTTAAAGGAGGAAAGAGAGGTAGTGAGGCAGAGAGGTTTAGGCAGCGAATTCCAGAGCTTAGGGCCTAGACAACAGAAGGCACGGCCACCAATGGTTGAGTGATTATAATCAGGGATGTTCAAGAGGGCAGAATTAGAGGAGCGCAGATATCTCGGGGGGGGTGGTTGTGGGGCTGAAGGAGATTACAGAGATAGGGAGGGGTGAGGCCATGGAGGAATTTGAAAATAAGGATGAGAATTTTGAAATCGTGGCATTGTTGAACCCGGAGCCAATGTGGGTCAGCGAGCACAGGGGCGATGGGTGAACAGGAATGCGAGTTAGGACACGGGCAGCCGAGTTTTGGATGACCTCAAGTTTACGTAGGGTAGAATGTGGGAGGCCAGCAAGAAGTGCATTGGGATAGTCAAGTCTAGAGGGAACAAAGGCATGGATGAGGGTTTCAGCAGCGGATGAGCTGAGGCAAGGACGGAGACGGGCGATGTTACGAAGGTGGAATTAGGCGGTCTTAGTTATGCTGCAGATATGTGGTCGGAAGCTCATTTCAGGGTCAAATATGACACCAAGGTTGAGAACAGTGTGGTTCAGCCTCAGACAGATGTTAGGGAGAGGGATGGAGTCAGTGGCTATGGAACGGAGTTTGTGGCGGGGACCGAAAACAATGACTTCGGACTTCCCAATATTTAATGGGAGAAAATTTCTGCTCATCCAGAACTGGATGTCGGACAAGCAGTCTGACAATTTAGAGACCATGGAGAGGTCGAGAGAAGTGGTAGTGAGGTAGAGCTGGGTGTCATCAGCATACATGTAGAAATTGATGCTGTGTTTTCGGATGATGTCGCCAAGGGGCAACATGTAGATGAGAAATAGGAAGGGGCCAAGGATAGATCCTTAGGGGACACCAGAGGTAATGATACGGGAGTGGGAAGAGAAGCCATTGCAGGTGATTCTCTGGCTACGATTAGATAGATGAGAATGGAACCAGGTGAGTGCAGTCCCACCCAGCTGGACGACGGTGGAGAGGCGTTGGAGAAGTGGTCAACCATGTCAAAAGCTGCAGACAAGTCAAGAAGGACGAGGAGGGATAGTTTACCTTTGTCACAGTCACAAGGATATCATTTGTGACTTTGATGAGAGCCGTTTCGGTACTGTGGCAAGCGCAGAAACCTGATTGGAGGGATTCAAACATGGAAGTGCGTGAAAGATGGGCATGGATTTGGGAGACGACAACACGTTCAAGGACTTTGGAGAGGAAAGGGAGGTTGGAGATGGGGTGATAGTTTGCAAGAACGGAAGGGTCAAGGGTTGTTTTTTTGAGGAGAGGGGTGATGATGGCAGATTTGAGGGAGAGGGGGACAGTACCTGAGGAGAGAGAACCATTAACAATGCCAGCTAACAAAAAGCCAGAAAAGGAAGTTGAGTGGTCAGTGGTTTGGTGGGAATAGGGTCGAGGAAGCAGGAAGTGGGTCTCATGGACAAGATGAGCGCGGTGAGATCATGAGGGGAGATCGGAGAGAAACTGGAGAAAGATGTGAGTTCAGGGCTGGGGAAGGGGGGAACATTAGAGGAAGTTTGGCCCAGTGGGCTTGGGGAAGGAAGGGAAGTGGCAGAGGCAGCTGAACGGATGGTCTCAATCTTAGAGACAAAGAAGTCCATGAGCTCCTCACACTTGTTGTCGGAGGTGAGGTGGAGGAGACAGGGGAGAGCGGTTTAAGAAGATGGTTAGCAGTCGAGAATAGGAGCCGGGGTTTATCTTTGCATTCCAGAATGATTCTGGAATAGTGAGCAATTTTGGCAGATGAGAGCAGGACCCGATAATGCTTTATGTGGTCCAGCCAGATCTGGTGGTCAAACAGAAAGTACTGGAAACACACAGCAGTTTAGTAGGCATCTCTGGAGAATATAGAAAAATTAACATTGCAGGAAGAAATATACAACTATACATCAATGCTTATTCTAACATCTAGAATAGTTTATGTTATAGTTTCCTTTTTTAATTGAGTGTAAGATGAGTTGTAAGATGTTTCATAGACACTATCAGTGCTAATCCATCATTATCGAAAAGGCATGCTGCTAGACAAGTCTAATCCTCACAGTTTTCATACATCTACCCCCGGGGAAAATGCATCTCTTTAATTTAGTGCTTCCCCAAAATGTCAGGACTGATTTGAGAGCTCACTGTGAAGAACATATATCCTGGCCTTCAGCAGAGTGATTATTTGTATGAATGCAACGTCGTTCTGCGCAAGTACGCTGTATGGGATGGAGCCGAAACACCGCCCCGCCCCTAATGGAGCCCCGCATACGCACCAGAAGTTGCAGCTGCGCATGAGCACCGGAGGTCATGCACTGAGGCACAGGGCTGCGGCCTCAACCACATTTCCTCCCTGTGGAGGCCAGCACATCGGAGCGGGGAGAGGACAGGGGATCGGGGTGGAGAAGGTGAGGAACTCGGTGGGGGTGGGAGAATGCAACAAGGGTAATACAGTAATCATGGGGAACGTTAATCTACATATATACTGGGCAAACCAAATTTGCAGTAATAGTGTGGAGGATGAATTCATGGAATGTATGCAAGATAGTTTTCTAGATCAGTATGTTGAGGAACCAACTAGGGAACAGGCTATTTTAGATCTAGTATTGTGCAATGAGAAAGGATTAATTAATAACCTTGTAGTAAAGGGGCCTTTAGGGAAGAGTGACCATAATATGATAGAATTCTATATTGAGTTTGAAAGTGATTTAGTTAAATCTAATGTTCTGATGAAAGGTCATCGACCTGAAACGTCAACTCTCTTTCTCTCTCCACGGATGCTGCCTGGCCTGCTGAGTTTTTCCAGCGTTTTCTGTTGTTATTTTAGTTAAATCTAAAACTTGGCTCTTAAATCTAAACAAAGCAAACTACGTAGGTACGAGGGGCGAGTTGGCTAAGATAGATTGGGAAACTACATTAAAAGGTATGACGGTAGACAAGTAATGGCTAGCATTTAAAGAATTAATACATAATTTACAACAAATAAATATTCCTTTAAGGCACAAAAACCCCACAGGAAAAGTGGTCCAACCGTAGCTAACAAGAGAAGTTAAAGATAGTATTAGATCAAAGGAAGAGGCTTATAATGTTGCCAAAAAGAGTAGTAAGCCTGAGGATTGGGAGGATTTCAGAATTCAGCAAAGGAGGACCAAGAAATTGATAAAGAAAGGGAAAATAGAATGAGAGGAAACTAGCGAGAAACATAAAAACAGACTGTAAAAAGGAAAAGATCAGCGAAAGTAAATGTGGGTCCCTTACAGACTGAGACAGGAGAAATTATAATGGGGAATAAGGAAATGGCAGAGAAATTAAACAAATACTTTGTGTCTGTCTTCACGGAAGAAGATGCAAAAAACTTCCCAGAAATAGTGGAGAACCAAGGGTCTAGCGAGAATGAGGAACTGAATGAAATTAGTATCAGTAAAAAAAAGTACTGGAGAAATTAATGGGACTGAAAGCCAATAAATCCCCTGGACCTGTTGGCCTACATCCTAGGGTTTTGAAAGAGGTGCCTTTAGAGATAGTGGATGCATTGGTTGTCATCTTCCAAAATACCAAAGATTCTAGAATGGTTCCCGCGGATTGGAAGGTAGCAAATGTAACCCCACTATTTAAGAAAGGAGGGAGAGAGAAAATGGGGAACTACAGACCAGTTAGCCTGACATCAGTAGTAGGGAAAATGCTAGAATCTATTATTAAGGACGTGGTAACAGGGCACTTAGAAAATAATAACAGGATTGGGCAGAGTCAACACAGATTTATGAAAGGGAAATCGTGTTTGACGAATCTGTTAGAATTTTTTGAGGCTGTAACTAGCAGAATAGATAAGGGGGAACCAGTGGATATGGTGTATTTGGATTTTCAGAAGGCATTCGATAAGGTGCCACACAAGAGGTTGTTAAACAAAATTAGGGCTCATGGGATTGGGGTAATATACTAGCATGGATTGAGGATTGGTTAACGGACAGAAAACAGAGAGTAGGATTAAATGGGTCATTTTCGGGTTGGCAAGTTGTAACTAGTGGAGTACCGCAAGGATCAGTGCTTGGGCCTCAGCTATTCACAATCTATATCAATGATTTGGATGAGGGGACCAAATGTAATATATCCAAGTTTGCTGATGATACATAAGAACATAAGAACATAAGAAGTAGGAGCAGGAGTAGGCCATACGACCCTTCGGGCCTGCTCCGCCAATCAATAGGATCATGGCTGATCCGAACCTAGACTCACGTCCACTTCCCTGCCCGCTCCCCATAACCCTTAATTCCCTTATCAGCTAGGAAACTGTCTATCTCCGTTTTAAATTTATTTAATGTTGCAGCTTCCACAGCTCTCTGAGGTAGCAAATTCCATAGATTTACTATGTACATATACAAAGCTGAGTGGGAATGTAAGTTGTGAGGAGGATGCAAAGAGGCTTCAAGGGAATATAGACAAGCTAAGTGAGTAGGCAAGAACATGGCAAATGGAATATAATGTGGAGAAATGTGACGTTATCCACTTTGGTAGGAAAAATAGAAAAGCAGAGTATTTTTTAAAATGGTGAGAGATTGGAAAATGTTGGTGTTCAGAGGGACCTGGGTGTCCTTGTACACAAATCACTGAAAGTTAACATGCAGGTACAGCAAGCAATTAGGAAAGCAAATGGTATGTTGGCTTTTATTACAAGAGGATTTGAGTATAAGAGTAAAGATGACTTACTGCAATTATATAGGGCCCTGGTGAGACCACACCTGGAGTATTGTGTACAGTTTTGGTCTCCTTACCTAAGGAAGGATATACTTGCCATAGACGGTGTGCAACGAAGGTTCACCAGAATGATTCCTGGGATGGGGGGATTGTCCTATAAGGAGAGATTGAGTAGACTAGGCCTATATTCTCTAGAGTTTAGAAGAATGAGAGGTGATCTCATTGAAACATACACAATTCTTACAGGGCTTGACAGGATGGATGTTTCCCCTGGCTGGGGAGTCTAGAACCAGGGGTCACAGTCTCAGAATAAGGGGTCGGCCATTTAGGACTGAGATGAGGAGAAATTTCTTCACTTAGAGGGTAGTGAATCTTTGGAATTCTCTACCCCAGAGGGCTATAGAGGCTCAGTCGTTGAGTATATTCAAGACAAAGATCAATAGACTTTTGGATATTAAGGGAATCAAAGGATATGGGGATAGTGCAGGAAAGTGGAGTGGAGGTAAAAGATCAGCCATGATCTCATTGAATGGCGGAGCAGGCTGGAGGGGCCAAATGGCCTACTCCTGCTCCTATTTCTTATGTTCTTATGTTATTAAGGTCAGGAACTGATTGGGGGGCGGGGGTGGAGATCAGGAACTCGGGCGGGGGGGGGGATTAGAGAAGGTCAGGAACTCGAGGGGGGGGAGAAGGTCAGGAACTCGAGGGGGGGGGAGAAGGTCAGGAACTCGAGGGGAGGTGAAGGTCAGGAACTCGAGGGGGAGGTGAAGGTCAGGAACTCGTGGGGGGGGTGAAGGTCAGGAACTTGGTGGGGGGGGACGGGGGAGAAGGTTAGGAGCACGAGGGGCAGGGGAGAGCACAGAGAGAACAGTGGGGATGGGGAAGAACGTGATCCAGGTCTAAAGAGGGTGTAATGTGAGTGCGAACGTGATCCAGATGGGAAGATGGATCACATTCTCCCCCTCCCCGCCATTAGACATGGATCATGTTCTTCCACCCCCATCCCCTTTATACCCGCACCACCTTCTCCCACTCCTCCCCCCTAGACATGGACCACGCTCTTGACCACGAGCAGCAGTGTGTTGATTTCTCGCAAAGCCCGGCATTTATGCACCAAGTGACATCATCGGACTGGACGAAATCCAGAAGTCATGACACTGTCACTATTCACTTTGTATCCAATAAACCTGTTAACAATCTATGATCCACACACAATGCTCCATCAGTCACCGCAGCTCTTACCCAGAGGGGGCGAGTTTGCCAATGGGGGCATGTTGGAGGCGGGACTGCTGCTTGTCGGGTCGATGTCCCGCCTCCATCGATTTGTGGCCAACCCACGTTATTTTCCCTTGATTAACCTTGTTAAGCCCGCCCAGTGGGCTTAGCAGGCCAATTAAGGGAAAGCCGGTTACAGAGAACGTCAGCGTATGACGCTTCATCTGTCAAAAATATTTGACAGATGAATTGTCATCGTTTGACAGCTCTGTGAAGCTGTCAAACACTGACATTCTCTGTAGTTTGATGAGTTCTTGAATTCAAGACTCATCAAACCTCTTTCTTTAGCAGAAATTAGATGGTTGTTGCATTGGAGAATGCAGCAGCCATCTGTCATCTCTGCCGGTGAGGTGTGAGACTCTCCGCATAACCAACTCTTGAAGCCTGCAGGAAGAAACAAAGGTAAGTAAACTTTTTCTAACGCTTTCCACTTACCTCACATACTCAACTCTCCACACGTGCACCCATCACTTACCTTCACAGCACACTTTTGCACCCCTCCGACCCCCACAGACCCACTACTCGCCTCGGTGACCTTGGCGGGGTTCGCAGCCTTCGGGAATCCCGCACTTGTGTGGGTAAAATGGGGATAATCCTCTTATCTGCCTGTTAACTACCTGTTAACAGGCAGATAAGTGGCACTAATCCCCTTCCCGCCTCCAAGGAGACAAGTCCCGGCACGGGTCGGCTACCCGCCTCCTGGCAAGATGGCACGGAGGCGGGTTGGGCATCCGTCCCCAAATCCTGCCATTTTCCCGGCAGTCCCATCTCCATACCCGCCTCCCCAGGGCTGGCAAGATCGCGCCCTGTGTGTTTAGTTTGATGGAGTGATTAGCGACAGTGTGGGTTCTTCCGGTTTTCGGTTGACCCGTGATGTCATACTGCGCATGAGCCTGGCCACTTGATGATGTCATTCTCAGCGCTGCTAAAAATCTACAGTTCTACTAGTGATGACACTTGCAATGACATCACCCTCACCTGTTCTTGTTGAATGATATTCGCCTCACTAAACCAACCTTGCAGCTCAAATGAGGTAAAATAGTCACAGCTGTGGATTTCACTCAGCAAATCAGGCAGCATTTACGGAAAGAGAAGCAGAGTTAACGTTTCATGTTCTGATGAAAGGTCATTGACCTGAAACGTTAACTCTGCTTCTCTCGCCACAGATGCTGCCTGACTTGCTGAGCATTTCCAGCATTTTATGTTATATCACTCAACTAATGATTGGGAGGAGGTCGACAGGGCAGGCCGTACGTGACCGTGAGAGAGCTATCTTGCTTTTCTAGGTGACCATGTGAACAGGTAGATGCCACTGTCATGGCTGCACTGGAGCAGCATCACTGGAACAGGCTGCCTGTGACAATGACTGGATCAAATTACACATTGCAGAGACTTTGATTTACTCTCCAGCAGGCAGGTTCAAATGACACATTCCCGACAAACAGTTGGCTGTGTCTTGTCCTCCAAGGGGACCAATGAGAAATCTGGTCCAACCCACTTGTGGTGCAAATAAACGCAGCCAATATTCAGTGGTACAATATATTAGTACTTCAACGAACTGCATCATCATGCTGCCTTTTGCAGATATTTTAGGGGTAATTTTAACCCCCCAAAACAGGTGTGTTTGTGTCAAGTGGGATGTTAAAATGTAAAAAAATCTCAAACCTGAAACCAACCCGCCTCAAAGCCACCGACTTCCGTTTTTAACGGAGGCGGATTGTTCATTTAAATATTTTAATGAGGCTGCGTGCCTCAGATTTTATCTCTCTTCCAGAATTAACCCTGGTTGTCGAGTTTCCTGGGCCTCAGGAAATCTGGCATCTAAAGTGAGGCGAGGACTGCTGCGTGGAAGAGGCTAGTGCCTTTCCAACACTGCTTGTGGGCCACGAGGAGCAGGAGTGCTTCCTCCCGGCCCACCAAGCAAACCTGTTTCCCTCCCCTCGATCGGACCCCCGTGATCAACGAACCCACCCCCCACGATCACCGACCCCCCCAATCTCTATCTGACCCCCCACAATCACCCCCTGACCCTCCAAACCACACTGTACTCACTCCCCGCCCCCACCGTGATCTTTACCCCGAGCAGCAGGAACTTACCTGCTCCTGGCCTGCGGCCTCTTCTGGAGTGTTCCCCACCCGAAAGGGAGCAAAGCCTGTAAATCAGGCTGGCTTCAGGGGTGGGGGGGGGGGGGGGGGGGGGTTCCTATTGAAAAAAAAACACACGCTGTGGAGTTAAAACTCCAGTTACCAGAATTCCCCCCATACCCACTTGGAAATCCTGCCCCCGTAAATATCAGGGACTTTGTCTTTTTAAAATTTTGAGACTTAACTAGTATATATTCTGAAATGGAGTAACGTTTGAATTCCTGTTAGGAGTACATTAACAATAAGTGAATGCAACTGAGAAGAAAAAGTCAGTGTGTGAAATAAAAACAAGACAGCCGCTTCATCAAAGGTTATATCCCACAGTACAATATGAATTTAACTTGACCTTTATGGATTAACCACATTAGGATTATTAGCCCCCACTTATTTCAGGCAATACCTGTTTGCAAATGTTACTTGCTAGAAAACAGTTCAACAGTTCAAAGGAGATTCATATTCAAGGATAAACCAGGCCCAGATTTTTGTAGCTTCAAATATTTTTTCAGCTGAGTATTCAACTTATAAAGTCAATGTATCGCAAATTCAACATCTTGTAAACAGTTTCTGAAACTTTGACCTCAGTGTTTCAGAGTTGTTTTGACCTACTCTTGATTCAGAATGTGCATACAAGAGTCCTGATCTTGTGAAGCTCTGCTCTGCAGGAGGGGAAGCGCACATTGTGAAAAAAGGCACACAGGCCTGCAAACCTGTTTCACAGGATGCTGTCATTTACGGTGATGAAAGATGGCGGACAAAGGTGCTATATAAATGCATGTTCTATCTTTATTAAGGAATTTATCTGTGGGCCTACATGATTGCCTGTTCCTTTGGTTATAATTTCAGTCTTTTTATCATTTCTTGTATCTTTACTCCCTATAGGTATTAATTACATTTGTTTATTCAGCTGAGGATATTATGTACTCTCAAATAAGTTGTTAAGTCTTTGGTTGCCAAAGGCAATCAATGTTCCTCTTTGTTCATTTAGAAAGTCTTTCTTCCTACTACATTTTCCTGTTTCAGTTTTAGGCAGCACTGAGCTACAGATATCGCCACCATCATTATCAATGTGTCAATGAAAAGACATGTTGCAAGACACATTAGTATTTCCTTACATCACCACCCCTGGTGAGATAGAATGTTTATTTCCTTGCAGTATTGATCTAATGGGATATCCAAGAACAGGCAACACTTTACTAATGTAGCAAGCAATTTCAAATGACAGGCTGGAAATTTAAAAGTGCAACAGCTTCATTTTTTGAGCATAAAGTAGACATAAGGGGGAAAAAGGGGATGCGATCTGTAACACGGGAACTCACCTACTTAATGTATCACCTGCTTTTCCAGCTTTGGTTTGATGGGTGTTGGAAGCCCTTGCCTTGAAATAGATGGGGGCTTCATTTTAATCTTGGTCTGTAACCTCCTTCATTCATTTTTATATTGTCTTCCTCCTTGCTAATTCTGTCTCTCCCTCCTTCCCTTCTGTGTCTTCTCATTTCACCTTCCCTTTCTCTTATTTCCCCTTTTTCCTGTTCAGCTCTGCATGTGATGGGATGAAAGTAGGCCATTAAAATAGCTCAGAGAGACAGTGGGAGCAGGCTCGGGCCACTGAACAAGGTCAGACATTGGATCGAGCCACTGAATCAGATGAGAACAAGCCTCTAAAGGAGCATGGGGAGGGGGAAAGAGAGAGGACAAGGCCACTACAATTGCATGGAAAGCAGAAGGGACCAGGCTGGGCTGCTGCAGAAGTATGGAAAATATGTCCTTGATGAAGTTCAAGGTTTGAAATGCTGCAAGGAGCTAAAAAGAAAATGAACTGAACATGCACAGCTATACTGTAGAAGGGGTTGTTGTAACTGACCCAAACTGCACCCAACCTGAAAGTATCCAGGCAGCATCACCCCAGTACTAACATCATTCAAGTTCAGTTTGCTTACTTTTATTGTGCAGTCACCATAGCACAAGTTAGCACTTTAAAGTCGTGAAGAAATGCTGAGGAAAAATCCCAATGCTACACCAAGATTTGTAAGAGTTTAAACCTTTTCTTGGAACTAAGCAGCTCAAAAGTTTAAAGTTATTAAATCAGTTGAATCTTTCCACTTGCATGGGGTTTCCCATGTCTGCAAAATTATTCTCCTGATTATGAAAGACTCTATCATGACAAAGTAACCAATGAAAATGGAATGGGCTCTCCACAGAAGAGTGATCACAAAAATTGTTAGTGTAGAAGTTAGATCCAGCAACTCTTCTAGTAAGGGGTCAAGTCTTCAATTTCACAAGCCAAAAGTGTATCTATACCAGACTGAGAACCATGATAAAGTGCAGCAGTACTGCTTCCACAGTCAGCATTTATGCAGAGCAAGAAAACTCTTGAGAAAATGCTTGCAAGGAGAATAGTGGATTACAAATATATAGCAATATATCTATATTTAATGTAGATTTAATGATTCAAATCATATTATATGGTGTTTATAACTGAAGGCCAGTTAGAAGTTCCTTGAATATGACATTTACATGGCAAGAGATGGGGTAACATTTCGTCTTCAACACTCGCGGAGCAGAGCTTTGCACGCTGACAGTGTTGCAGACAATATTTTTCAGCTTCTTGTGGTAACACTGTACCAACCTCTGGTGTAGAATAAAAATGAGAAGTCGCACAACACCAGGTTATAGTCCAACAGATTTATTTAATTTTACAAGCTTTCGGAGCAGTTCGCTCCTTCGTCAGGTAAGTTTAGCAGTGAGAGAATCTCCCAGAATTCACAATTTAAACACAGACAAAATATATTCAAATCTTTCCCACATCAAAGAGCATAGCCAAGACAATGAGATGTGTCCCAGGGGGTCCAACGTGTCAAACCACCTGCTGGCTGCATATCCTGTCAATCTGTGTAGGTTCTTGTGTTAGCCTTTTTAAAAAAAAAACACCTGGGAAGACCGGCCATGATGTCAAGTCACGTTCTGTATCGTGACATGAACCCGATATCGCGATTGAGGCCCTCCTCATGAGTGCGGAACTTGGCTATCAGTTTCTGCTCTATGATTTTGCGCTGTCGTGTATTTCGAAGGCCGCCTTGGAGAACGCTTACCCGCATATCCGAGGCTGAATGCCCCTGGCCTTCGAAATACACGACAGCGCAAAATCATAGAGCAGAAACTGATAGCCAAGTTCCGCACTCATGAGGAGGGCCTCAATCGCGATATCGGGTTCATGTCACGATACAGAACGTGACTTGACATCATGGCCGGTCTTCCCAGGTGTTTTTTTTAAAAAAAGGCTAACACAAGAACCTACACAGATTGACAGGATATGCAGCCAGCAGGTGGTTTGACACGTTGGACCCCCTGGGACACATCTCATTGTCTTGGCTATGCTCTTTGATGTGGGAAAGATTTGAATATATTTTGTCTGTGTTTAAATTGTGAATTCTGGGAGATTCTCTCACTGCTAAACTTACCTGACGAAGGAGCGAACTGCTCCGAAAGCTTGTAAAATTAAATAAATCTGTTGGACTATAACCTGGTGTTGTGCGACTTCTCATTTTTGTCCACCCCAGTCCAATGCCGGCATCTCCACATCATGGTGTAGAATAAACCTTGTGCACAGGTTGAGCTTTTCTTTTTATCTGATGCGTTTTCTATTGAGGTCTATTAAAAATATTCCATATATTCTCTACAAATATTTTTTTTCTCTATTTTCCACCAATTTTCTCCCCTTTCCTCCTCCTCTCCTGAAGAGATTAACTCTTTGCTGGTGTATGGACCTTGGAAAAACAAACCTTGATGGTGCTATTTACCTTACAATATCGCTCCCCAGTGGCCAATATTCATGCATGAACATAGAAGCTGAAGTGCTCCTCCGAGTGCATTGCGATGATAGCACCTTTTGCACTGCCAGCACACAGAGGGGACTTCTCTGGATTCTCTGCTGCCCCCTCATTTCAATGCAGTTGTTATGCTCCCAGCACAATTCGTGTCGTGCAGAGAACACAGGAGCCAGGATTCCACGGGCAGCAGCAGAAATGTGCTGCGGCAGTTTCTTAAAGTGGCACCTGCACTTCCTGTTGGTGGCAAAATTTAAAATTGGGTATTTTCTGTTGTGTTTTGTGCTGAGATAAGGCAGGATATTGCTAATGTCCGAGATCAGGGAAGCAAAATGCTTTGAATGGTGGTACCCAGCAAACAAAAAGGAGCAACTAAACAACCAAGTGAAAGAATTGAGCAATGGTACAATGCCAAGAAACCAAAACAACGAGGTTTAAACTCATTCTGACAGTTTTCAAGCGACTTATAGTCAATCTTCCCTCTAATTTTTTTATTCCCTATGTGGGCCCTTTAAATTTGCTGTGTGGTATCTCTTCTTCCAGCAGCGCTGGTGAGCGGCCTGTGCAGGACCTCGTGTGGCCACGCACCTTCAGGGGAACATTGCTTATAGTTGGTGTGCACCTGCAAGAGCCTATTTACTGCAACTATTAAAGCTGCCACGGGTGCAACTTATAGGAATTCCTGGGGCAGCAAAGACATGCCCCCAAAACACCTCAAATGAATGCTACAATGAGGCTTCTGCCATGGACCATCAAATATCTCCTGCATAGCCTAATCGTAAAATCTGTGGTCAGCTCAAATCAACAGCAACTTGTTTTTTGTTGTTGCGGTAGTAGTAAAGTAGCAGCAGTAGCTCAAATTAGGTGCACTGATAATGTTCGCAGTTTTCTGCTCGCTCTGCACCTGGTGTGCTTCAGCACTACTGCCTCCTGGGAACAGAATTTCAGCCTCTTAGTGCGTAGGAGGCCTGCACAGTTCTCTCTCCTCGTAGCAAAAAGATGCATTCCTCTGTTGCAGAGCAACCCAACACTAACCACAACAAATATGTGTTCTAAGCAAATGTGGGACATTTGCCAGTCAGAGCGAGTAATGTACACACTGAGTATGGAGCTGGAATACACCGGAAGGTATTCAGCTCCTTCCTATAGGCTGGCCTCCCACATACCCCAAGCTTCCACATTCAGAATGACCCCATAACTACCTGTTGAGGAGACAGAACCCTGTACAATGCTGATAGGAACCTGCTGCTGCTTTAGTCTATTGCAACATCTCACCCCTATCACCACCACAAGCCTCCAGCCTCTCCTGACTCAGGATGCCCTTAATGCTGTCACCAAGCACCCCTCATCCATATTTCTAGAACTATATAAAAGTGTGTACAACCTTCACTGCATGTACCTGAAAATATTTTCTGCATCAAACCATCCCAAGAAAGCATGTAAGAATTCATGTACAAAATTTACAAAAATGCTTTACGACAGGCCACATTCATGCCCACCGCCAGCCAGGCCACTGTACAGTGATCAGGAATGAGAAGCTTGGTCAACTTTCCCTTTCCTGAACCAGAGACAGTGAGGTTAACGGTAGCACCCCTACAACTATCAGCGAATTCAGCAGAGGCCAGAGGTTAAACCTGGAACCTTTCTGGTCTGGTCAGCTACTCATTGGATCAGTCCGAGATATTGGGGGGACATTTGTACAAAAGACATTAGTCCTGAATGATGACAAGATTCATACCTGAGAAAAGAGCTGAACCAACGATGAAGCTCTCGTAAGACTATTTTGTTTATGTATGTAAAGTTTCGCAATTATCGCGATTCAAAATAACGAAAGAGAAGCAGATTCGTTTGATCAGTTTATTTAAACGAAATGCTGTCATGATTATAAAGGACACAGAAGCCTGTAAAATGGCCGCCGCGCATCGTGGCAGAAGCTTCCAGAATTTCAGTGGGCAGACAAGATGGCGTTCGAATAAACATTTCAATATAAGACTGGATCATACTCGATAAGCACTGATAAAAGACAGGATGCAACCTGTTTGCATTTGAAACAATAGCAAAGATATAAGTGCTGGAATCGTTTTCCATGCACAAGTAAGGACCATTGTACTGGGCAATCGAAGGCCCATCCAGACACATCAATACACATATACCCCCACGGCTCTACAATGAGAGAGCCATTCACGGGTGATTAAACAAGTATTCGGGGGCCCCCAAAACCAGTCAGGGAGACGATTCATACGATCTCGGCTGGGCCAACAAAGGGGAAAACATTAACGGGTAGTTGGCCAGTTTCAGGTGCTACCGAAACCCGTTAAAGAGAATAATCGCCCCATGCTGGGAGTTTTGAGCTCCGAATATTACACAATGGACAAACATTAAGATTTGAGCGGGAGATAAGGAGGACACAGCACTATAACTATAGTGAACAAATGTCCATCGCTCTCTTTGACTCGGGCTGAACTCTTGATTCGACTCTTATTCTCTCATTCTGATCCTCGGGTATCACTCTGCTGGACGAGCAGCCTTCTGTGTTTCTCTGGACTTTGTTGACCTTTGGCCATACTGGTCGGTTATTCGAATGTTGGGTGGAGCTCAAACGGAACGAGCCGCCTCGACAAGGGCAAGTGACCGGGTGCACCATCCCGAGGGTCGGTAAACGGTGTCTGGACCCGAAGGCCCGAAGAGACAAGACGAAACGAGATGAGAAGAAGAAGAAGTGGGGTACAGAGACCCCTCCAAACACGTGACAGTCAGGCGCTGCAGCGAACGAGCCGAGTGCCTCACTTTAAAATTCTCCAAAGTATCATGAGTGGTGAGCATGTTTCCCGATCCTACAAATCTAGATGTAGTGTAGGTATTGATAGGGGAGGGTGGTTTTATTAAGGATAAAGTACAATGTGTTCCCCTTTTTACGATGTGCCGTGCGTTCTTCATTACCATAGACCAAGCTTTATGAATGTATGTATACTTGTACTATCGTTAATTTGCGCCTATGACATGTACTTCATGATTTTGGACGATATGCAATAAAGATTTCCATTTCGTACTATTCAACCGGGTATATTTGAGTTTTTCTCTGCATTACTGCTCTCGCACCTAAGTCCAGTGTTAGAACCGTAAGGGCGAGTGGGTCGAACCACTCACAGGTGCTTATTGCAACAAGGCTGGCCGGAGACCAGAGCAAGCAATAGTATTAGGCAACGAAGGCCTAACCTCGCACCAGCACCGTCTGCAACACAAGCACGACACAACCCCTTACATGTACAGAATTCAAAAACCTTCATTTTCAATAGATACATAGGGGGAGAAATTCCCCTCCTTTGCGCCTACCGTTGGAGGCGCTAACGGAGCGTAAAGGCCTTTTCGCCCGGCCGTGGCACTGACCGCACCTCCCGCCAAATGGCGGGAGGTTAGCGGCAGCCCTACCGAGTTGCGCCCCGATCTCAACCGCCCGGAGATCATGACGGCATCTCCAGGCGCATCGCCCCAGCAGAAAAATTCCCCTTCACCCCCTGCAGCAGCGCCGGGCGATGGCAGCGACTGCTGCAGGGGACGCGAGCAGGGCGGCCGGCTGCTAGCGTGGCGGAAGTTAAAGGTGAGGTGGCCGGCCACCCTAAAAAAACGTCGGCTTTTTTGAAAAATGTTTTTATGCTCCGGACACAGGGTCTGTGCCGTGATCGGTCAGCCCAGCACTCTGCTCGAGTGCCAGGCTGATCGCGCGGCACCCCCGCTCCCCGGTGCTGCAGGTAAGTTAAAAAGAAACTGCAGAATTTGCAGCGTGGGGCCCTTCCCTTTAATTCAGGGAAGAGCCCCTGCAACGTGTCAGCGCCACGCGGCCCAGTGCGTGGCACTGCTGAGCCGTGCGCCCCGGGTCGCTAGCTACCCCCCTCTTGCGCTCCAAGAGGGAAGTGGAGCGTTTGATTTAGTGCGCCACTTCCCTCTTGGAGCAAAAAGTGGGAATTTTAGAAAGGCTGGAAGAGGTTAGCGCCTGGCGCTAACTTTTCCAGCTTTTCTGATTTAGCGCCCCAAATGAGGCTCGAGGGGAATTTCTAGCCCATATACTTTTAGTATAGAAATAACAGCAACAAGTAAAAAAGCTTAAAATATGCTAGTAAAACAAAATGCATCCTTTTCTCTTTCTGCAATGTCAGACAGCTTAAAAAATATGGACCATTTTCCATGTGATATATTTACAGTGTTGGCTAGCAAGGTTATCCTTTTTTCACTAAGGGGTGACTGCAGTTTTTTTTTTAATACTACTGCAGAATTTGTGCAAACAAGCTACAAGATGCATCTTTAATTGACAAATATTTGCCTGCAGCTTCATGTATCATAATACATTATCAATTTTCCATATAACCCTCGAGGCTGTATATTACAATTGCCCTTGCAGTATTTATTATTTTTATGCTATGCATCATTCAGAAGCAGCAGTCATACATATGACCCTGCATGGATAAATAAACACAACATACATTTGTACTTGTCATCATCAGGATCCTAGAGGGAGAGTTACAGTACAGCAAAAGGTCAATGTTTCCTGCCTCCTGACAGGACAAAGGGCATAACAAGTCAGCCAACAAAAGTCATCAGATAAGCAGACACAATTGGAAGGGTAATAATATATAACCAACCTAACTCCTGTTTTTTTTAAACCTACTGGGCTGGGTTTAAATGTTAAATGGTTACCCAAGATATTTTTTTATAAATGATTCTTTAATCAGAAATTTCATCCCATTATAGAAAGATTTATATAGTATTTATATAGTATTTATATAGTGTCTTTCACAGTCTCAAGATGTCCCAAAGTGCTTCACAACTAATTAATTACTTTTGAAATGTAGTCACTGCTGTTTTATAGGCAAATATGACAACCAATTTTACACACTGCAGCATCTCACAAACTGCAATGAGATGAATGATCAATTAATGTATTTTGATAGTGTTAGTTGAGAAATGAAAAATTGCCTCTGTTCCTAGGATCTTTTATGTCCACCTGAATAGGCAGATGGGACCTTGGTCTAACATTTCATCCAAAAGACAGCAGCTTCAACAATGCAGCACGCCCTCAGTACTGCACTGAAGTGTCAGCCTAGATTATGTACTCAAGTCCCGGAGAGCGGCTTGAACCGACAACATTCAGGCTCAGGTGTGAATGCTACCACTGAGGCAAACTGACACTTATTTATTCTTGAACCACACCTCACTGATGTGGTGATAGAATAACTTAATTATGAAAGACAAAATTTAACATAATGCTTTTCCTGAAGCTCAATGCTCAAAGGAGACACATTGTCAAGGTAGCCAGTTTTTCCTCTTCCAGATATTTCCACAATCTCACAAACAATAATAATGCACCTGGTATTCCCAGGCGGTCTCCCGTCCAAGTACTAACCAGGCCCAACTCTGCTTAGCTTCCAAGATCAGATGAGATCAGGCATGCTCATAGTAGTGTGGCCGTCATAAATTATATCCGTTTGTATTTTGGAATCAAAATCCTTTAAACAGCATCAAATTCAGTTACAATCTTGGAGTTTCTGATGTAAGGATTAAACTGTGATTGCAGGGAATCAAACCCAGGTTAACTGCTTGGAAGGCAACTATATTCACGACTATATCACCATCACTTTAAGCACAATCTGCCCAACGTGGGGCTTGAACCACGACCCTGAGATTAAGAGCCTCATGCTCTACAGACTGAGCTAGCCAGGCCAGTTTTTAAGTGTTAAATTCACTAAGTTTGCTTGGGAGAGTTTGGCTCTACTTCATCAAATGAAATATCACTGTTAAAGAAATGAATTTCTTAGGTTTTAGTCCTTATCAATATCTGCTTGCATATACACTGAAATTAAGCTAATAACAGGGAACATAACCCTAGTGCTATGTGGCAAATTTCACTTTTCCAATACTCCATTCTTTATTTATTATTCCATCCTTTCCTTTCTTTGGTCCCTTTGTACTTTGCAGCATTGAATGGCCAGGAGAATGGGCAAGCAATCTCCAGGCCAATGCTAAATGCCAGTCTTGAACTAGCCATTAGAAGTACAAGAGAATAGATGAGAGTGGGTATCTTACCTTTCAATTTTGCTTCCCTCAGTATTGCACTGAGTGTCAGCGTAGAATCTGCTTCTTCTAAAGACATAAGCACGATCATTAATGGGGAACATAAAGAATGAAGAGATGAGATTCCTCCTGTTGATAATTTTACCAAAAAAGTCAATGTAACTATAAAACAGTAATCCTCACACTCATGCCAATTTTTTCACTAAAATTAACAGGAGGAATTTTACACTCAATATCACAGAATCACAGAATCCCCACAGTGCAGATAGAGCCATTTCGGCCCATCGAGCCTGCACCGACACATATCCCACCCTATCCCCGTAACCCCACATATTTAATCCCCCTAACACTAAGGGTCAATTTATCATAGCCAAATCAACCTAACCCGCACATCTTTGGACTGTGGGAGGAAACCGGAGCACCCGGAGGAAACCCACGCAGACACGGGGAGAATGTGCAAACTCCACACAGACAGTCACCCGAGGCCGGATTCGAACCTGGGTCCCTGGCGCTGTGAGGCAACAGTGCTAACCACTATGCCACCGTGTTGCCCTATCTACAAATCTATCTCCTAACTCCTACTTTATACAAAACAAACCAAAAAGAGACTGAACTCAACCAGATAAAAGCCATTCAATTTTCATTTTTTGTTAATTCCTGGAAAATTCTGCAGGAAAAATAGTAAATTATGTTGATAGCATGAGATGAAATAAAGAGTGGGAGGAGGCTCGTATAGAGCATAAAACACCGGCATAGACTGGTTGGGCTGAATAGCCTATTTCTGTGCTGTAAATCCACGTCATTTTATGTAAATTGTATGGTAGGGATGGCCCATTGTTCTTATCATCAATCATTATAGCAATTCCTCCCTGGAGCAGCTGAAATATAATTTGCATGCTGCTACACAATGCTCTGAGCCACAATACTTTGGGGGAGAAATTGAGTCGCGCCCACTTTGGGGCGCTAACTTCGCCGGGGCGGTACTTTTTGCGCCCCGGAAAAATTAGCGACCCCGCAGCCGAAATTGAGTGGTAGCGCCCCAAGAGGGAAGCGGGGCGCTACTGGAAGTGCCCCGCCTCCCTCTTGGGGCGCTGTGAGGGAATATCGCGGCTCCATGTGCCACGGTATTGCAGGCCTTCCTCCCCTTCTTAAAGGGGAGGGGCCTTGCGCAGCGCAACCCGGGGCCCAGCTGGGCCACCGGAGATCGGAGTGCCGGGAAAAGAGCCCGGCACTCAAGAGAAGTGCCAGGCTCATGGAGCGCAGCCGGCTCTCTGCGGGGGGGGGCGGGTCAGGAGGCCGGGGACGGGAGCGGAGGCAGGTTCTGGCAGGCGGCCAGCAACAAAAATGGCTGCCCGGCACCTCGCCTTTAAATAGCGCCGCCCCGGCTGCAGGTAGGCCCCCCTGACCCCGTCGGACATAGCATCCGGTGGTAAGTCAGGGGGCGCTACCGAAGATCGTGGCCGGGGCGCGAGCGGGGCGCTGCGCACGCCGATGACGTCATCGCCGGCGGCGCAGCACTGCGGGGTGCTAACAGTTAGCGCCACCGCTAACCTCCCACTGAATTTAGGGCACCAACAGGAGGCTCAAAGCAACCAAATTTTTCCCCCTTTGTATCTTATTCCTCTTGCCCTTTTTATTGCAGCTAATCAAGGTCTCCTATTCTATCTTTTTCCTATTCTATGATTATTCAGAGCACTACAAGCCATCTTAGTATCTCAGGTAGTTTTCTGAATTGCTTCCACTGAAATATGTTGTGGCAACCCATGCTCTAATTTTGTCCCATATATACTGTAGGGTGGATTCAAAGACTGATGGCAAAATTGGAACAAATGTACATGTGCAGGATTAGTGCATGCGCAGTTGTTCAGATGTCATGTTCACAAGCTTGTTGGTAGAAGAGGAGAGCTCAACCAGAATAAAATGATGGCCCCAATGACAACTTTCACCAGTGATGACCATTTTAGTGCCACATTCCTTTTGTAAGGAGGGTACGAAACCACCGGTCAAGGAGGTGTTTCCTGTCTTATGGCCTATGATCCACCTCCTGGCAGGTCTGGCCTGACTAGGAAGCAGTCATTGCTCCCCTGCTCAGGCCTCCGACTAAGATTGCAGTCAGGTCCCAATGACATAATCGGGACCTGATCTGCATATTAAACAAGCCCTACTTCCTTCCTGCAGGTCTCATGCTCGCTTGCTCAAAGAAAGCAGGTTAACATTGGGACCCAACAGGAAGGCAGTGGGATCAAAGGGGGCAAGTGATAGCCCTTATTTTAACTACCCCCACCCCCCACACGGTTTCCACCAGGCAGGGGGAGTTAAAATCAGGCCCATAGATTTTGAAGGGATAAGATTGCGTCTTTAAAATGATTAAGGAAATAGATTCTGTTCAGGTGGATTGGTTATTTGGGCTATATAGGACAGGGCGGATTAGGGAGCATCAGTACAAAATATGAAGGCATAGAATTAGGTTAGACACCAGGAATTACTTATTTTTGCAAAGAGTCATCAAACTCTGGAACAGATTACCAGAAAAAGCAATGAGTATAGATTTGCTACAGGCCTTCCAAATGGAGTTGGATGACTTCCTGCAAGTGATAGACATCTAGGCCTAGAAATTCCCTACCTTAGTGCCGACCATGAACGCTGTTTTTAAAAAAAATGGTGATAGCCTCGCTTCCGCCCGCTTCCAGCGTGGGGCATGGCAGCTGACTTTTTTTTCCCAATTCATGGGATGTGGGCATCGCTGGCAAGGCCAGCATTTATTGCCCATCCCTAATTGCCCTTGAGAAGGTGGTTGGTGAGCTGCCTTCTTGAACCACTGCAGTCCGTGTGGTGAAGCTACTTCCACAGGTCTGTTAGGTAGGGAGTTCCAGCATTTTGACCCAGCGACGATGAAGGAACGGCGATATATTTCCAAATCAGAATGGTGTGTGACTTGGAGGGAAACTTGGAGGTGATGGTGTTCCCATTCGCCTGCTGCCCCTGTCCTTCTAGGTGGTAGAGGTCAGGGGTTTGGGAAGTGCTGCCGATGAAGCCCTGGCGAGTTGCTGCAGTGCATCTCGTAGATGGTACACACTGCAGCCACGGTGTGCCGGTGGTGGAGGGAGTGAATGTTTAAGGTGGTGGATGAGGTGCCAATCAAGCGTGCTGCTTTGTCCTGGATGGTGTTGAGCTTCTTGAGTGTTGTTGGAGCTGCACTCATCCAGGTAAGTGGAGAGTACTCCATCACACTCCTGACTTGTGCCTTGTAGATGGTGTAAAGGCTTTGGGGAATCAGGAGGTGAGACACTCGCCACAAAATACCTAGCCTCTGACCTGCTCTTGGAGCCACAGTATTTAAGTGGCTGGTGCAGTTAAATTTCTGGTCAATGGTTGCCCCCAGGATGTTGATGGTGGGGGATTCAGCGATGGTAATGCCGTTGAATGTCAAAGGACAGTGGTTGGACTCTCGCTTGTTGGAGATAGTCATTGCCTGGCACTTGTGTGGCCTGAATGTTACTTGTCACTTATCAGCCCAAGCCTGCATGTCGTCCAGGTCTTGCTGCATGTAGACATGCATTGCTTCATTATCTGAGGCATTGCGAATGGAACTGAACACTGTGCAATCATCAGCGAACATCTCCACTTCTGACTTTATGATGGGGGGAAGGTCATTGATGAAGCAGCTGAAGATGGTTGGGCCTAGGACACTGCCCTGAGGAACTCCTGAAGTGATGTCCTGGGGCTGAGATGATTGACCTCCAACAACCACAACCATCTTCCTTTGTGCTAGGTATGACTCCAGCCAGTGGAGAGTTTCCCCCTGATTCCCATTGACTTCAATTTTACTTGGGCTACTTGATGCCACACTCAGTCAAATGTTGCCTTGATGTCAAGGGCAGTCACTCTCACCTCATCTCTAGAATTCAACTCTTTTTGTCCATGTTTGGACCAAAGCTGTAATGAGGTCTGGAGCCAAGTGATCCTAGCGGAACCCAAACCGACCATCAGTGAGAAGGTTGTTCGGTGAGTAAGTGCCCCTTAATAGTACTGTTGACGACACCTCCCATCACTTTGCTGATGATTCAGAGTAGACTGATGGGCGGTAATTGGCCGGATTGGATTTATCCTGCTTTTTGTGGACAGGACATACCTGGGCAGTTTGCCACATTGTCGGGTAGATGCCAGTGTTGTAGCTATACTGGAACAGCTTGGCTAGAGGGGCGGCTAGTTCTGGAGCACAAGTCTTCAGCACGACAGCCGGGATGTCGCGGCCTATAGCCTTTGCTGTATCCAGTGCGCTCAGCCGTTTCTTGATATTAGGGTGGAGTGAATCGAATTGGCAGATGACTGGCTTCTATGATGGTGGGGACCTCAGGAGGAGGCCAATATGGATCATCCACTCGGCACTACTGGCTGATGATGGTTGCAAATGCTTCAGCCTTGTCTTTTGCACTCACGTGCTGGGCTCCACCATCATTGAGGATGGGGATAGTCATGGAGCCTCCTCCTCCCGTTAGTTATTTAATGGTCCACCACCATTCATGACTGGATGTGGCAGGACTGCAGAGCTTTGATCTGATCCATTGATTGTGGGATCGCTTAGCCCTGTCTATAGCATGCTGCTTCCGCTTTTTAGCATGCATGTAGTCCTGTGTTCTTCCCCAGGTTGGCACTGGATTTTTAGATATGCCTGGTGCTGCTCCTGGCATACTCTTCTACACTCCTTATTGAACCAGGGTTGGTCCCCTGGCTTGGTGGTAATGGTAGAGTGAGGGATATGCCAGGTCATGAGGTTACAGATTGTGGTGCAATACAATTCTGCTGCTGCTGATGGCCCACAGCACCTCATGGATGCCCAGTTTTGAGCTGCTAGATCTTCACAAAGACTGTGCAGTGTTCAATGCTGTCATGGACAGATGCATCTGCGACAGGTAGATTGGTGAGGACAAGGTCAAGTATGTTTTTCCCTCGTGTTGGTTCTCTCACCACCTGCTGCAGGTTCAGTCTGGCAGCTATGTCCTTCAGGACTCGGTCAGTAGTGGTGCTACCGAGCCAATCTTGGTGATCAACATTGAAGTCCCCCAACCAGAGTACATTCTGTGCCCTTCCTACCCTCAGTGCTTCTTCCAAGTGGTGTTCAACATGGTGGAGTACTTATTCATCAGCTGCGGGAGGGTGGTAGGTGGTAATCAGCAAGAGGTTTCCTTGCCCATGCTTGACCTGAAGCCATGAAACTTCATGGGGTCCGAAGTCAATGTTGAAGACTCCCAGGGCCACTCCTTCCCGACTGTATACCACTGTGCTGCCACTCCTGGTGGGTCTGTCCTGCCAGTGGGACAGGACATACCTAGGGATGGTGATGGAGGAGTTTGGGACATTGGCTGAAAGGTATCATTCTGTGAGTATGACTATGTCAGGCTGTTGCTTGACTAGTCTGTGGGACAGCTCTCCCAATTTTGGCACAAGTCCCCAGATGTTAGTGAGGAGGACTTTGCAGGGACGACTGGACTGGGTGTGCAGTTTTTGTGTCCGAAGCCGGTGCCTAGGTCGATGCCGGGTGGTTCGTCTGGTTTTATTCTTATTATTGCTTTTCGTAGCAGTTTGTTACAACTGAGTGGCTTGCTAGACCATTTCAGAGGGCAGTTAAGAGTCACATATAGGCCAGATCAGGCAAGGACGGCAGATTTCCTTCCCTAAAGGACATTAACCAGTGAACCAGATGGGTTTTTATGACAATCCGATAGTTTGATGGTCACCATTACTGATACTAGCTTTATATTCCAGATTTATTTAATTAATTGAATTTAAGTCCCCAGCTGCCGTGGTGGGATTTGAACTCAGAGGCCGCAATTTTGCGGGGGGTCAGCGGGTGCAATGGATGGTGGGTCAGTTGGGAAAGTGTTTTTTTTTTGACAGCGAGTCAAGAACCCGCCGTCAACCTGCCGCCACGCGCCTTTCCCAATGTCGGGTCTGTCAATGCTGAGCAGATCCGACCGGCAGTGGCAGGGGGCCTAATTAAAATGATTAGCCTCTAGTTGCCAGATGATTAACAGCCTTTTTTTTCCCCACTTACCTTTTGTCTTTAACTTCATGTGCGCAGATGACGGCTGTCAAGCTGAGGCGTGAGGTCAATGGCCATTACTCCAGCTGATTACTTGACAGCTTCAAATGTACAGTAAAAGCTCCCACCTGACTGATATTCACTTTCCTCAAGCAGAAGCTTATTCTCACTCTATTTTGAGCCCACATTCTGCAGGCTTTGCACTCTCCAACCACTCTCACCTCATTGGAAGAACTCCCTCACCATTGACAGAATGCTTCTGTCACCTCTACTTCACCTGCCATCTATTCCATCAACATGGCTGCCCTTTATACTCTTCTCACCTTTGTCCTCAAAATCCCACCACGATCAGCCCCAACACCATCAGCACCAGGCACACCAGCAGCACCAACAACAACAACAACAACACCAACCTTCTCCGCAATCAACTGATGCTGCACAGGACACAGGGCATCAGCACCCGACCACATTGCTGCCTGGGAGGCCAGGGATAGCCTCACCATGGCCACATTTACTTCACTTGACGCTGTGCACCCTGGCTGCTACATGATACGCCAGGCTGGCACCACCCCACACCAACACCATAAAGCATCCCTACAATGCCCAAGCCATTCCTTTCACACTCATGACCATTGTGGGGGATACCGTTATGTCTCACCATTCACTGCAACTCACTAAGCCACTGCCAAAGGTGCACACAAATCTGTCCAAGAACGCAAAGTGTTGAAAATAAAGGTTTCAATGTTTGACACCACATTAACAGAAACTTTACATGAACATTGCATAAAACACCCAAGTGCCTACGCTTGTGTGTTGTCAGTTGGTATGAATACACTGGGATGAGGGTGAGTGTGAGGGGTGGCTAGTGAGATGGGGGGATGTGATAATATAGATAGAGAGGGATGGGTGGAGGTGCAAGGTAAGTTGGTGTGAGTAAGGATGTGCAGCAGTAGTGTAGGGAAGGCAAAGTAATGGGGATGTGATGAGGCACAGCAGGATGAGGTTGAGTGTGGCTTTATACTAACGTTTCCTGATCTACTGAGATCATTGAAACGTTTGCGGCACTGCACCCAGGTCCTCCTGACCACATCCCTGCTTGTGCCCTCCTGTGCAATGTGCAGCCAGGCTGTGTTGATCTCCTGGGGAGGTCTCTTCCGCCCATCGGAAGGGAAGAGACCTCCCTGTGTGCTGTCACTCCCTCCATAAACATATGGAGGGTGTCATGGGAGAGCCTGGGTGCAGCCCTGCACCTCTGTGCAGTGATTGTCAGTGTTTGCAGCACTTCAATGCTGTAGAAGACTGACAGCACAACTGTCAAGACAAATGTGGCCATGGTCCCTTTAAGGAAACCGGCTGATGACAAGTCATGAAATTATGTCACCAGACCCGCTTCCTCTAATTGGGCCGGGTAGCGCGCTGGGTGGGCTTAACAAGCTCAATCAACGGAAAGGCATTTTACACAGAGGGATGGAGCCAGCAGCGGGGCCACGGACCTGCCGAGGTAAGCAAAATCATGGCCACTGTCTCCGGATCATTAGTCCAGGCCTCTGGATTATTAGTCCAGTAATACAACCACTACCGTTCTCATACCACTATGCTACGATTCCCGTTTGGAGAGGTCAATAGCGATAGCGGTGCCAGCACTCAGCTATCCAATGCAAAAGTGCAGATCGTGATGTCAATTGGTGTGCAACGCCTGATTTAATGCCTCCTGCAATTTTGGAGGTCACCGCATACCATAACGCTCTCTCCTAACCACGCACAGAAGAACGCGCATGCAACAATACTGCAGAGACGCTGCCAGCGCTTCTTAATGGGACACACACATCTTTCAGGTAAGTTTCAATTTCAGCTTTTGGACTTTTTGTAAAATATATTTTATTGGAGTAGTGGCTTGATGCAATACCTATAAAAAGTTGCTAAAGTGTGCAGGGACTGCAGGGTGTGCTGCTGGACGATTGCAAGGCTTTGGATGTTAAAGGAAGGCCTCTGAGAAGACCACTTGCTCACAGTCCTGTGGGGCACATGGAGTTGAAGCAGAGGCAGCAAAAGGGACAAGCTGCTTGCAGAGGGAAGAGGAAGAAGTAGAAGAGAAGGAAGCGGAAGGAAGTTTACAACCCTAGACAGCCCCTTTCTGGCCGGGATATCGGGATCGAATTGTCCACCTGCGGTGCCAGTGACCACAACCACAATTCCCCTTTCAACATTTGTCCCACACCTTACCTTCCCTCTGTTACTGACCATCACAGCGTCCTCTTGGCCACAATGCTGAAATAAAAACCACTACAAAGCAAACTTTCCAATCAGGATGACCTCGAGGAGCTGGTGGCTGGAAGTGTGAAATCAAGTGACAATGTTTCTTCTTCTTCTCCTTCACTCTCCTCTCCCTCTTCTTGGTCAACCACAGGCTCGGCAGGCTGGATTTCTTGGGTGTCTGAAATGAGGAAGGCACAAGGGTAGGGTTGTGGTGAGGGGAGGGCGGGAAAGCAAGAGCTGCATGCTTACACCATGTACAGCTTGTACATCAGAAGATATTGTGGAATGAGGGGGAAGTGGGATGTGAGAAGGAGGATTACTTATGAGGATACCAGCATCTTGTATTCTTTCAGCCCTGCCTCTGGCCAGGGGTTCAGCCATGGCCCTACCAAGAATGGCCAGCACTGTCTTCTCCAATAGAGTGAAGTGAAGCTAGGAATGTAAGGTGAGCCACACGTTTAGTACAGATGTTGGTAGGTGAGTGACGGGGTGGGGGGGGGGGGGTTCATACAATGAACAGTATGTGAGGCTAGTGGTGCAGTTGGTAGGAGATGGCTTTTGAAGATGCATTCACTGACCTTGACCACTTGTCTGAGGTCATGAAACTTCTTTGGACACTGCAGCTAGATCCTGGGGGCGACTGCAGATGCACTGCTGACAGTGACGGCCTCGGTGATCTGGTCCCACATCCTTCTTTCTGGAGGGCCTCCTGTGGATAGAGAATTTCTGTTCCAATGTTGACCCCCTGCACAAAGCTGGAGTGCTGCGTGCGAAACCCTAGGTGCCCTTTCTTGGCCTGTTGAGCCATTTTTGTTAGTGCTGAAGCACTTTTGCCATTGTTTACGTGCAGAAGGCTGTTCAGCTCTAAGAGCTGAAGGCTGCCAATTTTTTGAATAAATTTTAAAAACATTTTCAGAAGGCAGTTCCCATTTAAGGGCTCGAGGTTGCTTTCTAAAATGACAACGTTGCTTTAAGAAAAAGCAGCCTCGCTCCAGGGACGTAACACTGGACCTCCTGCTGAGCGCACAGCCTGAGGAAATGTGTTCGTTGCTGGGCTGTGCGCTGATAACATTCAAATTAGCAGGCAGCACCAAAATAACGTGCTATCTGCGATTTTTGTACGGGTGCCAGCAAATCTCACCCCGCGATGCCACCGCCCGTTTTCGGGCCTTATCAAATTTCTAGGCCCTCAAGTTATAGAAGGTAGATGGGGCCAGAAATCACAAGTGTTATCAATTACTGCCATTGCCTGGAGTTTGCTTGATTGCCTTTGGAGGTTGGAAAGAAACCTTCCAGAGTTTTTTTTACCTAAATTGACCCAAGGCTTTTTCTATTTTTTTTTTGCCTCTCCCAGGAGATTGTGTGACTGGGGAGTGGATTGATGGTGCACATAGGCTGCACCTTGCTTGAACGGGTCAGACTGGATGGATCAATGATCTTTTTTGCATGTTCGAAATTAATAGGCTGTATCAACTTACAACTGAAACTGAGCTGCCTGTATTTCTTTCAATACCGATTTGATGCTGGAACTGAAGTCATCCGTTATGCTGGTTTTTGTCTAAGTCAAATAGAATGTAACTTCTTTTTTAGATTTTGAGTGTGGATATCACACTCTACATATACTGTGTTTCACAAACCATACATGCAGAGCCAAGTTAGAAGCAAGTACAATTATTGTAGAAAAGGCTGAAAACGATTGGTCACAGTGACATGAATCTGCGCTGTACCCCCTCCAGGTTATTTGTAAAGATTAATTTGGTATTTAGAGTTAATGTACAACAAAATAACCACTGAAGAAAGTAATGGTTTCCATAGAAACTTCTTTATCAGGTCACCTGAGCAGCAGTCACAGTAGAAGAATAATATATCACGCATTAACTGATAAGAACTAGCTGGACTGGACTGGGCTGGGTTGGGCTGTTCTACCTAATAAGTTCCAGGAGTCATTGGAAGTCCAACCTTCCGCAGTAAAGCCAGTACACTGTACTAGTTCTTTCTCTTGCTGCTGTCAATTTAATATAACAAAATGGTCAAAAGTATTTCTTTGGAGGACCCTGTTCTGTGTCTTGATGGAAATGGTTCAGTCATGAAATCTCCCCAACACAGTCCTACAGAGAGTATAAAATCTCTGTTTGCGAGGTAAGTTTGACACACTTTTATTTCAAGATTATGTCTAAATAAGTTCAAAACTTATCAAACTGTGATTGTTCTAGCATTGACCCTAAACACAAGATTGTATTTCAAATCCATCTTAAATTTAACACTCAACTGATCACCAGTGCTTATCCCTCCTGGAAAGTCTTAAGTAGCTTTCAAGCTGAATTTTAAGAGAAAGTGCTTTGATAGAAAAAGAACAAACCTAGATCATTACTTGTGTTTATACTGAATCTGGGCTGTAGACATTATTTTTAAGGTCCTGTATCTGCAGCAAGAAACCTATTTTGCAAAATGATGTTACTGTCAAATAAAAGTGTATTTATGGCTAAAAATGGCTGTTGATGATATTAGTGGATGAACACTGAACGCATTTGTGTGACATTTCTCTCCCCACTGTTGTAACCAGTTTATCTTAAAAAAAAACTTAGCACCTCTGTTAATATTGTAGACAAGGCACAACATACAAATATATTTAACATTCAGCTGCTAATATTGCTAACAGTAAGTTCTAGCTTAAGTGATATTGGTGCACTAATCTGAACACTATTTTTTTACAATAATTCTGCTCGAATATGCTCAGAAGCAAGTTATATTTCTCATGCCCCATTTTGCATTTGAGTGCATTTAGCTATAAGATTGGTCCAACCAATCTTCATAGCTTTTATGTAGCAGCAATCCATGTTAAATATAGCTGTGCATGTCGTCAATGAGACTGTTGAACTCTTCCACCATTACTTAATAGACAATCGTTAACAAGGTGCAGAAGAGCAGGTCAAAGGAGAAGTTCTTCCTGTCATTAGTCAAACAAAACATGCAAACCCAAACCAAAGCAGACACTTTTTGACCCAATATTCACTGTATGATCATGAGTATACAGATCATCTTGCAATTTATCCACAAATCATAGTTACTGTTTACTGGTCTGTGATTCAGCCTGATGGACTAGGAGGCTTCAGGTTCAATTCCCCTATCTGTGCCAAGTCAGCTGATCACAGCCAGCATGGTGTTGATGGCCTAAAGTTAACCTTAGTAACCCTGGACTACGGAGGGGGGAAAATCAGCCAGGTTTCCCACTCTGGATTGCTATCCGGTGACTCTTGTCGGAAAGTGCATATAAGTGTCACAGTGGGTAAAGTTAAAAATCTGGCTGTACTCACTGTTTAGACTCTTATGAAGAATGAAGAATTATATTTGGGTGAGGTACAGGAGAACAGCCAGTACCTGTGAAGCCATACACTGGCATGATTCACTGCCTTCAGTAGTGTAAGAAAAGCAAGAGGAAACTGAGTGGAAAAAATACTTGCCAGAATAACATCAATATTATTTAAGGCAGAGATTATAGGAGTAGTCCTATCCTTTGCAAACCTTTCCCAGTTGTGTATGTTACTGTCAGTTCAGCTTTTATTTACACAAAAACCTTTCAAGGTCAATTGATTTACTCTTTTTCTGCTTTAGTGACATTTGGTATTTTCAGTGGTTTGATTCCGTTTTAAAGGAAATATGATAGTGACAGTCTGCAGAAACCGTATCTAAATTCTGTACAAATGCTCTGGGTTTTTTCTGTCAGATGAATAAGCCCTTAAACTGACTGCATTATAGAGATAAAAGTGGCCATGTGACATAAAATAATACAGTACTTTCATAGAATCTAGATATAGCTTTGAGAGGCCATCACAACTTTAATAAGGAAATTATTTTTCTACATGAATTAATTTGTGAGTGTTGTAAATGTTACGTACCTTTATTTCTTAGCTTGATTGTCCTTGTAAACTGACACAAAGGTGATGCTCAATTCATTATTTGAGGCTGGCTATTCAGTGGCCTTGTTGATCCAACCTAATATTTTATGATCAGATCAGGCTCCTAGGTTGCAGGTGCAGTGTCCAGATGTTAGTATCCAGATGTTGTAAGGATGAAAAAAAAACTAGAGTAGCAGGGTTTGTAGATGCACAGAAATGCAATTTGTCACATGAGCCATCTAGGAACAGCATCAGGCAGAGGTGAGGCAAACCATGCCGTTATGCCATCTAGTTGTGTTTTATCTCTTTTATATTTAAAATTTCTGAACACTGCAGCACACAATTGCACCTGGGACCCAGGAGCCTGATCTGATCATAAATATTCAGCTAGATCAACAAGACCACGCAACAGTCAGTTCACATAATGAATTAATGATATTGTATCTGTGGCCAGTGGGGTGACGTTTGGCACCAGTTTGAGACTGGTACTTTATGAGGTGTTCATGCTATATATTTTCCTTCAGAGTGGAGTCTGTAATAGATTCACTCTGTCACATTCTGCATTTTGTACTGTGGTTTGGAGAAGAAAACCGAATGGCTGTACTGAACTCTACAAAACGTAGAAAGACTCAGGTTTAAGAAATGCCGACATATGTTTAACATTAGAAGCAGCAGTCCTAGTGCTGGTGAGCCAGGTTTCTGCCAACCAATGTTGATATCATCTGTAATCATTAAACAGATAATGTGACTATAGAAAAAGATGCTTCAAAAAGAGTAGCAATTATTAAAACAGCAGATAAAAATCACCCTGTCTATAGGACAATGCTTTTATTGACTGAGGCCTAAGCAACCACCTTACTTGTCTAAGAAATCATTAGTTCATACACTATCTGCGCCTAGGGTTGCAATCCCCTGTGAATACCCTGATTTCAGTTGACATTTCTTTCTTTTCACCAGCATTCCGTCACACTGCTCCAGCAACCTCTTTATAAATTGACCTTTACTTTATTGCAAGTATTATTGACCAGCAAATTACATTTAATACAATATCTCAATATGTAATTATTCTTTTATCTGGAAATTGTGCAAAGAAAATAGATACTACATGATTTATTTAGGAGATGAAACTATTCCCTTAGTGGTGGTTATCACCAAGTAGCAATTTAAACATATAGGCCTGGATTTTGCGGTCAGCGGCAAAGGAACAGCTCTCAGCGTTCAGTACACTGACAGCCACCCAAAAAGTTCTCTCGGGCTTGCTGTCATCGGGCGCCTGATCCAGCGCGACGCCCTCTACAAGATATCTGTGGCGCCTGTGAGCAGAACAAGCAGCAGTGAGAATCCTCACTGAGACACGTAGGGCAGGATTTTAACTTGAAGGCGGGTAGGGAGCAGGGGGCTGGATTGCAGTCAGAACCTGCCGAATTTAACGGAAGGGCCTAATTAAAAAAAATGTCTCTGTTTCCGAGAGGCTGGCTGATTGTCGAGTGGGTAGGCCTGCGGCACCAGGCCGAAGCCAGGGATCAGAGAGGAGGGAGGAAGGGATCGGAGGCCGGAGGGGGTGTCGGGGGCCGAGGATCGGAGGGGGTCGGAAGGCTGGAGGGGGGTTGGTCGGAGATCAGGAAACAGGGAATCAGAGAGAGTTAGAGATGGGTTGGGGGGGGGGGGGGGGTGGGGGGGAGATCGGAAGGCCAGAAGGGGGAAATGGAGTTTGGAGGCCGGAGGGGGTTGTCCGATCGCAGGGGGTTGGTGAGGCAGGGACACTGGATCTGGCAGGTAAGTGGAAAGGCACTTACCTCCTGGATCCAGCAGTCCTCGCCTTCCTTTAGCTACCGGGTTCCCCGAGGCCCGGGAAACCCAGCCACCCAGAGTTCAATTTAAAATGGTGGATCAAAAAGAGGCATACAGCCTCATTATAATATTTAAATTGCCAACCTGCCTCCTGGGAGTGGGTTAGCCACCTGCACCCGTCACGCCTCCGTTAAATCCGGAAGTGGGCGGGTTGAAGGCAGGTTGGGTTCGGGATTCAGATTTCTAACACTTTAACTTCCCACCGACCCAAACCCGCCCGTGTTTTGGGGTTAAGATTTCCTCTGCAGAGTCTAAACCAGGAATTATAAACCACAAAGTATAAATTAGATTTAAATAAAGTACAGAAAGCGAAATAAAGATTGGGAAAGAAAGATGGGATTAAGAAAGAGAGCTAAGAGACAGAAAAAAAACTAAAACATTAAAAAAAATTAAATCTCCATCGCTAATTAAATTCTGAAGGAATTAGACTCCATACTAGTAAAATTCAATTTTCAGGGCAAGAGAGGTTGTTTGACAGTAATTATGACATATCACACCATTAAAAATTCAGCAGCCCAAACTTTTTCTGGCATGTTTAGTGTGTAACTAAAGGGTAAGTACCCCAACATCACGCCATTGTATTGATTTCAATGCTGAGTCTATCAGTGAGGACTGTTACAGTGCAGCCTGTGGAGGAGTGGGGTATCTCTGACAGCAACTTACGAATTTCCGCGTTTAACTGCACATGTGCGGACACCGGAAGTTGCAGTACGATTTACTCTGTAATAATAGGAACATAAGAAATAGGAGCAGGAGTAGGCCATTCGGCCCATCGTGCCTGCTCCGCCATTCAATAAGATCATGGCTGATCTTCTACCTCAACTCCACTTTCCTGCACTATCCCCATATCCCTTGATTCCCTTAATATCCAAAAATCTATCGATCTCTGTCTTGAATATATTCAATGACTGCGTCTCCACAGCCCTCAGGGGTAGAGAATTCCAAAGATTCACCACCCTCTGAGTGAAGACATTTCTCCTCATCTCAGTCCTAAATGGCTGACCCCTTATTCTGAGACTGTGACTCCTATATAATTGCAGTAAGACGTCTTTACTCTTATACTCAAATCCTCTTGCAATAAAGGCCAACATACCATTTGCTTTCTTAATTGTTTGCTGTACCTGCATGTTAACTTTCAGTGATTCGTGTACAAGGACACCCAGGTCCCTCTGAACACCAACATTTCCCAATTTCTCACCATTTAAAAAATACTCTGCTTTTCTATTTTTCCTACCAAAGTGGATAACTTCACATTTCTCCACATTATATTCCATTTGCCATGTTCTTGCCCACTCACTTAACCTGTCTATATCTCCTGGAAGCCTCCTTGCATCCTCCTCACAACTTACATTTTATATCATCAGCAAACTTGGATATATTACATTTGGTCCCCTCATCCAAATCATTGATGTAGATTGTGAATAGCTGAGGCCCAAGCACTGATCCTTGCGGTACCCCACTAGTTACAGCCTGCGAACCCGAAAATGACCCGTTTATTCCTACTCTCTGTTTTCTGTCCATTAACCAATCCTCAATCCATGCTAGTACATTATCCCCAATCCCATGAGTCCTAATTTTGTTTCCAAACCTCTTGTGTGGCAACTTATCAAATGCGGAGATGCCGGTGTTGGACTGGGGTGGACAAAATTGAGAGGTCGCACAACACCAGGTTATAGTCCAACAGTTTTATTTGAAATCACAAGCTTTCGGAACTATCGCTCCTTCCTCAGGTGAAGTAAATTGGATACAGAATCGTCAGAGCATATATAGATGGAAAAAAAAGCATGTGTACTTTACAATTGCAGACCAATAAATTAAATCAGGATGATTTAATTTATTGGTCTGCAATTGTAAAGTACACATGCTTTTTTTTCCATCTATATATGCTCTGACGATTCTGTATCCAATTTACTTCACCTGAGGAAGGAGCGATAGTTCCGAAAGCTTGTGATTTCAAATAAAACTGTTGGACTATAACCTGGTGTTGTGCGACCTCTCAAACTTATCAAATGCCATCTGAAAATCCAAATACACCACATCCACTGGTTCCCCCTTTCTATTCCGCTAGTTACAACCTCAAAAAACTCTAACAGATTTGTCAAAGATGATTTCCCTTTTATAAATCCATCTGGACTCTGCCCAATCCTATTATTATTTTCTAAGTGCCCTGCTACCACGTCCTTAATAATAGATCTAGAATTTTCCCTACTACTGATGTCAGGCTAACTGGTCTGTAGTTTCCGGTTTTCTCTCTCCCTCCTTTCTTAAATAGTGGGGTTACATTTGCTACCTTCCAATCCGCGGGAACCGTTCTAGAATCTATGGAATTTTGGAAGATGACAACCAATGCATCCACTATCTCTGTAGCCGCCTCTTTTAAAACCCTAGGAGGTAGGCTATCAATTCCAGGCGACTTATTGGCTTTCAGTCCCATTAATTTCCCCAGTATTATTTTTTTACTAATATTAATTTCTTTCAGTTCCTCATTCTCGCTAGACCCTTGGTTCTCCATTATTTCCGGGAGGTTTTTTGCATCTTCTTCCGTGAAGACAGACAGAAAGTATTTGTTTAATTTCTCTGCCATTTCCTTATTCCCCATTATAATTTCTCCTGTCTCAGCCTGTAAGGGACCCACATTTACTTTTGCTAATCTTTTCCCCTTTACATACCTATAGAAGCTTTTACAGTCTGTTTTTATCTCTCTCGCTAGTTTACTCTCATATTCTATTTTCCCTTTCTTTATCAATTTCTTGGTCCTCCTTTGCTGAATTCTAAAATCCTCCCAATCCTCAGGCTTACTACTCTTTTTGGCAACATTATAAACCTCTTCCTTTGATCTAATACTATCTTTAACTTCTCTTGTTAGCCACGGTTGGACCACTTTTCCTGTGGGGTTTTTGTGCCTTAAAGGAATGTATATTTGTTGTAAATTATATATTAATTCTTTAAATGCAAGCCATTGCTTGTCTACTGTCATACCTTTTAATGTAGTTTCCCAATCTACCATAGCCAACTCACCCCTCATCCCTACGTAGTTTGCTTTGTTTAGATTTAAGACCCTAGTTTCGGATTTAACTAAATAACTTTGAAACTCAATATAAAATTCTATCATATTATGGTCACTCTTCCCTAAATGCCCCTTTACTACAAGGTTATTAATTAACCCTTTCTCATTGCGCAATACTAAATCTAAAATAGCCTGTTCCCTGGTTGGTTCCTCAACATACTGATCTAGAAAACTATCTTGCATACATTCCATTAATTCGTCCTCCACATTATTACTGCAAATTTGGTTTGCCCAGTCTATATGTAGATTAATGTCCCCCATGATTACGGTATTACACTTATTACATGCGCCTCTAATTTCCTGATTTATACTCTGCATGACATGTACAGCAGGCACTTCAAAGCACTGCAGAGGTACCACCAACGCTGCTTCCGCAAGATCCTGCAAATCCATTGATAGGATAGGCGCACCAACATCAGTGTTCTCGCTCAGGCCAACATCCCCAGCATCGAAGCTTTGACCACGTTTGATCAGCTCCGATGGACGGGCCACATTGTCCGCATGCCTGATACGAGACTCCCAAAACAAGCGCTCTACTCAGAGCTCCGACACGGCAAGAGAGCCCCAGGTGGGCAGAGGAAATGCTTCAAGGACACCCTCAAAGCCTCCTTGAAAAAGTGCAACATCCTCTCCGGCCCCTGGGAATCCCTGGCCCAAGACCGCACAAAGTGGAGGAGAAGAATCCGGGAAGGCACGAACACCTCGAGTCTCTGCGCCGGGAGCAAGCGGAAGCCAAGCGCAAACAGCGGAAGGAGCGCACGTCAACCCAAGCACCCCTCCCACCTGCCCCTTCAACCACCTTCTGCCCCACCTGTGACAGAGACTGTAGGTCCCGCATTGGACTCATCAGTCACCTGAGAACTCATTTTTAATGTGGAAGCAAGTCATCCTCGGTTCCGAGGGACTGCCTAAGAAAAAGATACTCTGCCCTACATTACAACTATTGTTTGGGGGCCTTTAAAAAAAACTCCCACCAATGTTTTCTGCCGCTTGCTGTTTCTGAGCTCCACCCAAACTGATTCTACTTCTTGATTTTTGGAACTAAGATCCTTTCTCTCTACTGTCTTTATCCCATCCTTTATTATCAGGGCTACCTCCCCTCCTTTTCCATTTTGCCTATCTCTTCTAAAAGTTAAATATCCTGGAATATTTAGTTCCCAACCTTGGCCACTTTGCAACCACGTCTCCGTAATGTCTATTAGATCACACTTATTATTTCTATCTGCGCTATTAATTCATATATTTTATTTTGAATGCTTAGTGCATTCAGATATAGTGCCTTTAGCTTTGACTTATTTCTATTTTTCCCTGATGTCACCTTAGTCACCTGATGCCTTATTACCTTTGTTACTCTCTCTGTCCCTTCCTGACCCACTCTGCTTATTTTTACCCAAAACTCTACTCTGCTCTAGAACCTTGACATTTCTCTTGCTGCTTTTAAATTTACTCTTTCCTGAATCCTCCCACGCCCCCCCCCCCCCCCCCTCATTAGTTTAAAGCCCTGTCTCCTGCCCTAGTTATTCGGTTCACCAGGACACAGGTCCCAACCCAGTTTAAGTGGAGCCTGTCCCAACAGAGCAGCTCCCTCTTTCCCCAGTACTGGTGCCAGTGCCCCATGAACTAAAACCCCTTCCTCCCACACCACTCTTTGAGCCACACATTTAAACCTCTAATCTCTTTGCCCCATGCCAATTTGCACGTGGCTCAGGTAACAATCCAGAGATTATTACCTTTGAGGTTCTGCTTTTTAATTTGGATCCTAGCTCCTCAAACTCCCTCAGCAGAACCTCATCTCTAGTTCTACCTATGTCATTGGTTCCTACGTGGGCCACGACAACTGGATCCTCCCCTTCCCACTCCAAGTTCTTCTCCAGCCGCGAGGAGGTATCCTTAACCCTGGCAGGCAACACAACCTTCGCAACTCCTGGTCATGGTTCAGAGAACAGTATCTATCCCCCTGACTATACTGTCACCTACCACATTCCTTTTTACTCCCCCCACTTGAATGGCCTCCTGCACCACGGTACCGTGGTTAGTTTGCCCATCCTCCCTGCAGTCCTTGTTCTCATCCATATGGGCAGCAAGTACCTCGTACCTGTTGGACAAGGTCAAGGGCTGAGGCTCCCCCATCACTACATCCTGGGTCCCCATACCTGCCTGACTCACAGTCACACCCTCCTGTCCCTGACCATTGACTAACTCTAAAGTACTGCTTAACCTAAGGGGGGTGACTGCCTCCTGGAACAAAGTGTCCAGGTAACTCTCCCCCTCCCTGATGCATCGCAATGTCTGCAGCTCGGACTCCAGCTCAACAACTCTGAGCCGAAGTTCCTCGAGCTGCAGGCACTTACCGCAGATATGGCTGCTCGGGATCTCATTGGTCTCCACCAACTCCCACATGCTGCAGTTACGGCACACCACCTGCACTGCCATCTCTATCGAACCTTATTTTATTTATATAAATAGTTACAGTATTTATTCAAATGATTATTTTTACTGTTAATTTTTAGTTTTAAATAGTTAATTTAGTTTAAGTTGTTAATTCAATAAAGTTATAGTAGTTAATACTCTCCCAGTTCTGAATGTAATCCACTTACCTAACAGAGCAAAAGAGCTGTACTACTCACAAACCAATCACCTACCTGCTGTCCTGTGATGTCACTCCTTTTTCTTTAAGTCTCTGCTCAGCTCTCTTTAAGCCGCCGCTGCCTCTGCTCCCGCTCAGGTCCGCGCTGGTCCTGGTGAGTTTAACAATCGATGCACACATAATAGGAGTGATTACAGTACGAATTTAATTGATAACTTTAAATTACATCCTAAATTATGAGCACTTGAATAGCAGACTCTGTAGTTTGTGTGTTGCTGCTGTGTCCAGATTTAGCCTGAAATATTAATGGGACAAATTACACAGCACAAAGAGCTGCAGGATGTTCCAAACCTATTTCTACTTAAAGTAGATCTCTAATCCAAAGGGGACATTTGAGAGGGATTTGGTTGTTATTGACATTGACTTTTACACATATAAAGGCACCATACAGTGACTTAGGCACCTACTTGAGGGTGTGGATACATGCTTACTTTCTGAACTAAAGCTGATTTAATTTTATCTGAATTGCTTATACCTTTGAAGATTCAGGACATGAAAATACATTTTTGATGTACGGTATCTTTCTGACAGTTGTGGCAATAGAGTTGACCTGGCAGTAATTACATCAGAATGTAAAATGGAAAGAAAGAAGGGGGAAAAACTATTTTGATACATTTCAATCTGCCGATTCCTTGCTGGTAAGTCAGTTACATGCCTTTGCAGCTTATATCAGTCATCACATGTTTATTACACATTCACTCAGCAATCTACATTTCTTGTCTCAGACTGAAGCTGTAAGAGCATCAGAGGACAAGACATGGAAAAGAAAATACACTTTAAATCCAGAGTTTATTACTTCAGTGTCACTAAGAGGAATATGTAGGTGAGGTTTTTATAGCATGCCAGTTTTATATATGTGGGGAATGTGAATGGAGCTTGAGGCTTGATTTTGATGCCAAGAAAGTGAACTCAGCTCCTAAATCATGTGTGGATCTTGTGATGGATGTAAATACCATAGCGCGCCCACTGCTCAGCATTTTACCGTTATTCAAATATCAATCTTTTAACCTTAAATTATAAGAAGGCACCTTACAATAATGTCTATTTGAGTAGATGGCGTGCCTCATAGGATAGGTTATGATATTACTGAAAAAGTAATTTTATTACTAGTCTAAACTGATGTACTTAATTCCTCTCGAGGGTTACTGAAGGAGCATGCTATATTTAAGTCATTTAAAAAAAAATGAAAGTAGAATATACCGTTGCACTTTCAGAAGTGATATAATTTTGATTTTTATTATTACATTTTACATTATTAATCTTGTGCACCCTGACCAGATTGGGTTTGAGTCTTATGATATCAGTTGGAAACACACAGATGCACACACTCTCGGCCCAACTACATCTGAATCACAGGGTGACAAGACTGCTGCGCCACTTCAAATTGATTGTGTACTTTTTTTCATTTTTATTGATGGATTTTTAATTGGTAGGTTGTTGGTGATAGAATCTTTAATATCAGTGATTCCCCACCAACAATGCTAATTAAAACATATCTCTCCTTTGAGTCAAATATTTCTCAGTCTCTGAACATAAATCTGTCTTGTTTTCAACAAACTAATCATGCGGTAACCATTACCAGGAACCTGCTTAGATAAACAGCAGGAAATTTACTTAATTCGAAATTCAATTTTTACATAGTCTCAAATACATGACATCAGGTGTAATATGCATGTTATTCTTACTGAAAAGACACCTGACATGATATAATATAGACATTCCACAATGTGTACCATCTAAACTTACTCATGCTTTTCAACTGTAATGACAGGCAATGATTGTTCTTGGATCTTGATTAGCTCGTTAATGCTATTTATATTGCTCCGAGCTTTAGCTGGAATTTTCCACCACACTCACAGGCTCACAGCCAATGGGGGGAAAATTCCAGTTCGACGGCCTTATAAAATCTCACTGGATGCTGTTGTTTCATTACGGTGAGTTGATTCCACAAAGGAGAAAGGGTCAGATTTCAAAGAAATGCTGTTTGCTATAAATGAGGTAGAAAATGGTAAGCGTTTGACCATTTTTGGGCATAAAATGGGCACAAAGCATACCAATTTATCAGTGGGATTGCCGGTGCCCAATCTGCGCAGGCATTGGTCCCACTGTTAACCTTGTGGTGCCTTTTTTTTTAAGGAGTCCTGGACAGATGCCTAAAACAGGTGTTAGGCTCCTTTAATATGTAAATTAGGGGCCTAACGCCTGTAGAAAGACCCCAATCGAGAAATTAGTTGTCGATGAGTGGGGCAGGCATCGGGCCCGCCCCAATCAGGATTGTTCAGCAGCCGCCGACTCCAGGTAAGTTTTAAAAAAAATTGTTGGAAACTCATCCCGTGGAGCCAGGAGGAGCAAGAGTGCTCCCCTGACTCCACAGGAGTCGTGATCACCCCCACCTCCCCCACCATGGCTGTAGCTTGCAGCAATTTCCCCCCTCCCGGGACAAATTGATGTTCAATTTTTAAAGAAAAATTCTTACTGATCGTGTGCCCTCCACTCCTCTTCTGAAGTGGTTGATTCCTTGCTAGGGTAAAATGACAGCTTTCAGGGCACCACCCAAGTACCCATTATTGAAATAACAACAGAAAACGCTGGAAAAACTCAGCAGGCGAGGCAGCATCCGTGGAGAGAGAAACAGAGTTAACGTTTCAGGTCGAAGACCTTTCGTCAGAACTGGAAATAGCAGGAAATGAAATAGATTTAAGGCAAGGATAAAGCTGGGAAAAGGGGGAGGGGATGACAGAACAAAAGGAGAGATTAAGAGACGATCAAGGCAAGAGGTGGTGTTAATGTGACAGGTTGAGGCTAAAAGAAGTGTGAAATGCACTGGCAGAATGAAGGACAGCTGCCAGCTTCTAGGAGGGGAAAAAAAGGGGTGGGGGGGGGGGCAAACAAAAGGGTGGATGAAAAAATAAAATATAAATGTGATAGGGGCTGAGGTTATGATCTAAAATTGTTGAACTCGATATTGAGTCCAGAGGGCTGTAGCGTGCCTAAACGAAAGATGAGGTGCTGTTCCTCGAGCTTACGCTGCGCTTCCGTGGAACAGTGTAATAGGCCGAGGACGGTGAGGTCAGAGTGGGAGTGGAGCGGAGAATTAAAGTGACAGGCGACCGGGAGCTCGGGGTCCCCCTTACGGACTGAATGGAGGTGTTCCGCAAAGCGGTCACCCAATCTGCGTTTGGTCTCCCCAATGTAGAGGAGACCACATCGTGAGCAGCGAATACAGTATACTAAATTGCAGGAAGTACAAGTAAATCGCTGTTTCACCTGGAAGGGGTGTTTGGGGCCCTGGACAGTGGGAAGAGGGGAGGTATAAGGGCATGCGTTGCATCTCCTGCGCTTGCACGGGAAGGTGCCGGGCGAAGGGGAAGGGGTGCTGGGGGTGGTAGAGGAGTGGACTAGGGTGTCGCGGAGGATGATCCGTTGAATGTGGAGGCTGGTGGGGTGAAAGGTGAGGACAAGGGGAACTCTATCGTGGTTCCGGGAGGGAGGGGCAGGGGTGAGGGCAGAAGTGCGGGAGATAGAACGGGCACGGTCGAGGGCCGTGTCGACCACGGTAGAGAGGAATCCTTGGTTGAGGAAAAAGGAAGACATGTCGGAAGCACTGGTATGGAAGGTGGCATCATCAGAGCAGATGCAGCGGAGACGGAGAAACTGGGAGAATGGAATAGAGTCCTTACAGGAGGCGGGGTGGGAGGAAGTGTAGTCCAGGTAGCTGTGGGAGTCAGTGGGCTTGTAGTGAATGTTCATCAATAACCTATCCCCAGAGATGGAGACGGAGAAGTCGAGGAAGGGAAGGGAAGGGAAGAGTCGGAGATGGACCATGTGAAGGTGAGGGAAGGGTGGAAATTGGAAGCATAGTGAATGAAATGTTCTAGTTCAGGGGGAGAGCAGGAGACGGCACCAATACAGTCATCAATGTACCGGAAAAAGCGGTTATTGATTTGATTCTTGGTAGGTGGTGCTGCAGGTTGTGCAGTTGTGGGGAGGGTGGCACAAGAGCTGATACCAATGTTGTCCTCACCTAATATTTACACATGCATACTTCCCAACATTGGTTGCTATCAGGAGTAGAGACCATGGCCTAACAAAAGGGCACGGAGTTCAATTGTACCCCTTTACTACCACCCCAGCTGACTCAGCACAGACTGAGAAATGAACCTGGGACGGTCCTAGTCTGTTTGGTTCTGCGGCACGTCGCGCTGCGGTATTGCATGCGTTCCTCCGCTTCTTAAAGGGGAGGGGCCTAGCGCAGCATGACCCAGGGCCCAGCTGGGTCACCAGAGATCAGAGTGCCGGCAAAAGAGCCCGGCACTCAAAAGAAGTGCCGGGCTCACGGAGCGTAGCCAGCACTCCGCGGGGGGGGCTTCAGAGGAGGCCGGGGACAGCAGAGGGGGCAGGTGCTGGCAAGCGGCCAGCAACAAAAATGGCCGCCCGGCACCTCCCCTTTAATTAGCGCCGCCCCGGCCGCAGGTAGGCACCCCTGACCCCATCGGACATAGCGTCTGGCGGTAAGTCAGGGGGCGCTACCGAAGATTGCAGCCGGGGCGCGAGCAGGGCCGATGGGGAGCTAACGGTTACCGCCGCCGCTAACCTCCCGCTGAATTCCGCAGGAGGCGTTGGCGGTGCCGTACCCGGGTGCTAGTTGCTTTGCGCCCTGTTCTCTTAGGGCGCTAACAGGAGGCGCAAAGCAACCAAATTTTTAGGCCAAAGTTGTTAAAACTAATTTCCTGCACTGGATTTACTGGGAATAATTGGACCTGCACCTTCTGCAAGCACAGGTCCAGATCTACCCCTCAGAAATCCCCTGGAAACCCCCAAATGTATTTTTTTTTTTAAAATGGTTTGACAGATATTTCTTATACATTTTTCCACAAAGACATTGCAGATGTCCTCTGCATTAAAATAACTCACCCATGAGTTTCCTTCACCTTTGAATATCTTTTGGTTCCAATATCTAAAATGTTTAGGTTTAACATTTAATAATTTTTATTTACTCGACTGCCATCTTTTAAAAGTCCAGCTTGCTGATCATTGTGGTTATCCAGAGTCATTAATAGTAGGACGTATCCGTCACTTTCAATGGTTGTTTGGGAAATTCAATGAGGATTGCATTACATTGTGTGCAAACTTGATTGTCATCTTAATTGGACATTAATGTCTGTTCAACCATTTTCTCTCTTATGCTTGTTTTGTCACTGAAATTGTTAGCATGCATAATGAAGGAATCGTGCTATTGTGATGTTTCCTTGCATGTTCTGAATCAACAAGATAAAGTTGAACATATTGGAAAGGGTTAGGTCTCCACTTTTCCAGTTTGTGACCTCAGTGATAATCTTTCTAAAATGATAAATGATTTTTGCCCATTGCAAAATTAATTATTTATGCCTTCTCTTAACAATAGATTATAATTAGAACTGATTAAATGGTACAGTAAGATAATTATTGCCACCCTTCCACATTGGTTTATCTCAGTGATTCTAGTCTTTAAAATGGCCAATAAAATCTTCAAGGGTAAAACAACCAAAAATATCTTGATCTCACATCATCCTCTGTGTCTTTTTAATGAGGGCAAATAGAGTTCGTTCTTTACTCTAATGCCGCAGGAAAATCAACGCTGGAGCACTCAAAGACCCTGCTAAGAAAGCCCTATTCAGCCTGCGCCTCACAAACAACCTGACGACTCCCAGTGATGCAGAGACACAGAGTGTCCACAGCACCTGGTCTGCACTCAAGGCCTCCATAATCAGCACCTGTGAAGAGAAGCTCGGTCACTCAACCAGGAAACACCAAGACTGGTTCGACGAGACGACCAGGAGATCCTGGAGCTAATAAGCCGCAAGCGCAAGGCATTCCTAATCTGGAAACAGCAACACAACTCGAGAGCAAGAAAGCAGCTCCACAGACACCTGAAGGCCGAGGTCCAACAAAAAACTCGCGACCTAAAGAACAGATGGTGGATGGAGAAAGCGCAGGAGATCCAGCAGCTAGCCGACAACCACGACGTGTGTGGATTCTTTAGCGCAGTCAAGACCACCTACGGCCCAAGCACCCAAGGTCCTACCCCACTGCGGGCCAAGAACGGAGAGGTACTCATCAAGGACAGAGAGGCAGTCAGTGCCCACTGGAAGGAGCACTTCGAAGATCTCCTTAACCGAGACTCTGTCTTCAACGCGAGTGTCCTCAACTCCATCCCGCAGCATGCTACCCGCCACCATCTCAGCACAACCCCAGCCCGGCATGAGGTTGAAAAGGCCATCCGACAACTGAAAAACAACAAGGCCTCAGGAGCAGATGGAATCCCTGCCGAGGCACTAATGCATGGCGGAGAAAGCACTACTGGCGTGAATTCATGAACTCATTTCTCTTATCTGGAAGGAGGAGAGCAGGCCAGGGGATCTCAGAGACGCTGTAATTGTGACCTTCTTCAAGAAAGGTGACAAGTCTGATTGTGGTAATCACAGAGGAGTTTCCCTGCTGTCTGCCACAGGGAAAGTCATTGCAAGAATCCTCCTCAATCGCCTTCTCTCAGTGGCCGAAGAGCTCCTCCCAGAGTCGCAATGCGGATTCCGCCCACTAAGGGGCACAATGGACATGATCTTCACCGCACGTCAATTACAAGAGAAATGCAGGGAACAGCACCAACCACTGTACATGGCCTTCTTTGATCTCACAAAGGCCTTCGACACTGTCAACCGTGAGGGATTATGGAGTGTCCTCCTCAATTCGGCTGCCCTCAAAAGTTTGTCACCATCCTCCGCCTGCTTCACAACGACATGCAAGCCGTGATCCTGACCAACGGTTCCACCACAGACCCAATTCATGTACGGACCAGGGTCAAACAAAGCTGTGTCATCGCACCAACGCTCTTCTCGATCTTCCTGACTGCAATGCTCCATCTCACCCTCAGTAAGCTCCCCGCTGGAGTGGAGCTAATTTACAGAACAAACGGGAAACTGTTCAACATCCGTCACCTCCAGCCCAGATCCAAGGTCGTCCCATCCTCTGTCGTCGAATTACAATATGCAGACGACGCTTGCGTCTGCGCTCACTTGGAAGTCGAACTCCAAACCATCATCAACACCTTCACCGAAGCATATGAGAGCATGGGCCTTACACTAAACAGCCGTAAGACAAAGGTCCTCTACCAATCTGCCCCCGCCACACAGTACTGCCCCCCGATTATCAAAATCCACGACAAGGCCTTGGACAATGTGGACCACTTTCCATACCTCGGGAGCCTACCGTCAACAAGGGCAGACGTCGATGATGAAGTCCAAAACCACCTTCAGTGTGCCAGTGCAGCCTTCGGTCACCTGAGGAAGAGAGTGTTTGAAGACCAGGACCTCAAACCCGGCACCAAGCTCATGGTCTACAATGCAGTAGTGATACCCGCTCTGCTGTATGCCTCAGAGACATGGACCATGTACAGCAGGCACCTCAAAGCACTGGAGAGGTACCACCAACGCTGCCTCCGCAAGATCCTGCAAATCCATTGGCAGGATAGGCACACCAACGTCGGTGTTCTCGCTCAGGCCAACATCCCCAGCATCGAAGCTTTGACCACGCTCGATCAGCTCCGCTGGACGGGTCACATCGTCCGCATGCCCGATATGAGACTCCCAAAACAAGCGCTCTACTCGGAGCTCCGACATGGCAAGAGAGCCCCAGGTGAGCAGAGGAAACGCTTCAAGGACACCCTCAAAGCCTCCTTGAAAAAGTGCAACATCCCCTCTGATACCTGGGAATCCCTGGCCCAAGACCGCACGAAGTGGAGGAGAAGCATCCGGGAAGACGCCGAACACCTTGAGTCTCTTCGCTGGGAGCAAACGGAAGCCAAGCGCAAGTAGCACAAGGAGCGCACATCAACCCAAGCACCCCACCCACCCGCCCCTTCAACCACCGTCTGCCCCACCTGTGACAGAGACTGTAGGTCCTGCATTGGACTCATCAGTCACCTGAGAACTCATTTTTAATGTGGAAGCAAGTCAACCTCGGTTCCGAGGGCCTGCCTAAGAAGAAGAAGAATTGTTCTGCCAATGTGAGTTTTATACCATGTTTAGATCGCTAAACCACTTCCACTGGAATGTGTTTAGGCAGCTGCTGCTCTGAATTTACCATGTATACATTTGTTACAAAATTCAGAGCACTGGCAATGTCAGTAGTAGAGAAATAAATACTTGATCCATTTTTGGGCACGCGATGTCAGTGTCATTTCAAGGAATTAAACTGCAATTCTCGTGGGTTTCCTTTGGCTTTTAGTCAGTGTGGGAACAAATCAATCACTGCTCTAATGTAAAATGCTGGCATAATATCCATTCAAAAATATTATTTTACACTAATATTTAATGGATTATAAATACATTATACGTATTTTTGCAAATGTACCTAATTATCTTTTTATAAACACAGCACACCATTTGACAATGATCAATAAACCATGTATGGTTCTCCTAAATGCAAATTGAATATACAGTGCAGTATTTCATCGTGGGCTGATTTATGCTCCCTTATGTAAATAACCTGGCTTTTGCAAGGGAGTTTATGAGCGTGCTTAATATTTAATAAGGAAGACGGAGCAGTTTGCAGCTCGTCAAAAAATAGGAATATTAAACACTATGCAAGATTAATCCTCTGGACCAACAAGAGCAGATAATCAATGTCAACAAACTGTGCCCCTGTTCCTGAGGAAAATAAATTTGTTTATGTTTATCTTTCTGCAGAATATTAACTTTACTATGTGCAGAGTTAAGTATGTCGACACTCTTCTGTCAACATTAACTCTGACAATTTTAGGTCCGTTTTATCAATTGCAATTGCACCAACCAGAATTCTTTGAGCACATTAGATTTTAAAATGTTATTCATAATATTGCACCATAATCAAGTAGATTAACAAAATACTGAATTATGAAGCTCCTCCAATAGCTTATTGGGTACATGTGCTGCCCACAATGGTACTGAACCATATAAACCAGGAGGGCACCAAGTTTAATTTTTGGTCCACGCTGAGATACCTCATCTCTTCTGGGATGATAGTAGGGAGCTACAATTTACCTTAGTGTCTCTCGGCGAAGGAGGGGGAGAAAAATAAATTCATGCTCGAGTGCTAGCCACAGATCTCCGCTGGAAGGTGTATGCTTATAAACATCAGTTGAAGGCAGGATCAGGTTTGGCCGTGATACCTGCTGTAGATGAACAACCTGCTGAAACTCACGGTCTATGGTCAGATGTTAAGAAGAGCCACTTGGGCTGAAAATCTTCACATCTAGCATCTCAGCACAAGGACTGGAGTCAAGGAGAGAATCGCTGATTCAAATAAAAATATCAGGCATCTGCATTACTAGGAGTGCATCTCAGTCTAGAAGGAGGGCAGGAAACAGAACGTCAGGTTCCACATGTACACTGACAACACCCAGCTCTACACCACCACCGCCTATCTCGACCTCCTCCACTGCCTCGGATTTGTCACACTGCTTGTCCGACATCCAATACTGGATGAGCAGAAAGTTTCCCCAACTAAATATTGGGAAGGCCAAAGCCACTGTCCCCACCTAAATCTCCGTTCCCTAGCCACTGACTCCATCCCTCTCCCTAGCATCTCTCTGAGACTGAACTAGACTGTTCGCAACCATGTTGTACATGTGGAACCTGACGCTGTGATTTCGGATGATGTCACCGAGGGTAGAATGTAGATGAGAATAAACAGAAGTTCTACCATATAGGGTTTAATGTCACTCTTAGCTCTGACAAAATGGTGTTGCCAGCATTAGCCATGATTTGTAATCTATGGTAATGAAATACCCATTGAAATACAGAGCTTTTGCTTTGTGGTAACAGCCACATCCTCATCTGTCACAATGAAAGACTGATTTCAGACATCACAGCTGATGGAAAGGTTGTGTTCTAAAAAACATTTTTTTATTTAACTTATCCTACACTACAAAAACATGCTCTGCACTGTCCCTATTCATCATTCTGTGGCCTTTTACTTTCACATACAAGACCCAGGTGCACTACCTTTAATTGTGTGTTTTGGGCAGAAGCTTGCCTGAAAGGGGATAGTTTCCCTAGACGCCCCCATGCTGGGTTGGCCATCTATGGCAGACCATAGGCAATTCAAATGTAGATCCCAAACAATGCCTCATCCATTCGTAATTTCTGGTCATTCAGGAGACTGCCAGAACCATGATTTTGACTAATTTCCTTGATCTTTGCTGATCTTTGAAAGAAATATTTTTAGGGATCAACACAATACCAGAAGCCAGTCAGTCAAGGCAGCAGAAAGGTTGTAAGATAAAAATAACCTCAGTACTTTTAGCAGGACAGAGAGCAGAGAAAATCTACCTTTCTATGTTCAGCAAAAATCCATAAACAGAAGAATTTCATCATTGTATGTTTTAACCACTATGGAATAAAGCAGCTTATGAACCGAACCAAACGACGTCCCACTCAAAACACCAACAACAACCTGCATTTATATAGAATCATAGAAATTTACGGCACAGAAGGAGGCAATTTGGCCCATCGTGTAGGTTACAGCACTTCAAGTGCATATCCAAGTACCTTTTAAATGTGATGAGGGTTTCTACCTCTACCACCTTTTCAGCCAGTGCATTCCAGACCCCCACTGCCCTCTGGGTGAAAAAATTTCTCCTCAACTCTCCTCTAATCCTTCTACCAATTACTTTAAATCTATACCCCCTGATTGACCTCTCTGCTAAGGGAAATAGGTGCTTCCTATCCACTCTATTTAGGCCCCTCATAATTTTATACACCTCAATTGAGTCTCCCCTCAACCTCCTCTGTTCCATAGAAAACAACTCCAGCCTATCCAATCTTACCTCATAGCTAAAATTCCCCAGTCCTGGCAAAATCCTCGAAAATCTCCTCTGTACCCTCTCTAGTGCAATCACATCCTTCCTGTAATATTGTGACTAGAACTGTATGCAGTATTCTAGCTGTGGCCTAACTAGTGTTTTATACAAAAAGAAAATGCTGCAGATGCTGGAAATCTGAAATAAAAACAGAAAATGCTGGAGATACTCAGCAGGTCAGGCAGCATCTGTGAAGAGAGAAACAGAGTTAACGTTTCAGGTCGATGACCTTTCATCAGAACTGGAAAAAAGCAGGAAATGGAACAGATTTTTAAGCAAATTTAGGGGCTGGGAAAAGGGGGAGAGGATGAAAGAACAAAAGGGAAGGTCTGTGATAGGATAGAAGGCAGGAGAGGTTAAGAGACATTAAGAGATATTCAAGGCAAAAGGAGATGGTAATGGGACAGGTTAAGAAACAAAGGATGGCTCTAGATGAAGTGTAAATTGTGCTGGCAGAATGAAAGACAGCTGCCATGTGGGAGAGAAGAAAAGATACAAACAAAAGGTGTGGATAAAATATATATATAGGATAGGGGCCGAGGTTATGATCTGAAATTGTTGAACTCTATGTTGAGTCCAGAAGGCTGTAAAGTCCATTGATATCTTCCTGCAGTCTACAGTGTTTTATACAGTTCTAGCATAACCTCCCTGCTCTTATATTTTATGATGCGGAGATGCCGGTGTTGGACTGGGGTGGACAAAATTGAGAGGTCGCACAACACCAGGTTATAGTCCAACAGTTTTATTTGAAATCACAAGCTTTCGGAGCTATCGCTCCTTCCTCAGGTGAAGTAAATTGGATACAGAATCGCCAGAGCATATATAGATGGAAAAAAAAGCATGTGTACTTTACAATTGCAGTTTTTATGCCTTGGCTAATAAAGGAAAGAATCCTATATGCTTTCTTCACCACCTTATCTACCTGTCCTGCTACCTTCAGGGAACTGTGGACATGCACTCCAAGGTCCCTCTGTTACTCTACATTTCTAAGTATCCTACCATTTATTGTGTATTCCCTTGCCTTGTTAGCCCTCCCCAAATGCATTACTTCACACTTCTCCGGATTGAATTCCATTTGCCACTTTTTGCCCACCTGACCAATCCATTGATATCTTCCTGCAGTCTACAGCTATCTTCCTCACTATCAACCACATGGCAACTTTTTGATCGTCTGTAAACTTCTTAATCATGCCCCCTACATTGAAGTCTAAATCATTGATATATACCACAAAAAGCAAGGGACCTAGTACTGAGCCCTGTGCAACCCCACTGGAAACAGCCTTCCAGTCACAAAAACACCCATCAACCATTATCCTTTGCTTCCTGTCACTGAGCCAATTTTGGATCCAACTTGTCACTTTCCCTTGGATCCCATGGGCTTTTACTTTTTTGACCAACTTGCCATGTGGGAACTTGTCAAAGGCCTTGCTAAAATCCATGTAGACTGCATCAAATGTACTACCTTCATTGACCCTCCTTGTTACACCCTCAAAAAATTCAGACACAACCTTCCCTTAACAAATCCATGCTGACTGTCCTTGATTAATCTGTGACTTTCTAAATGACGATTTATACTGTCCCTCAGAATTTTTTCCAATAATTTTCCCACCACCGAGGTTAGGCTAACCTGGCCTGTAATTACTTGGTCTATCCCTTTCTCCCTTTTTAAACAATGGTACAATGCTAGCAGTCCTCCAGTCCTCTGGCACCATGCCCGTAGCCAGAGAAGATTGGAAAATGATGGTCAGAGCCTCTGCTCTTTTCTCTCTTGCCTCTCTTAACAGCTTGGGATACATTTCATCCGGGCCTGGTGATTTATCTACTTTCAAAGATACTAAACCTCTTAATACGCCCACTCTCTCTATGTTTATCCCATGTAATATTTCACACTCCTTCTCAACTACATTATCTGCATCGTCCCTCTCTTCTGTGAAGATAGACGCAAAGTATTCATGAAGAACCATACCCACGTCTTCCGCCTCCACACATAGGTTACCTTTTTGGTCTTTAATAGGCCCTACTCTTTCCTTAGTTATCCTCTTGCTCTTTATGTATTTATAAGACATCTTTGGGCTTTCCTTGATTTTAATTGCCAATATTTTTTCATGCCCCTCTTTTTGCTTTCCTAATTTCCTTTTTAATTTCACCCCTGCACTTTCTATACTCCTCTCCCTGTATGCTTCTTGACATCCAGTGAGCTCCAGATTTGGGAGTCCCACCCTTTTTCTTTGTGGGAACATATTTGCTCTGGACCCTCACTATCTCCTCTTTGAATGCCTCCCATTGCTCTGACACTGATTTACCTTCAAGTAGCTGTTTCCAGTGCACTTTTGCTAAAAACCATCTCAGCTTAGTAAAATTGGCCTTTCCCCAATCAAGAACTTTTACACCTGGTCTATTTTTGTCCTTTTCCATAACTATGCTAAATCTAACTGAATTATGATCACTACCAACAAAATACTCTCCCACTGATACCCCTTCCACCTGCCCAGCTTCATTCTCTAAAACTAAGTCCAGAACTGCCTCCTCCCTTACAAAAGCAAAATACTACAGATGCTGGAAATCTGAAACAAAAACAGAAATTGTTGGAAATACTCAGCAAGTCAGGCAGCATCTGTAGAGAGAGAAACAAAGCCAACGTTTCAGGTCGATGACCCTTCGTCAGAACATTCTCTCTCTACAGATGCTGCCTGATCTGCTAAGTATTTCCAGCATTTTCTGTTTTTGTCTCCTCTTTTGTTGGGCTTTAATGTAGCACCTTTAATGTAGGAAAACATCCATAGGCAACTGGTAGAAGCATAATCAGACAAACATTGACACTGAGCCAAAGAAGAAGGTATGGGGATAGTGCAGGAAAGTGGAGTTGATGTGATCTTATTGAATGGCTCGAGGGGCCATATGGTCTGCTCCTGCTCCTATTTCTTTTATGTTATTAGTTGGAGGAACACAGAGTTTGTGTAGGGTTGTAGGGCTTGAGGAGGTTACAGAGATAGGGAGAGGAGAGGCCATGAAGGGATATGAACTGGAGGATGGGAATTATTAATTTGAGGAATTGGTAGACTGGGAGCCAATGTAGGTCAGCGAGCATAGAGACGATGGGTGAGTGGGGCTTGATGCATGTTAGGATATGGGCAGCAGGACTTTTGGATGAGGTCCAGGTTATGTACATATGCTTAAGACATGGAGAGCCAGATCAGATCACGAGGGAGTTTCATTGTTACACTCCCAAGTCCTACTACTGTACTACCAGATACATACAGGGCAGTGGGAGTCAACTTCTGTAAAAAAGCAGACAACCAGACAAATTAAAAGGAGCGAATGCCACCACTGAACCCAAGTAGTTACATGCGGCAGATCTGAATTCGTAGCAATGTAGATTGAAGCTCCATACAATAATACATGGCCCAGTAGCAAATATCCAGCTTTTCATAACAGATTATTTACTTCTCAGGTTATTCAATTATTTGTTTTGGTAATTTTATTAAGCAACAGTACAAGCGGCAATGTCACATGTCTGATAAATCTGTCACATGAATAGAAAAGGAACAACCAACAAGCCTTATGCAAAGTACAAAGTGCAGGGTTTAGGTCTGCACAGCAAATAACCACTGACCAGGTATTGAGTTTAGCCGGGAGCCAACAACTCCAAGTATAGGACGCCCAGCAATTAATATCGGCCATACCTCACTTTGTTCTCGACTTTCAGGTGCACCACCTATTTTGGGTCCCCCATATACCAATCCTGTTAAAATCAAGCCCATGAAAAATTTTGAGGACAGAAGAATGTGCAAATAGTGGGGATGAATATAAAATAGGAGAGGACCACACAAAGAAAATAAATTAGAGAGAGAAATTTAGACAGAAAATACAAACAAAACAAGGTGGTTCTGCCAATGCAATAAAAAAAGATCCACACCATGGGCTCAGATCCTACAAGCACCAAGGGGACTGGTGAGAAAATAGAAGGATTCAAACTCTCATGTAAAATGTCAAAAGAATAAAGAAAATGGTTTTCTATATTGCAACCAGATGTTTTTCTCTTGAAGAGCACATTGATCTTTTTGTTTGATACCAATGCACAGTTTACCGTGTCATTACTGAAGCAGTCTTCATTCACAGAAACACCAAACAGGGGAGGCCAGCCAGCATTTCCCGAGCCATGTAATTCTTTGAAGGTCCTTTGTTTGCTTTCCAATTCAATCAATTTTAATTTTTCTGAGGGTCTAAACTTTTTTTTCCTGTGGATGTCCATAAGTGGACCAATAAGTGGCAGTGCCCTGGGATTGAGGCCCTGCCAGACGAGGTATGCTATTGGCTGGTGTTAATTTTTCCCCCCAGTCTAGCTTGATCAAGATGCAGGTTTGCTGCAGCATTGTCTGGGCACTTTTGTTTGGTTTGATAATTTTATAAATCTTAAAAAGTAGAAGCTAGCAACAATTAACTTGGTGATTACAGGTCTCAAAGTAAAATAAACTTTTTCTATTAATTTTATTTTGCTGAGTTTGGCAAGTCTTAAAACACAAGGTGCAAAAAAGATTTACTAGAATAAGACCAGAACTGAGAGGTTATACCTATCAGGAAAGATTGAACAGGCTGGGGCTCTTTTCTCTAGAAGAGAAGACTGAGGGACGACCTGATCGAGGTCTTTAAGATTATGAAAGGGTTTGATAGGGTAGACATAGAGAAGATGTTTTCACTTGTGGGAGAGACTAGAACTAGGGGCCATAAATATAAGATAGTCACTAATAAATCCAATAAGGAATTCAGAAGAAATTCCTTTACCCAGAGACTGGTTAGAATGTGGAGTAGTTGAGGCAAATAGCATAGATGCATTTAAGGGGAGCTAGCAAAGTAGATGAGGGAGAAAGGAATAGAAGGATATGCTGATAGGGTTAGATGAAGAAGGGTGGGAGGAGGCTCGTGGAGAGCATAAACACCGGTATGGATCTATTGGGCCGAATGGCCTGTTTCTGTGCTGTAAATACTTTGTAATACAATGGCCTGGAGTTTCCACTAGGTTGCACTGTTTTTTCAGTGCAATTTGTCTGAAATCGGCCAAACCCGCGCAAAAGATTGAGGAATTTCAAGCGTAAATCACATCAAACACAAATTTAGTTCACGTGATCTTTTGCTTTAGTTTAAAAAATATTGTGCTAGAAGCTGGCCCCACCCACAAAACTGGCCACACCCCCAGATCGAATTAATCACCATGGCGAGTTTCCGCTAATTGCGCTCATTGCGGGCCTTCAAGGAGGCTCTTAAAATTAAGCTTCTTTTTTTTTTAGGCGTGCGGAAACTAATAGGCATGTTTTAAAGCTTTTAAATATTTGTTTTAATTTACTAAGAAGCTGACTACTGTACACTAATGTAACTAGTAAATGGTTCTATATAGTTTTTTAAGTAATTTTCAATTATTTAAAAATGCATTACCTACAAGTGGTGGACCAGACACTCCGATTAAAAATGCGTATTTTTTGTGATAACCCATTTTCAGCTGTATTAATAAAACTGCACCAGGTTACCACTCTTAAGGAATATTTTTTAATGGAAACATTTTTTAAAAAACTTCTAAAACACTGCCCAATTGCATTGGTTCATGGAAGATATTGGCCCAAAAATTAGTGCCTCTACGAGAGAGTACGCACTGTGTACTCTCGCGTATTCTGTCTCCAATTGCCGGTTTTCTGCATGCACTGCGCATGCGCTGAAAACCGGCACTTGGTGATTTCAAAAGGGGGCGGTTCCTAGGTGAACCGCGTGCGCGCTACAGGCTGCGCGCACGCAGTGCACTTAGTACTTTGAACGCGCAGGTAAGCATGGAAGATTTTGCACATAAAGAAAGGAGGCGTAAGACCCTCTTTTAACAAGGTAAGTAGTTAATTAAGTATTATTTTGAATTTTTTTCAACAGGTATATCTTTTTTAGAGACTTTAAAGAAAGGTAAGTTTATTTTTATAACTTTTTAAAAGATTTTAAATTTTTCAAAAATTTAACTTTTTGTTTAAAGTGGTTAATTTATTTAACTATACTTATTTTATTAATGTGATTGTTTTTTTTTAAATTTAATTGAGGTTTAGCTGTTCTTTTGGGGGGTACAGATTCATAGCTTTCACAGCACTTGATGTGAAAACTATGAATGAAAGATGGTGTGCTGCCATTGGCTCTAACTGAATCACGTGATCCCACAGCTCGCACGAATTAACTGCGCCTGTGGGATACGCAAGCACTGCCCAGCTGCTGTCTAGAAAATCAAGTTCGTGCGAGCTGGGAATGAAAAAGCCGGCGCGCAGTGAAATATCGCGGGGAAGCCTTACCCCCGCACGAAGGCTCCCTCACTAATTTTTGGGCCTTTATGTTTGGTGATATGCAAATAAGTTTGAGTGGAAACTTGAGCAAACCTTTGCTCCCAGACAGGAAGTGCATTCAGCTGTCACTAACCAATTATTGACATAAGATCACAAGAAATAGAGAAGTCGCACAACACCAGGTTACAGTCCAACAGTTTTATTTGAAATCACAAGCTTTCGGAGCGGCTGCTCCTTCGTCAGGTGAAGTTCACCTGACAAAGGAGCAGCCACTCCGAAAGCTTGTGATTTCAAATAAAACTGTTGGACTATAACCTGGTGTTGTGCGACTTCTCACTTTTGTCCACCCCAGTCCAACACCGGCATCTCCGCATCATGACAAGAAATAGAAGCAGGAGTAGGTGGATCAGTGGCCCCGCTGTCGTGTCACTCGCAGGCCGGCCTCGCTCTGCTTTTGAACATAACCTCCTCCAGCCCTCCGAGCTCCTCCAATTCGGGCCTCTTGCGCATTCCCGATTTTAATCGCTCCACCATTGACGGCCGTGTCTTCGGCTGCCTTGGCCCTAATCTCTGGAATACCCACCCTAAACCTCACCGCCTCTCTCTCCTCCTTCAAGGCGCTCCTTAAAACCTACTTCTTTGACTGAGCTTTTGGTCACCTGCACTAAAATCTCCTTATGTGGCTCGGTGTCAAATTTTGTTTGCTAATCGCTCCTGTGAATCACCTTGGGACGTTTTACTACTTTAAAGGTGCTATATAAATGCAAGTTGTTGTTATCGACTTCTGGCCAATTAATTTCCTTCTTTGAGATAACATAACTGTAAGCCAGTGTTCAACACTCTTCAATGTACCAGTGTAATTAAACCACAACAGACCAAGAAAGATTGAAATTAGGTGTTAAAATGGCTGTTAATTTATTGGTACGTTGTTTGTGCTACAAGCAAAAACAAAATATAAACCCATATGGCAGCAATGGCTACAATCCAACTGCATATGTAGAATTTTTCCACAGTCAGTAGGCTATTATTTGAAGAAATTATTGGGTTTTAATACTGAGAACCTATTTAATTGGGTGGAGAATGAGATTATCTCATGTTTGCAGTGACTGCTGCCCCGGACTCTGCATACACCAGGTCAATCTGCCTCAATAAATCATAAGACATTTACATCACAGTCCACAGGGTGAGTTTGATCCCTACCTGTGTGCTTAAGATCACACTCCCCACCTCCAAATGAAATGGAGGAGACGAGCAGGGTGCTTGCTGAACTCATCAACCCCCATCAGTCTCCAGTGGCCTGGAGACCCTGCTGCTGCTGCACCACCCCTCCCCTCCCCTCCCCCTGCCACCAAGCCGGTTGCCCGGGCAACAGCAAACACTTTTAAAAAAAATGAGAAGTCGCACAACACCAGGTTATAGTCCAACAGTTTTATTTGAAATGACGAGCTTTCGGAGTTACTACTCCTTCGTCAGGTACACTTTACCTGACGAAGGAGCAGCCCTCCGAAAGCTCGTAATTTCAAATAAAACTGTTGGACTATAACCTGGTGTTGTGCGACTTCTCATTTTTGTCCACCCCAGTCCAACACCGGCATCTCCGCATCATGGCCACTTTTTTTTTTTAAGGCATTGTTGGTTATTAATGACGATTCTACTGCACAAGTTTGAGAAGTGAAATTAAATACAGCACAGCAATAAGAATCTCTATTACAAGCACACAGGCTGAATTGATCTGCAGGAAATTGGTACTGTACAGTAAGTACACAGTTTGAGAAAATCATCCTAAGGTGATTGGTCTTTGACAAACTTTCCATGCAGAAGATATGGAGACTGCAAATCATTCTGGCAGTTAGCATAGGCCATTCCTTTACACATCCCTGCACTAAAATAGGCCATATATGCCACTTAAAAACGACAACAGAAAATACAATTCCTAAGCCAAGGCCAACACCTAATTTCACCACCGTGTCCACCATGCACCATTCCACCTTCTTGCCAACTTCGGTCTCGGTCATCTTACACTGCCCTGCAACTGTTCAGCAGCACTGTGGGAGTACCTTCACCACATGGACTGCAGCGGTTCAAGAAGGGCAATTAGGGATGGGCAATAAATGCTGGTCTTGCCAGTGATGCCCACATCCCATGAATGAATTTTAAAAAAGGACAGCTCTGGGACACAGCGGCGGATGCAGGTACTTTCGCAGGCTAACCACCCCCGCTCCATAATCCTCCGCTAATTTAAAAATGGCGCTCACTCCCGCCACTGCCCCTCAGTTTTGCTGCTGCGAACAGCTGAGCCTCTGCCATCCCCTTGTCACTCACTCACTTAGAGGCTGCTGCCATTTCTAACAGGCCGAGAAGAGGCCATTCCCCGCCGAATGGCAAACTGCCTATTTTTCTGCGCATGCGTAAATCGGCATATTTTTAAAAAAATCATGAGATTTAGGCATTCCATCGCAAGATCGTGTGAAGCTTTATTTCACTCTGAAATCGTGAGAGTTGGCAATACTATGATTGTACCCAAAGCAGGAACTCTTGCCAATATATCATATAAAGCTCATTGATGATTGTATACAACTCAAAATACATACTACAGATGGTTTTGGTGTTACATTGTTTGCAAGGTCTATCATCAGGTATTGCTCGTGCACAGGAGCTCTTCTTTGACTATATACCCATTGAATGCTTACTTTGGTTCCATTAGTTATGCTTAAAGTTGAATTGGAGTATGGTGAAAACATTGGGGGCATCAATCTCGAAGTGCTTAGAGCCAAATCAGGTACTTAATCCAGGCCCATTCACTGGTTGTAGCACACAGCTCCAGCTCACTACTCCAAAAATATGGACACCCCTGCTTTATGGGAAAAGGAGTCCTAGCATTGACCACAGCGGCAATCCATTCAATATCTTCCTCCCCACCCCTTGCAAGCTTGCTGTTTTTACGACTACCCTCTGCTTCCTTCCCTTTTGCCAATTAGTAATCCCACTCGATCGCTTACACTTGATGCTCATTGACAAGATGTTATTTGCTTACTCTTGTCAATTTCTTAGACAAGATCTGCCCCTTCTAAAGCCACAATGGACATCCTTTATTAGGTTATTTTCATGCAGCCATTCTTCCATTTTTTTGATTATTGATTTTATCAGTTTTTCAATCACTGAAAGTCAGCTTAAATGAATCTATAGCTGCCAAGTATTAACTATATCAGTCTTTATGAACATGGGATCTACACTTATCTATTTCTAGTCTGTTGGGTCTAGAAATTGGGCCACATAGTGCCCATTTTTCAGGTGCTACACAGCCTCCTATGTCCCCACAATTGCACGTAGGAAGCGCGTGCACACTTCTGACCAGAAGTGCGCCGCCCACCATATTGGGTAAGGACAAACAAGAGGCATCCTTTACCCACGCCTAAAGGAAACGTTAGGCCCTTTGCATAATGCCTGTTTCAGGTTCCCGCCACAACACTGGTTTGCGCTGACGCTGCCAGCACCAGGTGTAGTTCAACTACATCTACTTCATGAACAGCATTGGGTCACGCTCGGGAACCAAGTCTAGAAAAGAGCTGCTTCTTGTAGGCTTCCTGAAGCACTCATACTTCACGAGTTTATTGTCAGTACGAAGCTGAAACTGCTTCATGCCGACACTAAACCCAGTATGTAAATCAGAACTGATTCCTGGAGTGGAGTGGCGTGGAGTAAGATTTGCTGCTCCAGGAAGTCTTGCTTTGCTTCATTCTGGTGTCAGGGCACAATCTAACCCTGGATTCAGGCTGTATTTACACTATAACTGCAGTGTCAATGGAAAGCAAAACCCCCTCACAAATACACTTGTACTTTGAAGCATCCTGAGTCAGGAAGCAGTCATAAACTACAATGACAAGCTCAGAGATTTTCCCTAGCTCTCTCTCTTCTCTCTATAGTATAATACAGAAAACAGTTTGTTTGAATAGTTAACAGTTTATAGTTACACATAACAACAATATAGAACTGTTTAAAGAGCTTTGACTTGGATCTTTGCATGGGCAATTCTAGGACATAGATAGATAATTAACAGAATAATGTTGTTATAAGATTAGGGTCTTGCCTTAGACATTCTCTCAGGTACAGCCTCCTGCAAGCATCTGACTATCCAATGTCTAACTAGCATTACGCCCCTGGGTTACAATACTAGCCCTTTGTGATCTGAACTAGATATTTCATGTCTTTTGCACATGTACCCTTTCAATTTCAGTGAAGATGGATCAAGCAAACAGTTGGTGAGGTGAGGCCAGGTACAAATCGTTAAGCTGCACGTGAACACACAGAGCAACTGTTGTGATTGGATATACATTTTAATCAATTTATCTTCAAATAAAGCACAAAGTAATGAACATGCTGCATTTCCCCTCGTTAGTGGGTCATCTTACTTGACTTAAAATATTTTCTAACAACTCTCTGGATTCAAAGTTCTCATGCTTTTGTTGGGCCTGACTGCCGTGCAACTTTCTGTTTCAAAAACCTGACTGACTTGTGTGTCTCGGGGCGATCTGGGTGTTGTGCATTAATCAGGTGAGCAGTGGGCGGAACATTTATGGCGGCCACCCAGAGGAGTCAGCAGGGGGTCTGGTCCATTTTACATCAGGTCCTCATTCTAAATTGGACAACGAGCTGCCAACATGACACACGTTCCTCAAAAGACAGCTTGCCAATCGGAATCGGGAAATCAGCCAAATGTGGAAGGGCTTACAGCAGCACCTTAAAAACAAGGCACAGAGTGAAAACAAGCATCAGATCACTTCAGAGTAGCAGGCGTCATTTTGCAGAACCTACAGCAACAAGCACATTAAATCTGGAAGCCTTTAAGACTCAAAACCCACAAGCAACTGCCATAAAAACGTGTCCCAAACCTCCATTCAGCTTTTCGTGACTGCAACTTAGGATACCTTCAATTTATGCTGACAATGGCTGCCTCCTGACTTATACCGCTCCTGGTTGTTGGGCGGCAGCAGGCAGTAGCAATGCAGCCAGAGATGAAAATACATTGGGGGTCTTAACTACTTAATATCTGACCCTGATGCGCTTATATGTATACGACTGTTTCAGGCAGCAGCTCCAGCCACGAGGATTGAAGTCGATTCAAAAATAGGGACAGACGGGAACACAACATTAAGTCAGCGCTTCTGTTCCGCAAGCTATTTTGGTAGCACTATTGGCCACATTGTAAAAACAAACGGCAGTCGGGACATGAAAATCACCCCACCTCTGTGTTTTAACTCAGTTTACAGCCAGAAGGGAATCAGAGATTTTCCAATACAGCGGGTGTGAGATGTTTATCGGTTGCCAAGACAGACAATAGGGAAATAGCACCTTAACTACCTATTGCCTCAGACCATTTTTCATACTTTACATGAATATACTAGGGTTTAAAGCAAAACATTTAAAAAGTAATTCTTCTTTCCAAATCCTTTCAGTGGAAAAAAAATCAAAATGTGACAAATGTGTACAATTCTAAGAATTAGGATTAGACTGAAAAACAATGCTATACAGGAAACTTTTGTTTATCCGGCACCCAAATATCCGGAATTCTCGCTTAACCGGCAAAAATCATCCTCCGAAAACTTCTCTCAAATAACCGGCAATGTTGCCGAGTCGCAGTCGAGTCTCCGCGAACGCCGAGTACTCCGAAAACTCCTCTCAAATAACCGGCAATGTTGCCGATCCCGAGTCCGAGTCCGAGTCCGCGAACGCCGATTTAGTCAGTAGGGGTAGTTTTCAAAAGTGCCACTACTCGGCCTCCTGGCGCTGTCGGAAGTATACTGCACATTTCTTGATTTATTTATTTTTCTTTGTTAAAAATAGCCTCGGTAGATATAACTCTCCGTTATCCGGTACTTTCGATAAACCGGCACCACGCCGGTCCCGTCGGTGCCGGTTAATAAAGAGTTTCCTGTAGATGGAAAATTCCCTTTATTGTACTATATTTTTAAAAAAGCTTCTATAGAAATTAATAGCGAGGCATTTAAAAATTATAATCTCAAGAAACCATACTCTGAACCACTCTTGAGCTTCATGACCAGATAAAGAAGGGAAGAAGTCATCTGTGCACCCTACTGGGTGCAGGTTGTACAATGCGCAGTGAGATCAAAAACAGGGAGAAAGGAGGGGGAGGGAGAAAGGAAAGAGCAGACCTCACAAATGCCTACACTTACACCATATAGTGCAATTTGCTGTCTGGGAACCATGATTTTACATTACAAGTTTCAGTGACACATGTTGCAACAAATCATTTGCTCGACTGAGGGCCCAAATTTCTAGGCCTCCAAAGCCAAAACCATAAAATAAGATCTTATAGGGTTGAATATATATAATCACTCCTCACCCCGCTCCCTAATTCAACAGAGGGCACTTTTTGTTCCATTTTAACATCATGTTTACGAAAACACTTACAATTTCTGCTGGCTCTGTGCTGATCCATTATCAACAGGGGTCAGAGACATTACAAAACAGAAATGACTGCTAAAACCTAATGTTGGTAGGAAAATTAGGTCAGGCTACAGGAGGGCAGGAAATGGATTGTAGTAAAATGTGACAAAAATAGGAATTTATTCTTCAGATTTATACAGTTTTAAATAGTTTAGAGTAATTCAATATTTAAAATGGAGCCAGCTAGATATGGTTTTGCAAAATGTTTGTGAAATTTTCTTCATTTTGCATAAATGTAGCCTGTCAAGGGCAAATCCACATAGTTGGCTGCAATGTATTAGCCTTCATCATTGTTAAATTGGTTAATACTTTATGTTGAATATTCACCCAAGTCCCATCAATTGAATTCATCAGACTGTAACCTCATCTTGAGGAAGGGACAACAGCTTCGAACATCGACTGCTGTTTTTCCTCAAATGCTGAGTGTTTGCAGCTTTTTCTGTTTCTATTTTTGAAACCTCATCATGTTAATCTGTGTGGATATTTACACTTTTGGATTATGTCTCAATAGTATCAGTGAAGCACCATTGTGAATGGCATTCTCCCAACCAAAGCAATTCTTGATTTGATGCTTAATAATGTCCTAGTTAAGGATCCCCTTGGAATGAGTGACCATAACATGGTTGAATTCCATATCCAATTAGAGGGTGAGAAGGTTGGTTCTCAAACAAGCGTACTGAGCTTGAATAAAGGAGACTATGATGGTATGAGAGCGGAATTGATTAAAGTGGACTGGGAAAATAGATTAAAGGGTAAGACGGTACATGAGCAGTGGTGTTCATTTAAGGAGTTATTTTACAACTTTCAAAAAATATATATTCCACTGAGGAAAAAAGGGTGTAAAAGAAATGACAGCCATCCGTGGCTAAGTAAAGAAATTAAGGATAGTATCCGACTAAAAACAAGGACATATAAGGTAGCCAAACTTAGTGGGAGGATAGAAGACTGGGAAGTCTTCAAAAGACAGCAAAAAGTAACTAAAGGATTGATTAAGAAAGGGAAGATAGATTATGAAAATAAATTAGCAAAAAATATAAAAACAGATAGCAACAGTTTCTATAGTTATATAAAAAGAAAAAGGGTGGCTAAGGCAAACGTAGGTCCCTTAGAGGATGAGACCGGGAAATTAATGGTGGGAAACATGGAGATGGCAAAAATGCTGAACAAATATTTTGTTTCAATCTTTATGGTAGAGGACACTAAGAATATCCCAACACTGGACAAACAGGGGGCTCTGGGGGGGGGGGGGGGGGGGGGGGGGGAAGGAGCTAAATACGATTAAAATCACGAAGGAATTGGTACTCAGTAAAATAATGGGACTCAAGGCGGATAAATCCCCTGGACCTGATGGCTTACATCCTAGGGTCTTGAGGGAAGTGGCAGTAGGGATTGTGGATGCTTTGGTAATAATTTTCCAAAATTCCCTGGACTCAGCAAAGGTCCCGGTAGATTGGAAAACTGCTAATGTAACACCCTTATTTAAAAAGGGTAGTAGGCAGAAGGCTGGAAAATATAGGCCAGTTAGCTTAACATCTGTGGTGGGTAAAATTTTGGAGTCTATTATTAAGGAGACAGTAACAGAACATTTAGATAAACATAATTTAATAGGACAAAGTCAGCATGGCTTTATGAAGGGGAAGTCATGTCTGACAAATTTGCTGGAGTTCTTTGAGGACATAACGTACAGGGTGGATAAAGGGGAACCAGTGGACGTAGTGTATTTAGACTTCCAGAAGGCATTCGACAAGGTGCCACATAAAAGATTATTGCTCAAGATAAAAAATCACTGGATTGGGGGTAATATTCTGGCATGGGTGGAGGATTGGTTATCTAACAGGAAGCAGAGAGTTGGGATAAATGGTTCATTCTCGGACTGGCAACCCGTAGCCAGTGGTGTTCCGCAGGGGTCGGTGCTGGGTCCCCAACTCTTTACAATCTATATTAACGATTTGGAGGAGGGGACCAAGTGTAACATATCAAAGTTTGCAGATGATACAAAGATGGGAGGGAAAGTAGAAAGTGAGAAGGACATAAAAAACCTACAAGGGGATATAGACAGGCTGGGTGAGTGGGCGGAGATTTGGCAGATGCAATACAATATTGGAAAATGTGAGGTTATGCACTTTGGCAGGAAAAATCAGAGAGCAAGTGATTATCTTAATGGCGAGAAACTGGAAAGTACTGCAGTACAAAGGGATCTGGGGGTCCTAGTGCAAGAAAATCAAAAAGTTAGTATGCAGGTGCAGCAGGTGATCAAGAAGGCCAACGGAATGTTGGCTTTTATTGCTAGGGGGATAGATTATAAAAACAGGGAGGTATTGCTGCAGTTATATAAGGTATTGGTGAGACCGCACCTGGAATACTGCATACAGTTTTGGTGTCCATACTTAAGAAAAGACATACTTGCTCTCGAGGCAGTACAAAGAAGGTCACTCGGTTAATCCCGGGGATGAGGGGGTGGACATATCAGGAGAGGTTGAGTAGATTGGGACTCTACTCATTGGAGTTCAGAAGAATGAGAGGCGATCTTATTGAAACATATAAGATTGTGAAGGGGCTTGATCGGGTGATGCGGTAAGGATGTTCCCAAGGATGGGTGAAACTAGAACTAGGGGGCATAATCTTAGAATAAGGGGTTGCTCTTTCAAAACTGAGATGAGGAGAAACTTCTTCACTCAGAGGGTAGTAGGTCTGTGGAATTTGCTGCCCCAGGAAGCTGTGGAAGCTACATCATTAAATAAATTTAAAACAGAAATAGACAGTTTCCTAGAAGTAAAGGGAATTAGGGGTTACGGGGAGCGGGCAGGAAATTGGACAGGAGGCTGAGTTCGGATCGGTCAAGGCCCTGTGGGTGGCGGAGCGGGCCCAGGGGCTGAGTGGTCGGGTCCTGCTCCTACTTCTTGTGGTCTTTAGATTTGAGGTTAGGATCAGATCAGCCATGATCTTATTGAATGGCGGAGCAGGCTCGAGGGGCCGATTGGCCTACTCCTGCTCCTATTTCTTATGTTCTTATGTTAATGTAATCAAGCTTGATGGGTGGTGCCATCTGCAAAAAATTGTTTGAACTTCAAAGGGGACAATTTCCTTATAATCCATTACATGTACAAAAGGTAGATAGGCCTCCATAAGAAGCACTAGTTACAGGGAGGGATAGCCCAAGCTAATCTGAACAAAAATAAATGAAATAAAGGTAACAAAATCAGGTAATAAAAACAAAAAATCCACATGGTGCCAACTGGTTACAGAAGACATCCAATTAACTGGCACACACTACATGTTGGTGCTCAGAATCACCCGGGCACAAACTATGTAATGGGTAGGTTACGAATTCAGGTCTGCCACAGATATCTTCTTGGGTTCATTGGCACCAGTTGCTCCCATAAGCAGTTTAAGCAGCTTATTGTTGTTGGAGTTGACTCACAGGCCTAGAAATTAAGGCCGGTTTAGTTCAAAAAATGGCGGCCGCCTCGCTTCCGTTGGGGGACATGGCGGCTGCCATTTTGGTGAGGGCCATAGCACTGCTGTTGACAGTGCTGGCCTTCAAATGTAAATTAGAAGATTGTGACGTCAATCGGCGTGTCACAACTGCTAATTTGGACGTTCTCGCTCTCCTTTATGCTGTGTCCTAACCACGCACAGAAAAGCGTGCGTGAAGCATCCCTGCAGAGACGTTGTCAGCGCTTCTTAAAGGGACACACCCATTTTTCAGGTAAGTTTGGATTTAAGCTTTTGGACTTTTTTTTATACTTTATTGAAGTATCAGTAGTAGGGAAAATGCTAGAGTCTATTATAAAGGATGTGATAACAGGACACTTAGAAAATATCAACGGGATTAGACAAAGTCAGCATGGATTTATGAAAGGGAAATCATGTTTGACAAACCTACTGGAGTTTTTTGAGGATGTAACTGGTAGAATAGATAAGGGAGAACCAATGGATGTGGTGTTTTGGGATTTTCAGAAGGCCTTTGATAAAGTCCCACATAAGAGGTTAGTGTGCAAAATTAAAGCACATGGGATTGGGGGTAATATACTGGCATGAACTGAAAATTGGTTAACAGACAGGAAACAGAGAGTAGGAATAAATGGGTCTTTTTCGGGGTGGCAGGCGGTGACTAGTGGGGTACCGCAGGGATCAGTGCTTGGGCCCCAGCTATTCACAATATATATCAATGATTTGGATGAGGGACCAAATGTAATATTTCCAAGTTTGCTGATGACACAAAACTAGGTGGGATTGTGAGTTGTGAGGAGGATGCAAAGAGGCTTCAAGGCGATTTAGACAAGTTGAGTGAGTGGGCAAATACATGGCAGATGCAGTATAACGTGGATAAATGTGAAGTTATCCACTTCGGTAGGAAAAACAGAAAGGCAGAGTATTATTTAAATGGTGATAGATTGGGAAATGTTGATGTACAGAGGGACCTGGGTGTCCTTGTACACCAGTCACTGAAAGCAAACATGCAGGTGCAGCAAGCAGTTAGGAAGGCAAATGGTATGTTGGCCTTCATTGCAAGAGGATTTGAGTACAGGAGCAAGGATGTCTTACTACAGTTATACAGGGACTTGGTGAGACCACACCTGGAGTAGTGTGTGCAGTTTTGGTCTCCTTACCTAAGAAAGGATATACTTGCCATAGAGGGAGTGCAGCGAAGGTTCACCAGACTGATTCCTGGGATGGCAGGACTGTCGTATAAGGAGAGATTGAGTCGACTAGGCCTGTATTCACTAGAGTTTAGAAGAATGAGAGGGGATCTCATTGAAACTTATAAAATTCTGACAGGACTAGGCAGACTGGATGCAGGAGGACTGCCATTTCAGAATTATTTTTAATTATTTTTCACAAGGCAGTTGAGCTCTAAGGGGTAAAGACTGCATATTTTTTAATGATTATTTTTTTCATTTTAGAAGGCAGTTCCCCTTTAAGTGATCGATCCTGCTTTCTAAAATGACAGGCTAGCTTTAAGAGAATGCTGCCTCACTCCAGGGATGCTACGGCCGCGCTACATTGGGCCTCCTGCTGAGACAACCGCCTAAAACAGTGCATTACACAGTATGTTATGCGATACGCTAATTCAAATCAGCAGGCAGCACCTGCCTGCGCTCTTTTTGCGGGCGGCCGTTAACTTCAGTCCGCGTTGACACCGGCCATTTCCCAGCCTAATCAAATTTCTAGGCCACCATTTGTCTATATTTACTTGTACAATAGCGTAACCTAGGGGTGTAACGTTAGTATCCCCTTGTGATCTGAACTGGCTCGTCATGTCTTTCATACAAATGCTTCTTTGAAGGCAGAACAAGCAAACATTTGGTGAAATGAGCCCAGATACGAATCATTAAGCTGCTTTACTTCACAGTAAGTTAACAAAGAGTTAACAGTTATGATCAGATTTATTTAGTTCAATCAGTACGACTTATCTTTACATATACAAATTAATGAACACTCTACACTTCCCCACATCAGCAGATTGTCTAGCTTGACAAACAAAATGATTTATGTCTTCTCTCTTGCCTTCCAATCTTCTCAGAACCTTTGCTGCCCTCTAAATTCCCTTGCAGCATTTTCTTTCAAAAAACATAACTACCGGTGTCTGTTTTATCTCTTTCTGTCGACAGCCATAAAAGAAAGGCTTGCCAGATCCCCTGCCCAGCACTCAAGACCAGCAACTCTTCACAGTGTGAATGAAATTTTTAGCAATTACAAAGACAAGCTAACAAAATGATTATCTACAGTCCGTGGGGAAACAAAATTAGCTAAATACCATCTGAAATACCTATTATCGCAAGAGCCTTTAAAAAAAACTTGCATCAATACATTGCTTTAAAACACATTTAATAGATAACTTTTCTTTTCCTCCAAGACCTTGCAGTAGAAAAATCATCCCTAACATGATTCCTGAGGATGGGCACCAGGATGAAACATTTGAGAGGAGAAACAAGTTGCAAAAGGGACTGGGAAACATAAATAGCACTACAGTAAAGAATAGTTCATAAATAGGAGGGATCAGACAGGGGGCAAATGCAAAGCAGTCTAAGATGTGTTTGGTGTGTATGTACATGAATGCATGGAGCATGGTAAATTATGTTGGTAAGCTGCAGGCACAAGTCACCACATGGAAATATGATATATTGGCAATAACAGAGACCTAGCTCAAATAAGTGGAGGATTGGGAACTTAATATTCCTTGCTACAAGGTGTTCAGGAAAGATAGGGAAGGAAAAAAAGGAGGGGGTGGAATTATTGATCAATTAAACTATTAAACACTGGAAAGGGATGATATAGTTGAGGGGTCAAAGACAGAGTCTATTTGGTTAGAATCAAGGAACAATAGAGGAGCTATTACACTACTGAATGTGTACTGTAGGCCACCAAATAGTATGAAGGAGATAGAGGAGAAAATTTGCAGGCAAATTACAGAAAGATGCAAAACTTTAGAGTAGTGATGATGGCGGACTTCAATTATCCTAATGTAGACTGGGATAGTAACAGTATAAAGGGCAAAGAGGGGGAGAAATTCTTGAAACGCATGCAAGAGAACTTTCTTGATCAGTGTGTTTCCAGCCCAACGAGGAAGGAAGCAATGCTGGATCTAGTTCTGCAGAATGGAGTGGGGAAAGTGGAGCATGTTTCAATCGGGAAGCATTTGGGGAACAGTGATCATAATATAAACAGGTTTAGAATCGTTATGGAAAAGGACAAAGAACAATCAAGTGTAGAAACACTTAACTGGAGGAGGGCTAATTTCAGTGAGTTAAAAAGGGGTCTGGCCCAGGTGGATTGGACCAAAAATTGGTAGGCAAAACAGTAATTGAACAATGGAGGCCTTCAAAGAGGAGATAGTTCAGGTACAGAGTAGACACATTCCCACGAGGTGGAAACGAAGGTCATCCAAAGCTAGAGCTCCCTGAATAGTGAAAGACATGGAGGTTAAAATGAAACTGAAAAAGGAGGCTTATGGCAATTGTAAGGTTCGTAACAATGGTAGAGAACCAAGCTGAATATAGAAAGTACAGAGGAGATCTAAAAAAGGGAATAAGAGGGACAAAGATAAAATATGAGAATAGATTGCCAGCTAATATAAGAGAGAACCCAAAAGTCTTTTATAAACATGTAAATAGTAAAAGGGTAGTCAAAGGAAGGGTGGGGCTGATTAGGGACCAAAACGATCTTGTGGAGGCAAAGGGCATGGCCGAGGTACTAAATGAGTCCTTTGCATCTGTCTTCACTAGAGAAGATGCTGTCAATGTAGCAGTAAAGCAGGAGGTAGCAACAATATTGCATAGGATAAAAATAAAAGAGGAGGTACTTAAAAGGTTGGCCGTATTAAGTAGAAAAATCATCCGGTCCGGATGGAATGCTTCCTAGGTTACTGAAGGAAGCAAGGGTGGAAATTATGGAGACTCTGGCCACAATCTTCTAATCCTCCTTCAATATAGGGGTAGTGCCAGAGGACTGCAGGAATGCAAATGTTACACTCATGTTCAAAAAAGGGGAGAGGGATAAATCCGGCAATTACAGGCCAATCAGTCTAACGTTGGTGGTGGGGAAACTTTTAGAGACAATAATCCAGGAAAAAAATTAAATTGCACTTGGAAAATTATGGACTTTCAAAAGGCGTTTGACAAAGTACCACATAATAGACTTGTAAGCAAAATTAAAGCCCATGGGATTAAAACGACAGTGGTAGCATGGTTACAAAATTGGCTAAGGGACAGTAAGCAGAGAGTAGTGGTAAAAGGATGTTTTTCAAACTGGAGGGAAGTATACAGTGGTGTTCCCCAGAGATCAGTATTAGGACCATTGCTCTTTTTGATATATATTAATGACCTGGACTTGGTATGTATACAGGGTGTAATTTCACAGTTTGCAGATGACACAAAACTCAAATGTAGTAAACAATGAGGAGGATAGCAACAGACTTCAGCAGGACATAGACAGACTGGTGAAATGGGAAGACACATGGCAGATGAAATTTAATGCAGAGAAGTGTGAAGTTATATATTATAGTAGGAATCACAAAATCATAGAATGGTTACAGCACAGGAGGAGGCCATTCGGCCCGTCGAGCCTGTGCTGGTTCTTTGCAAAAGCACTTCAGCTGGTCCCACTCCCCGTGGCCCTGCAAATTTTTTCCCCCTTCAGGTACTTATCCAACTCCCTTTTGAAAGCCACAATTGAATCTGCCTCCAGCACCCTTTCAGGCCGTGCATTCCAGATCATAACCACTCGCTGCATAAAACAAGTTTTTCCTCATGTCGCCTTTGGTTCTTCTGCCAATCACCTTATATCTGTGTCCTCTGGTTCTCGACCCTTCCACCAATGTTTCACTCTATGTACTCTGTCTAGACCCCAAAAATACAATCACTTCACATGGGGCTCAAACCCACGACCCTGAGATTAAGAGTCTCTTGCTCTACCAACTGAGCTCGCTGAGCCGGAAGAATAAGGAGAGGCAATATATTTACATAAATGGTACACCTTTAAAGGGGGTACAGGAACAGAGAGACCTGGGGGTGTATATGTACACAAATCGTTGAAGGTGGCAGGGCAGGTTAAAAAAGCATATGGGATTCTTGGTTTTATTAATAAAGGAATAGAGTACAAAAGCAAGGAAGTTATGCTAAACCTTTATAAAACACTGGTTAGGCCTCAGCTGGAGTATTTTGTTCAATTCTGGGCACCACACTTTAGGAAGGATGTCAAGGCCTTAGAGAAGGTGCAGAAGAAATTTACTAGAATGGTAGCAGGGATGAGGGGCTTCAGTTATGTAGAGAGACTGGAGAAGCTGGGATTGCTCTCTTTAGAGCAGAGAAGGTTAAGAGGAGATTTGATAGAGGTGTTCAAAATCATAAACGGTTTTGATAGAGTAAATAAGGAGAAACTGTTTCCAGTGGCAGAAGGGTCGGTAACCAGAGGACATAGAGTTAAGGTGATAGGCAAAAGAACTAGAGGCGACATGAAGACTTTTTTTAACGTAGCGAGTTGTTATCTGGAATGCATTGCCTGAAAGGGTGGTGGAAGCAGATTCAATAATAACTTTCAAAAGGGATTTGGATATATACCTGAAGAAAAAAGATTTACAGGGCTATGGGGACAGAGCCAGGGAGTGGAACTAGTTGGATAGCTCTTTCAAAGAGCCAGCACAGGCACGAATGGACTCCTTCTGTGCTGTATCATTCTATGATTCTATGACAGTGCCCCTAGCTGAACAAACAGCAAGAAGCTCAATAAAACTATGTGCTAGTAAAATATAGAATTTCAGCTCGTTAAACTCCAGCAGTACCTCTACATACATTATGGGGAGGGACGTTCCAAAATTTTTGGCTCTTGCCAAACTGTGCGTACATCTCTTCACTTAGGTAAGTGTGCTGTATCCCTATAGCGAAAGAATATGCGCTCATATCAGGCAAACAGAAGCTCTAATTATGTGGATTTCTCTACTGTTTACAGTGGAGACCCTGAGGCATGTTGATGGGTTCAAGTATGTGTCATATATCCAGCTGACCAAAACCAAAAATATACTGTCGGCTGGTGCCACATTTCAGTCCAAGGAACCAGAACACTATGAAGGGGTATTTTACAATTTGCAAAAATCTCTGCTATTCAACCTGCATGACAATTCTGCACAGTTGGCATCAGTGCAGTACAAAAGGTATTGTCTCACCTGTGCCAAATGTGTTTAACTTCATGTGTCAGTGACCATTCGTCATATGTAATACAGCGAGTGCCTGCAGGCTACTCAGCAATGGAGGACATCAAGCTCAGCCCAATTCTGACCTCACCCAATATCAGATATTCACACATTGTAAAAAGCATCATTAGATAGTGATCTGGAGTGGAAATTTTGGTTGATGTTTCCCTCCTGAGGTCAATTGCAATGCCCAGCTATTGCCTTGGCTGAAATTAACTAACTCAGCACAGACTGAGGAACAAACTTGCAACAATCTGGTTTATATGGCTCAGGTGGTTCCTTTACCCATTAGGCATCAGGGAAGTTAGGCCACTTCTTGAAGTGATTTTGTAATAATAATACAGCACAAGTTGGCCAAGTCCAAATCTAACCTTGATCAAAGACCCAAAGCAACTTGGAGTCAACATTACTGAACAGGTGCGTTGGCTTTATTCCTGAAGCTCATATGCTTAAAACCGTACTGCTAACTCTCCCAACTGCCCCTAATCTCCCACAGTTGTGCTGTAATTACACATAGCAGATTTTCCTCCAACACATCTTGGTCAATGTATGGTGGTAGTCTGAGAAATGCAGCTGAAAAAACAAAGTTAAAATAGAAGAAAAATGGTGTGTATGTGCTCACTTGCTACATGTAGTAATTTGATGTATATATTTTTTGTAAATTTTGTGCTCACCAAAATGAGAGATGCTTGCGCTCGGAAATAGAAAATCTTCCATTTCAGACACCCAAAATTAGCAAACATTTCTATGACAGCTACAACACAGCTACATGTGCAGTAAAGCTCCAATAATGTGCCCAAGGGTACCCTTTACATCACTCATGCTCCATCTTTCATTTCCCATGTCAGCCATCCTATGGCTTCTGATTGAAGTTACCAAATATTGTCAAATTCTACACAATAACCATATATACACTCAAGCATCAGCCTTCAGTAGGACTTGAACACACAACCTTCTGACTCAGGGACAAGAGTGTGACTAATTACACAAAGCCTACACTGGAAGCAATTGGGAAGGTAACAGGTATATTTTCCCCTACCTGCTGGCTCAAGGGAATACACCAATAATTTTTTTGTAAGCTTGCCAGAACATAGACATTTGATTCATAAGAACATAAGAAATAGGAGCAGGAGCAGGCCATTCGGCCCTTCAAGCCTTCTCCGCCATTCAATAAGATCATGGCTGATCTTCTACCTCAACTTCACTTTCCTGCACCATCCTCACATCCTTGATTCCCTTAATATCCAAAAATCTATTGATCTCTGCTTTGAATATACTCAATGACCGAGCATCCACAGCTCTCTGGGGTAGAAAGTTCCAAAGATTCTCTACCCTCTGAGTGAAGAAATTTCTCCTCATCTCAGTCCCAAATGGCCAGCCCCTTATTCTGAGACTGTGACCCCTGGTTCTAGACTCCCCAGCCAAGGGAAACATCCTCCCAGCATCTACCCTGTCAAGCCCTGTAAGAATTTTGTATGTTTCAATGAGATCACCTCTCATTCTTGTAAACTCCAGAGAATATAGGTCTAGTCTACTCAATCTCTTCTCATAGGACAATCCCCCCCCCATCCCAGGAATCAGTCTGGTGAACCTTTGTTGCACTCCTTCTATGGCAAGTATATCCTTCCTTAGGTAAGGAGACCAAAACTGTACACAATACTCCAGGTGTGGTCTCACCAGGGCCCTATATAATTGCAGTAAGACATATTTACTCTTATACTCAAATCCTCTTGTAATAAAGGCCAACGTACCATTTGCTTTCTTAATTGCTTGCTGTACCTGCATGTTAACTTTCAGTGATTTATGTACAAGGACACCAACATTTTCCAATCTCTCACCATTTAAAAAATACTCTGCTTTTCTATTTTTTCTACCAAAGTGGATAACTTCACAATTCTCCACATTATATTCCATTTGCCATGTTCTTGCCCACTCGCTTAAGCTGTCTATATTCCCTTACAGCCTCTTTGCATCCTCCTCACAACTTACATTCCCACCTAGCTTTGTATCATCAGTAAACTTGAATATATTACATTTGGTCCCCTCATCCAAATAATTGATATTCATTATAAATAGCTGAGGCCCAAGCACCGACCCTTGCGGTACCCCACTAGTTACAGCCTGCCAACCCGAAAATGTCCCATTTATTCCTACTCTCTGTTTTCTGTCCATTAACCAATCCTTAATCCATGCTAGTATATTACCCCCAATCCCATGAGCCCTAATTTTGTTTAATAACCTCTTGTGTGGCACCTTATCAAATGCCTTCTGAAAATCCAAATACACCACATCCACTGGTTCCCCCTCATCTATCCTGCTAGTTACAACCTCAAAAAACTGCAACAGATTTGTCAAACACGATTTCCCTTTCATAAATCCGTGTTGACTCTGCCCAATTCTATTATTATTTTCTAAGTGCCCTATTACCACGTCCTCAATAATAGATTCTAGCATTTTCCCTACTACTGATGTCAGGCTAACTGGTCTATAGTTCCCTGTTTTCTCTTTCCCTCCTTTCTTAAATAGTGGGGTTACATTTGCTACCTACCAATCCACGGGATCCGTCCCAGAATCTATGGAATTTTGGAAGATGACAACTAATACATCCACTATCTCTATAGCCACCTCTTTTAAAACCCCAGGATGTAGGCCATCAGGTCCAGGGGATTCATCGGCTTTCAGTCCCATTCATTTATCCAGTACTATTTTTTTTACGAATACTAATTTCTTTCAGTTCCTCATTCTCACTAGATCCGTGGTTCTCCACTATTTCCGGAATTTTTTTGCATCTTCTTCCGTGAAGACAGACACAAAGGCTGCCATTTCACCTACTGAGGCGGGTCCGGGGCGAGTAGCACGGTCCCAGCCCGCTGCCTGCTCCATTCCACTCTGTTGAAGTGATTTTACGATGATTGGGCTCGTTAAGCCCGCCCAGCGAGGTTCCCGGCCAATGAAAAGGAAGTGGATCTGACGCGTCATCAGCCAGTTTCCTTAAAGGGACCATGTCCAAATTTACTTTGACGGTTGTGCTGTCAGTGTTCTACAGCATTGAGATGCTGCAAACACTGACAATCACTGCACAAAGGTGCACGGCTGCACCCAGGCTCTCCCATGACTCCCTCCATATGCTTATGGAGGGAGTCACAGTACGCAGGGAGGTTCTCTTCCCTTCCAATGGGCAGAAGAGACCTCCCCAGGAGATCAACACAGCCTGGTTGCACATTGCAGAGGAGGGCACAAGCAGGGATGTCGTCAGGAGGACCAGGCTGCAGTGGCGCAAACCTTTCAATGATCTCAGTAGATCACAAAACGTTACTGCAAAGCCACTGTTGGTGAAAAATTAATTCACTCGAGTCTGTCTTAAAGCAAAAGATCACAGTTTAATATTCAGAGCGCTCTGGGAGAAGGGTCACAGCCTGCGGTCTAATGACCAGCTTCTCAATTTAATAGTGGTCACCCAAGCTTCTTTATACACTTCCAGAAGCCAGAAAATACAAACCTCAGCACAGTTATTACATCATGAGCGACCCTTAGGGTCTCTAAAAACAACTTGATTAGAATCTTACACTGTTAGCAAAACTTATCCTTTACTTCTGCTTTTGTTTAATAGTGGTCAGCCACCTGCAGTGCAAGGTTTCATTCTTAGCCTTTTCGAGGTTAGTTTATTATAGAAAGACAATGATTCACGTTTGTTCTGCAGTGTCTGCATTATCTATACTGCAGACTAAGCAAGTTGGTCTTTTATCTAATTATACCCCTGTCTCCATGCCTAAGGGAGATACTTTGACCTTTACTATAGTCCTTTAAGCAGTTCAACTAATCTTAAACATTACAACTGATTTGCCCTTACGTTATTACAATTAATTGTTTTACTCTTACACCACAGTCAACCTCATCCTGCTGTGCCTCTCATCACATCCCCATCACTCTGCCTTCCCTACCCTACTCCTGCATATGCTTACGCACACCAACCTACCTTGCACGTCCACCCATCCCTCTCTATCTACACTATCACTTCCCCATCTCACTAGCCACCCCTCATACTTACCCTCATCCTAGTGCAAGCATACCAACTAACACACAAGGTGGCACTTGGGTGTGTTTGCCAATATTCATGTAAAGTTTCTGTTAATGTGTTGTCAAACATTGAAATCTTTATTTTTAACACTTTCCCTTCTTGGACAGATTTGTGTGCACCTTTGGAAGTGGCTTAGTGAGTTGTAGTGAATGGTGAGACATAAGGGTAACACCCCCCCGCCACCCACCCACCCACACAATGATGATGAGTGTGAAAGGAATGGCTTGGGTATTGTAGGGATGCTTTATGGTGTTGGTGTGGGGTCAAGTGAAGTAAATGTGGCCATGGTGAGGCCATCCCTGGCAGCAATGTGCTCGGGTGCTGATGCCCTCTGTCCTCTGCAGCACCAGCTGATTGCGAAGAAGGTTGGTGGTGTTGTTGTTGCTGCTGGTGTTGGGGCTGATCGTGGTGGGATTCTGAGGACCAAGGTGAGATTTTTTTCAAGGGCACCGATGCTGATGGAATAGATGACAGGTGAGGCTGAGATGACAGAAGTGATCTGTCAATGGTGAGGGAGGTTGTTCCAATGAGGTGACACTGGATAGAGAGTTTGCTCCAAATACTTGCAAGCTGCATAAAGCTCAATCTGTCTTCCAAATGCAGGAAGCAACAGCTTCTAACCTTGGAAAGTGAACACCTATGAAATGGGAGATTTTATAGACCATTTGCAGCTGTCAAGTTAGTAAACCATCCCATGCTGACACAACACCCGATCTCCTTACCTGATGTTATCCCCGAGCAGCGGGGAAGCCATTGGAGAACTCTAAAAATCTAAAGGCGAGCTTAAAATAGTTTAAGTGCCTGTTAACAATCTCTTAATAATCTAAAAATTGCTTCCCCCGTCGTGTCGGGTCTGTTCAGCACTGACAGACCCGACACCTGGGAGATTAGCGTGGAGGTGGGTTGACAGCAGGTTCCCTACCCACCGTCAATCATTTCAAATTTCACAGCTGACCCGCTTCCGATCCCGTCCTCTCAGTGCCGATAAAATTCCGGCCAATGTATTTGTTTAATTTCTCCGCCATTTCCTTATTCCCCATTATAATTTCTCCTGTCTCAGCCTGTAAGGGACCCATGTTTACTTTTGCTAATCTTTTCCTTTTTACATACCTATAGAAGCTTTTACAGTCTGTTTTTATGTCTCTTGCTAGTTTACTCTCATATTATATTTTTCCTTTCTTTATCAATTTATTGATCCTCCTTTGCTGAATTCTAAAAATCCTCCCAATCCCCAGGCTTACTACTCTTTTTGGCAACATTTTAGGCCTCTTCCTTTAATCGAATACTATCTTTAATTTCCCTTGTTAGCCACAGGTGGACCATTCTTTTCCATGGTGTTTTTATTCCTTAAGGGAATGTATATTCATTGTGAATTATGAATTATTTCTTTAAATGTTTGCCATTGCTTTTCTACTGTCTTATCTTTTAATCTAGTTTCCCAACCTACCTTAGCCAACTCGCCTCTCATACCTATGTAATTTGCTTTGTTCAGAATTAGGACCCTAGTTTCGGACTTAACTAAATCACTCTCAAACTCAACATAAAATTCGATCATATTATGATCACTGCTCCCCAGAGGCTCCCCAGATTCATAGCCAAAATCTTTGGAATCTCATGTCCCTTGTGCTAAACGTGAGATTACAGTGATCCTAGGAATCAAATTCATGTCCATTTTATAGCACTGCTATCAACAGGAACATCAGCAGCAGCAGAGTAATGGAAATAAAGTGGCATTGCTGCCTTTAGATCCATTGAAACCCACCCGAAGAAAGGAGTTTCTCCAGGGGTGGACTTGCTCCCCCAAAAGGGCACGGGATTCTCACACAAAAAGGGGCACCAACAATAGTGCTATGGAACCATTCACAGTGGTCTTCGGGAAATCTCCCAATTTACCCTTTGGCCAGTCTGTCCCTGGGTTTAACCAGCATCTCCCGAACTGCTGGCAGAAGCCACCATGTATTCCACCCACTAGAGGGGTGAGCAGCTCACTCCACCACTACAAACCAATAGTTTAATTTTTCATTGGTGGGGTAGGATGAGGAGAGAATGTGTCTGTGTACTATACCAAAATTATGAAGAGATTCGGCACATAGTTAAACGTGTCCACCATTTCAGTATACGTTATGCAGAAGAAATTTCCATCTACTGGTTTGCATCTACTTTTCCAAATTGGTGGGGAAAAACCAAAGGCTAGGAAATAAAGTTACAATTACCTTTAAACTGCACGAGCATAATTGCTTACACCCGTCCGGTACAATCCTTTCCAGAACATGGCAAACTTCATTACACTGAATGCCTCAGGCGATATTACAGAGCTTCTTCAAGCAGCATAAGAAGGAATTAGCCCCCAACTTGGCAACAGCCTTAAGTCCTCAATTTTATTACGCTATACGAACTAAGCTGCAGAAACGTAATTCTTTTTAAGCTAATCAATAAAAAAGCAGAGTAATATTAGCGGTACGCTCCAATATAAACAGGGACTTCCGCTCCTCGAACGCACCCATCACCAAAGCCAAGAGCGCTGGGGTCAAAAGCCCCTCTGCACCCACCGCTATAGAGGTACTCGGTGATTGCTCCTGCGAGGTCCCAGCAGCAAAGTACTTTCCACTTTCCACCCCCCACCCAGTGTTATCTGACATTGTGTAATTAAATGACTCATTGTTATCGAAATGTATGGGCACCTGGTGAAGTAATATCCTGTCTAAATAATTCAGAGTAGCTGCTACATCATCAATAGCTGCAAGAGACTCGAGGGTTGCCTGTAGAACTTGCAGTGGTTTTGTTTACAATTGGATGAAGTATCCAGGAGGGGGTGGAACGCACTTAATTTAATGCTGCACAACTGCAGGTGTTCCCTCCGGAAGATAGGCGGATTGTTCAGGAATATCTAAAATAAAGTTTCCAGCCGTGCTTTGAGAAAATTTGCAGCAGTTGCTTATCCGAGTAAGTTCCCCTTGTTAGATTGCTGAACAGTCCCTTTTCTTTGGCTTTACTTAGGGAAGGCTGTCCTCACTTTTTGGACTGGGCCCAGTAGGATTAGTTCAAGCCTATTCACGTCTGCCTGAAACAAAGAATTTTCCCTCCTTACTGAGGTCCAGGGGAGCTTTATACACTGTTAAAGACAGTTTGGTGTGAGTGAAGTAATTCTCAAGAAAGAGTCCTGATGACTGAGCAAAGCCAGAATTGTGTTCCTGGGGAAGAACTGAAGTCTACAAGATTTCCTAGTAAAAAAGACTCTAAAAACGTTTCATTTAAGTAAGTACCACTTTTACCCTCCCAAGAATTTTAAATTGCAGTTGCTGAAGGCTATATTGTGTACGAAAGAACGCCTGATTTTGAAACTTGACAATCTGCTTTAATGTATAGTAGGTTTTTGTGTGCTTATGTATGTGTACATAGACATTGATACTGTCAACTGTAGTTTATTTTGGATTACTGAACCTCAATTTTTTTTGAATGATAAGTGATTTGTGTTTACAGACAATATTATTTAGGTGTCTTCTAAAACACCACATTATTTCATAATTTTTTTTGTGAGAAATTATGTTGAAGGGGTTGCCTCTCAAATGTATAAGTCGCCCTTGCACCCATTGCTGAATGACTTGTGTGCATTTGGCCGGAATCACTTGTTCATAAACACATATAGAACCAATGCCTGAGTTGAAATGCACACCAGCATGAAGCATAGGCTTCTAGAGAAGGGAGGAATTTAGAAACTAATGTGTGCTTTATATTTATTTAAAAACTAAGCGAAGGAAATTATAAGCAGATGATGGCCAATGCTGAACTTTTTGTTTGGGTTGAGTTCCAAAGGTTACCCTCCTTAACTACACTATATGGCCTCTGTAATTATTGTTAGATGAGTCCAAAGCAAGCAATGATATTTTAGATGCATTCAAGAGTAACTCTTTAGCAAATACTTCTTGAGGGATTTCAGTACTTTTTTTTTAAAAGCCAAAGCATTTCCTTTCCAACAAATAAAGAAACTTGGTCTTGATGCAACAACACAGCAGGCAGACTTTTCATGTTTCTTGACAATTTACATGGGTACCATAATTGCTGACACTAAAGGGGTCACTTTTATCTCACTTATTTTCACAACAATGTAACATTGATAATTCCAAAACCAGGTGCTGACCTATTCTGATTCACCATTGGGAGGCGTCCTGGGGAGGCAGTCGCACACCACTTGAGCTTGACACTCTATGGCGTATAACTCCATGTAAGAAAGAAAAGACTTGCATCTATATAGCGCCTTTCACAACCCCAGGACGTCCTGAAGCACTTTACAACCAATTAAATGCTTTTTGAAATGTAGTCACTATTGTAGAAAACGCGGCAGCCAATTTGCGCACAGCAACGTCTCTCAAACAACAATGTGATGAGAGTTTTTATCGTAGACTCATAGAATAGTATAGCACAGAGGGAAGCCATTCGGCCCATCGGGTCTGCGGCAGCTCTTTCGAAGAGCAATCTAGTTCGTCCCACTCCCCTTTTAGGTGTTGATTGAGGGATAAATATTGGCCAGGACACCGGGGAGAATTCCCCTGCTCTTCTTCGAAATAGTGCCATGGGATCGTTTACATCCACCTGAGAGGGCAGACAGGGCCTCGGTTTAAGGTCTCATCGAAAGACGGCACCTCCGACAGTGCAGCACTCCTCAGTAATGCACTGCAGTGTCAGCCTAGATTTAGTGCTCAAGTCTCTGGACCGGAACTTGAACCCACAAACTTCTGGCTCCGAGACGAGAGTGCTCCCGCTGAGGTTTTGCTCAAACTTGGGTGTGCCCCCCACCCAAGGCTCACTCGTGAGATGTGGTTTCCACACTTGGATCATGCTGGGTCCCCTACAGCCTGCTCCTCATAAAAACATCTTCACAGCCTCTTCCAGCGACTCTGTCTCTACAGCATTTCTTGACTGCTGCTCAGTCTTTCTGCTTCACATCACTGCTGTCCATGTCACACTCTGCTGCAGCACATCGAATGGGCACGCCCTGGTTTTGTTCATTCCTACAACCTGCGCTGGTACTCTGTTTCTGACTACGTGTCCTGGACTGCTTCTAGCCATGTACCCTCCGTGCTTGCAGCCCACAATTTTCCCAGGTTGCCTGCTCCCTCACCTCTTATCCCAATGCTCAAGTCCCCCCACCTTCCACCTAATGATACCTGCTCCCTCTTCAGTGCTCCTACATCCTTCCTACTCCTTTCATGACCCAGCTGCTCCATTGCTCTCGCACGCCCATCTCCCAAGTTTGTTCCTACACCCAGCACTTCACTTACTCCTCCCAGGCTGTGCCACCCCGCCCCCCCCCCCCCCCCCCTTCTCCCACACACTAACCGAAAACCCTAGTTTCTCCCTCTATAACGCCCACTCGCGCACCCCCCCCCCCCAGTCTGCTGTACATCATCATTACAGATTGCCTGTTTGCCTGTGTTGCAGCTCCTTTCCAAAGGCTTCTTACCAATCTGATGTGTGCTGCCTTTGAAAAGCAGTAGATAGATATTTATATACAATTATTTATAGAGCTGGGGTGCACATGCAGAGCTGTCACGTTAGAAGTATGTACAGGTTGAGCGTCCAAAATCCAGAGATCCGGAATGATCCAGACTCCGGGACGATTGGTGGCAGGGTTGTCCGGAATCCGTAAAATGTTCCGGAATCCGGAGCTCCGGATTTTGGACGCTCAACCTGTACTTCAAAAAGCCATTAACTTTTGTTGTCTTTTTTTGAAAAATCCTATGAAAAATGCGAGTGATGCAATAAAACTTTAGTGTTGTGTTTTATCCTCCTTAATCTGCACAGCTCCCTTAAGTGTTTCTGCCAGGCTGCGGCCACGGCACCATGCAGAGCTCGCAGCGTCCCTCCCCTTTAACAGAAGGGGAGGGGTGGAGAAACGCGTCAGCGCTACGTGGAGCGACCCAGGCATTTCCGGACTCGGAACATGTTTCTGTTGTCAGAAGTCCGGAAACGCCCGAGCCCAGGTTGCGATATTTTCGGACATCAGAAACACATTCCGAAGTCCGGGAAAACCGGTTTGGCCTTGGTCCCGAGGTTGCCAGATTCAGGACGCTCAACCTGTATTTGCAAAAAAAAAGACTAACCAGTCCACGATGTAAATCAACTGCTCACTGTAGCTACTAGTCTCAAGTTTCTAGTGACGCAGTATAAACATAGCCCACGAATGTTATGATTTTGATCTAAATACAACTTGATATGAGAAGTTCTGGATAAACATAGTTGAGATCCTAATCTTAAAACAACCCGAGACCAGTTTACATAATTATTTAATACGAACAAATTACTTAAGGAAAGACATCCTTGCTCTCGAGGCAGTGCAAAAAAGGTTCACTCGGTTAATCCCGGGGATGAGGGGGTGGTCATATGAGGAGAGGTTGGGTAGATTGGGACTCTACTCATTGGAGTTCAGAAGAATGAGAGGCGATCTTATTGAAACATATAAGATTGTGAAGGGGTTGGATCGGGTGGATGCGGGGAGGTTGTTCCCGATGACGGGTGAGACTAGAACTAGGGACATAGTCTTAGAATAAGGGGCTGCTCTTTCAAAACTGAGATGAGGAGGAACTACTTCACTCAGAGGGTGGTAGGTCCATGGAATATGCTGCCACAAAAAGCTGTAGAAGCTACATCATTAAATAAATTTAAAACAGAAATAGACAGTTTCCTAGAAGTAAAGGGCATTAAGGGTTACGGGGAGCGGGCAGGAATTTGGACATGAGTCTAGGTTCGGATCGGTCATGGCCCTGTGGGTAGTGGAGTGGGCCCAGGGACCGTGTAGCCTGATTCTGCTCCTATTTCGTGTGTGCAATTCTGTTAGATGCAGGAGATGGTTCTGTGATAGATAGTAGATTGGCGGTTAGGATCAGATCAGCCATGATCTTATTGAATGGCGGAGCAGGCTCGAGGGGCCGATTGGCCTACTCCTGCTCCTATTTCTTATGTTCTTAATTGCATCATAATCCAAATAGTGCATTCACTTGTTCTATTAAATACATATTGCGCATTTTTTAACGTTAATGCATTCATTTTTTTCTCTTCTCTTTCTTCCACCCCCATGATGGAACAAGTAAAAGTTTACAAGTACTTGCTAGATAAATTCTATATTTGACATTGTATTTTTCAAACATCACAAAACTTTTCTTTAAAAACACAAAAACTACTTGTGTACAGCTTTAGTTACAGTGGCACGCTAGCTCTAATAAATCTCATGATCCCTTCTGAAGTAGGATCACAAGGTTGAGTTTTTTTAACTAGAACTAGTTTATCTTTTAGGGTCCATGTTTGGTGATGCTGGCTTTATAGTAGGAAAGGTAGAATAATGACTGCTTGGATTGGTGTGACTAAATGGAATTGAGCTCTCATAGAGTCATAATGACACAGAAGGAGGCCAGTCAGCCCCTCAAGCCCGTGCCGGCTCTCTGTAGAGAAATCCAGTCAGTCCCATTCCCCCGCTCTATCCCCGTAGCCCTGCAAGTTTATTTCCCTCAAGTGCCTATCCAGTCTCCCCTTGAAAACATTGAGTGTCTCCACTTCCACCACTTCCGTCGGCAGCAAGTTCCAGGTCCTCACCACTCACTGCGTAAAAAAAGTTTTTCCTCACATCCCCCTTGTACCTCTTGCCCAAAACCTTAAATCTGTGTCCCCTAGTCCTTGTACCGTCAACTAGTGGGAACAGCCTTTCCCTGTCTAGCCTGTCCAAACCCGTCATAATCTTATACACCTCTATCAAATCACCCCTCATCCTCCTTTGCTCTAATGAAAACAAATCCAGCTTCTCCAACCTGTCCTTGTAGCTAAGATCCCCCATCCCCAGAACCATTCTGGTAAATCTCCTCTGCACCCTCTCCAGGGCCTTCACATCCTTCCTAAAGTGTAGTGACCAGAATTGGATACAATACTCCAGTTGTGGCCTAACCAGCGCTTTATAAAGGTTCAGCATAACTTTTCTGATCAAAGTAGATTAGTAACCCCTCTGCATGGGCCAGGTGATGTCTAACCAAAGATTTTGGAAAAAGTAAATCAGTCTCGCAGCCGGTTGCTTGAAGGCACTGTCTTCTTACTCCAAAGCCATCAGATGTCAATTTAATTTTTGGAAAGATTACGGGAGGAATTTTCCCAGCCCTGAAGAGGCAGGCTTGGAGGCGGGACTACCAGGAAAATGGCAGAAACTGGGAGCGGGTACCGACCCCGCTCCCAACCCACCTCCGTGCCATCTTCCTGGGAGGCGGGTCCCCAAGTCGCGCAGGGACCCGTCTCCTCGAGGCAGGAAGGGGATTATAGCCAATTAAGTTAACAGGCAGTTTTGAGGCTTTTCCCCATTTTACGCCTGCAATTGCGGGCTTCCCGACGGCTGCGAACCTCGCCAGGGTCAGCGAGGCGAGCAGTGGGTCTGCGGGGGTCAGAGGGGTCGAAATGTCAGCTGTAGAGGTGAGTGATGGGTGCAAGTGTGGACAGGTAAGTATGAGAGGTGAGTGTAAAGTGTTGGAAAAAGTTTCCTTACCTTTTGCTTCTTTCTGCAGGCTTCAACTGTTGAGAATCCGAAGGTGCCTCATCTCAACGGCAGAGATGGCAGAATGACTGCTGCATTCACAGATGCAGCAGCCATCTGCTTTCTGCTGAGGAGAGAGGTCTTGGTGAGCCTTTGTGCAAGGGCTCACCTTAGAACAGAGATTGTCAGTGTTTGACAGCTTCTCAAAGCTGTCAAACGCTGACAATTCATCTGTCAATTTTTTCGACAGATGAAGCGTCATATGCTGGCGTCATCTGTCACCGGCTTTCCCTTAATTGGTCGGTAAGCCCATAGGGCGGGCTTAACGAGGCCAATCAAGGGAAAATAGTGTGGGTTCATCAGACATCGCTGGGGGCGGGACAAGAACCCGGAAGGCAGCAGTCCTGCCCCCAACTCTGCTCGGCTGGCAAAATCCAGCCCGACATGCCCATTGTTTGACCTGTTACTTGAACCCATCAGCCTCTGCAGTATTTCTGCCATATCATTAACCAGCAACCAGTTGACAGAAACTCTTATTTCATCCAAATACAAAGGAGATCTTGGTTACAAAAGAAATAGTGAATTACTCTGATGCTGAAGCTTTGGTTTCTATTTTTGAGTTTAAACAAGCCTCCATTTCATATCAGATTGCATCATTTCACTCTGGCTTGACGCTGGAACAAACCTTCCCAATTTTTCATTCTAAACTTAGAATGCAAGTTCAGAGATGCCATACTATAAGCCATGGACCTGGCATAGAAAGAATTGTCATAAACACTTCAAAATTAAAGGATTTTTTAGATTAAACATTAGTCAGCGACAACCGCAGAACTGTTAAAGGTAAGTTATCTTTCACAAATATAATGAAGTGTTTTGACAAGATGACTGAAAAGATAAAGAGAATACAGTAAATAAAGTATGAATCTTCAGGCATTGATATGAAGAAAATGCAGTAGAATAAATAAACAGTTGGTTGGCACATGGTAAACAGTTAGGGTAAATGGATGTTATTTGGATTGGAGAAGGATTGGAAGTGATATACTCCAGGGGTCAGTGCTGAGTCCACTTTTGTTCTCCATATACATAAAACGGAAAGAGGTTTGAAAGACTTCAGGAAGACAGACAATTGACAGATGCAATTTAATGTGGTGAAGTGTGAGGTAAGACATTTTGGAGAAAAAACAAAGAATGAAGTGTACACTCAATGCAAAGATGCTAAAGGTTATGAATAAAGGACACCAGGGTTCAAATGCATAATTCTTCAAAAGTGAGTGCAGGTAGAAGAAGGCCAACAGCAAGTTGCCAAGGCCTCTTCGGCAGCACTTCCCAAACCCGCTGCTTCCACCACCTAGAAGGACAAAGGAAGCAGGTACATGACTTAGACATATATTGCTTTTGCTTCACTGTTGCTGGATTAAAAATAACTCCCTACCTAACAGTATTGTTGAAGTTCCTTCACCACATAGACTATGGCGGTTCAAGAAGGTGACCCACCACCACCTTCTCGAACAACTGGGGATGGGCAATAACTGCTGGCTTTGCCAATGATGCCCACATCCAGACAATTAATTTTAAAAATATGGTTTTATAATTTGAGGGCATAGACTAAAGGTATAAAGAACTAATGATAAACTTGTACAAAACATTGGTTAGACCATAGTTACAGTACTGTGTTCAGGTTTAAGTGCCCCATTATTGAAAGGATATTAAAGCCACAGTGAGCATACAGCATAGATTCCCCAAGATGATACCAGGAATAGTAAACTACAGCTATGCGAAAACACTTGAGATACTACAACTGTTTCCATTGGAGCAGAGAATGTTTAATAGAGGTTTTTAAATTTATGAAGGGTTTTGATGCTGAATAAGGAAAAACTATTTCCTTTTGGTTGGGAGTCCGTGACAAGAATCATAGAATGGTTCCAGCATGGAAGAAGGCCATTCGGCCCGTCGAGCCCGTGCCGGCTCTCTGCAAGAGCACTTCAGCTAGTCCCACTCCCCCCACCCTTTCCCCGTAACCCTGCAATTTTTTTTCCTTCAGGTACTTATCCCTCCAACTCCCTTTTGAAAGCCGTGATTGAATCTGCCTCCGCCACCCTTTCAGGCAGTACATTCCAGATCATAACCATTCGCTGAGTAAAAAAGTTTTTCCTCATGTCGCCTTTGTTTCTTCTGCCAATTACCTTAAATCTGTGTCCTCTGGTTCTCGACCCTTCTGCCAATGGGAACAGCTTCTCTCTATCTACTCTGTCCAGACCCCTCATGATTTTGAATACCTCTATCAAATCTCCTCTCAACCATCTCTGCTCGAAGGAGAACAACCCCAGCTTCTCCAGTCTATCCACGTAACTGAAGTCTCTCATCCCTGGAATCATTCTCTTAAATCTTTTCCACACCCTCTCTAAAGCCTTCACGTCCTTCCTAAAGTGCGGTGCCCAGAATTGGACACAATACTCCAGTTGAGGCCGAATAAGTGTTTTATACAGGATCATCATAATTTCCACGCTTTTGTACTCTATACCTCTATTCATGAAGTCATTAATTTAATTTAATTTAAATTTAAATTAAATTAATTTAAAATTGTCACTGAGTAGGAGTGGGGAGTGGGTGGGGTTAATAAACATTTCTTTATGCAGCAGGTTGCTTTACTGCAGGGAGTGGTTGAGACCATTGCCTCTTTTAAGGAGAAGTTGAATAAATATTTGAAGCAGAGGAAAGTGCAGGACTATAGGGAGACAGTGGAGTAGTGAAAAGTTTTATTTGCTGTAGCAAAGAGCTGGTACAGACACAAAGGGCTGAATAGGTCCCTCCTGTGCTGTAAACTTCATTCATGGCAAAGATCAGTATTAATGTTGGATTCATCGCCTGAGATAAGCTATGATATAAGGTTAAAGACGGGTAGCCAGCTTCTAAGCTTCAGAAAATGGTTAGGCCTCATAACAACAATAATCTGTAGATGTAGTAAACGGTTGTGATGTTCTAATCCAATGAGGGATGCTACAAATGGTTAATTCCATACATCATTGTAGCTTAATGATAATGAGCATCACTTCAGATATTAAAAATGTTATGACCATTCCCCTCCTGCCTATCTTCTACCTCCTCCCCTTCCTGGAAGCCAATAACTCTTGCCAGGGTGCAGTTCAGTGGGTGTCAGCAGACTTCTGTTACCGTGCCCAAGTGGTTATTCTTGGTATTTTGAATGTAGACATTGAGTGTTGGCAAGGTATTTGACTCTGGAGGACAACCTAGTCGAGCTTCAACCTGCCCTCACGTAATGTCTACATGCTAGAATTAAGGAAAGGAAAGCTGGCTGAGTTTTTTTGGACTACCTTCTCTCTAGGCTGGGATGATTGTGCCTTAACTGGTGCCCTGGCTCTAATTTTGTATATTAGCACAGATTGGGATTGTACCTGGCACATTCTAGACCACATTTACCCACTAAGGTATCAAGAAAACTTTAAAAAAAAACACTTAAAATTCAGTCAATAAAAATTACATCATCAGCTGTACTTGCAGCATTCTGTTTTCTATTGCTACACCTCAACATAGGCGTTTGTAACACTGTACAATCACGTTGACTTGTTTACTAATTTTTGGCAATAATATGGCTTAAGTCCACACTAAGCAAATCAATGTTTACATGGAAATTTAGTTTGAACATAAATTTGGGGCTTTGAAAGTTGGGTAGAGTCCCAAAGTCAAATTCACTCAACTCACTGATGGTAAATATTGTCACTGAGAATAGATCAGATGGAAGTACTTGTTAATCTGCCAGCAGTCTGACTGAAGCACTGCTACTATGTTCGATGTGAACTCTGCCAAGAACATGACCTAACCTAACACAAATTCCATACACACTATTGTTTTTAAAAGGAAAACTGCCTAGAATAAGCTGAATGTCAAACACTGCAATATCTTGTTTCAAGTAGTAATTTTATCACTTCAGTTAAGAGTGAAATCTGGATCACTGATCCTTTTCCCCATTCCCACTCCCCACTTGATTTCAGACAAAGAGCAGCAACAATTCATTGCGTTTGTGATGACCTTTAGTCACCCGTTCCCACATTGCTAGCTAACAGAGTTGTCAAAGAATTTATACGAATTAGGAGCAGGAGTAGGCCACTCGGCCCTTCGAGCCTGCGCCGCCATTCAATAAGATCATGGCTGATCCGATTACTTCACATTCCCACCTACCCCCGATAACTTTTCACCCCCTTGCTTACCAAGAATCAATCTACCTCAGCCTTAAAAATATTCAAAGACTCTGCTTCCCCCGCCCTCTGAGGAAGAGAGTTCCAAAGACTCACGACCCTCTGTGGAAAAAATTTCTCCTCATCTCTCTCTCAATGGGCGACCCCTTATTTTTAAACAGTGACCCCTAGTTCTAGATTCTCCCACAAGAGGAAACATCCTCTCCACATCCACCCTGTCCAGACCCCTCAGGATCTTATATGTTTCAATCAAGTCATCTCTTACTCTTCTAAACTCCAGCGGATACAAGCCTAGCCTGTCCAACCTTTCCTCATAAGACAACCGCCCATTCCAGGTATTAGTCTAGTAAACCTTCTCTGAACTGCTTCCAACGCATTTACATCCTTCCTTAAATAAGGAGACCAATACTGTACACAGTACTCCAGATGTGGTCTCACCAATGCCCGGTATAACTGAAGCATAACCTCCCTACTTTTGTATTCAATTCCCCTCGCAATAAACGATAACATCTATTAGCTTTCCTAATTACTAATTTGTGGCTTTATTAAGGTGGTCTCGCTGAACTTTTAAGGTTGCCATACTACAGGGAACCAGTTTGAGACTGGCACCCACTGAAAGCAACGTGGGCTAGTTAGACCCACCTGTATTGCTAATACTGTGTGACTAGAGGAAACTGAATTCTGCATGTTTGTGTTTGCACAGAGTTCCAATCACTGGTACCAGACAGCAGTTATATTTTAATCTACAGTTGTTGTTTTGGCTCTTTAATGTTTAAAAGATGGAAAATGAACTTTTAGAAAGTTTGTCCTAAGGAGACCAGAGCCATCCAGGTACTGAAGGTCACTCAGCCCTGCATTGACTGAGTATTGAGGAGGCTCAAGCACATAGAGCGATTCCGTCTGATCTTGCCCCTGCTGGGATGGTGTTGCTCATCAGTGCATAGCCCCGAAACCTCCCTTGGGAACCTCCACCTCCCAACATGAGCCTTCACTTGGAAATTCCTCAATGTCATTCCATTCTGCACAGAGGTATGTCTTGTATAGGTGTTCCTGCACACACTCCATTCCCTTGCCCCCATCTTCAATGCAGACACACTGTGGGGAAAATGTCTTGTCATGCAGCAGAGGCGTCTCTGGCAATGCCAGCATTTATTTCCCATCCCTAGTTGCCCTTGAGAAGGTGGTGGTGAGCCACCTTCTTGAACAGTTGCAGTCCGTGTGGTGTAGGTACTCCCACAGTGCTGTTAGGTAGGGAGTTCCAGGATTTTGACCCAGCGACGATGAAGGATTGGCGATATACTTCTAAGTCAGGATGGTGTGTGACTTGGAGGTGGTGGTGTTCCCATGCGCCTGCTGCCCTTGTACTTCCAGTTGGAAGAGGTCGCGGGTTTGGGAGGTGCTGCCGAAGAAGCCTTGGCGAGTTGCTGCAGTGCATCTTGTAGATGGTACACACTGCAGCCACGGTACGCTGGTGGTGGAGGGAGTGAATGTTTAAGGTGGTGGATGGGGTGCCAATCAAGCGGGCTGCTTTGTCCTGGATGGTGTCGAGCTTCTTGAGTGTTGTTGGAGCTGCACTGATCCAGGCAAGTGGAGAGTATTCCATCACACTCCTTACTTGTGCCTTGCAGATGGTGGAAAGGCTTTGGGGAGTCAGGAGGTGAGACACTCGCCGCAGAATACCTAGCCTCTGACCTGCTCTTGTTGCCACAGTATTTATGTGGCTGGTCCAGTTAAGTTTCTGGTTAATGGTGACCCCCCCCAGGATGTTGATAGTGGGGGATTCGGCGATGGTAATGCCATTGAATGTCAAGGGGAGGTGGTTAGACTCTCGCTTGTTGGAGATAGTCATTGCCTGGCACTTCTGTGGCGCGAATGTTACCTGCCACTTATCAGCCCAAGCCGGAACGTCGTCCAGATCTTGTTGCATGCGGACATGGACTGCTTAATTATCTGTGGAGTTGCGAATGGCGCTGAACACTGTGCAGTCATCAGCGAACATCCCCCATTTCTGACCTTATGTTGGAGGGAAGGTAATTGATGAAACAGCTGAAGATGGTTGGGCCTAGGACACTGCCCTGAGGAACTCCTGCAGCAATGTCCTGGGGCTGTAATGATTGACCTCCAACAACCACAACCATCTTCCTTTGTGCTAGGTATGACTCCAGCCAGTGGAGCGTTTTCCCCCTGATTACCATTGACTTCAGTTTTACTAGGGCTCCTTGATGCCACACTTGGTCAAATGCTGCCTTGATGTCAAGGGCAGTCACTCTCACCTCACCTCTGGAATTCAAATCCTTTATCCATGTTTGGACCAAGGCTGTAATGAGGTCTGGAACCGAATGGTCTTGGCAGAACCCAAACTGGGCACCAGTGAGCAGGTTATTGGTGAGTAAGTGCCACTTGATAGCACTGTCAATGACCCCTTCCATCACTTTGCTGATGATTGAGAGTAGACTGATGGGGCGGTAATTGGCCGGGTTGGATTTGTCCTGCTTTTTGTCAACAGGACATACCTGGGCAGTTTTCCACATTGTCGGATAGATGCCAGTGTTGTAGCTGTACTGGAACAGCTTGGCTAGAGGCGCGGCTAGTTCTGGAGCACAAGTCTTCAGCACGATAGCCGGGATGTTGTCGGGGCCCATAGCCTTTGCTGTATCCAGTGTGCTCAGCCGTTTCTTGATATCACGTGGAGTGAATCGAATTGGCTGAAGAATTGCTTCTGTGATGGTGGGGACCTCGGGAGTAGGCCAATACGGATCATCCACTCGGCACTTCTGGCTGAAGTTGGTTGCAAACGCTTCAGCCTTGTCTTTTGCACTCACGTGCTGGGCTCCACCATCATTTGAGGATGGGGATATTCTTGGAGCCTCCTCCTCCTGTTAGTTGTTTAATGGTCCACCACCATTCACAACTGGATGTGGCAGGACTGCAGAGCTTTGATCTGATCCGTTAGCCCTGTCTATAGCATGCTGCTTCCACTTTTTAACATGCATGTAGTCCTGTGTTGCAGCTTCCCCAGGTTGGCACCTCATTTTTAGGTACGCCTGGTGCTACTCCTGGCATGCTCTTCTACACTTGTTGTTGAACCAGGGTTGGTCCCCTGGCTTGGTGGTATTAGTAGAGTGAGGGATATGCCGGGCCATGAGGTTACAGATTGTGATAGAATACAATTCTGCTGCTGATGGCCCACAGCGCCTCATGGATGCCCAGTTTTGAGCTGCTAGATCTGTTCTGAATCTATCCCATTTAGCACGGTGGTCATGCCACACAACACGATGGAGGGTGTTCAGTGTGGAGACGGGACTTCATCTCCACAATGACTGTGCGGTGGTCACCGCTGCCAATATTGTCATGGACAGATGCATCTGCGACAGGTAGACTGCTGCGACAGGTGAGGACGAGTTCAAGTAGGTTTTTCCCTCTTGTTGGTTCTCTCACCACCTGTCGCAGGCCCAACCTGGCAGTTATGTCCTTCAGGACTTGGCCAGCTCGGTCAGTAGTGGTGCTACCAAGCCACTCTTGGTGATGGACATTGAAGTCCCCCACCCAGAGTACATTCTGTGCCCTTGCTACTCTCCGTGCTTCTTCCAAGTGGTGTTCAACATGGAGTACTGATTCATCAGCCGTGAATGGTGGTAATCAGCAGGAGGTTTCCTTGTCCATGCTTGACCTGAAGCCATGAGACTTCATGGGGTCCGGAGTCAATATTGAGGACTCCTTCCCGACTGTATCACCACCCCTGGTGGGTCTGTTCTGCCGGTGGGACAGGACATACCCAGGGATGGTGATGGAGGAGTTCGGGACATTGGCTGAAAGGTATGATTCTGTGAGTATGACTGTGTCAGGCTGTTGCTTGACCAGTCTGTGGGACAGCTCTCCCAATTTTGGCACACGTCCCCAGATGTTGGTGAGGAGGACTTTACAGGGTTGACTGGGCTGGGTGTGCCATTGCCGTGTCTGTAGCCGAGGTCGATGCCGGGTGGTCCGTCCGGTTTCATTCTTATTATTTTGTTTCAAAGCTGTTAATTACAACTGAGTGACTTGCTAGGTCATTTCAGAGGGCAGTTAAGAGTCAACCGCATTGCTGTGGGTCTGGAGTCACATATAGGCCAGACCAGGTAAGGACGGCAGATTTCCTTCCCTAAAGGGTTTTTACAATGATCCGATACTAGCTTTTTATTCCAGATTTATTTAATTAACTGAATTTAAATTCCCCAGCTGCCGTGGTGGGATTTGAACTCACGTTTCTGTATCATTAGTCCAGGCCTCTGGATTACTAGCCCAGTGACTATACCACTACGTTACCATTCCCATTAGAGTGTTGCATGGAGAAGTGGCTTTGAATATTCTGTTGGTCCACTTTACGGATACCCAGACCACATGCACTTGTTGCGGCATGGACAAAGCTGTTTTCCATTTTTATTTGCAATGTGAGAGGTCGCAATTAAGGCCTGCTCCTCAATTTTTTTCTATACTTGGGTCGGGTGCTTCTAATTTTCTGTCACCTACTATTTAAGGAGACGAGCAGATTGGATGGCCTCCTTGAGGGTGTGGCCAGAATCTCCATTCACAGGTCCAGAACGTATAGCATCCACAAGGAAGGTTGCTCTGACTGCTTGAGTCTCTTCCACAGCCTTGTGTGCGCCCGGGTGGCTCTGGAGAGGGATCACTCCGTGTCCATCAGTGTGCTTGAGGTCTTCCCAACCAGTGGGCACTGCAGGACATTAACTGTATCGTTGAGGAAAATACAATTATGATTTAGGTTTATTTTATTTTTAACATTTTAGTTTAATTTGAACATCATAGTGTTGTATTAGTGGTGCCCTCCTCTTGAGGAAGCACTTTAAGTGCTGCCTGCCATGGTGGAACTGGGTACCCAGTGTAACCCTATTGGTCCTAATTCAAATAGGTCAAAGGACCACCTAAATCCTTTTGAACTCTGCTTTGCACTGTAGCTGCTGTGATTTCATCTTGTGCAGGTTAGCCTGTACTCTATGCTTAAATGCAATTGGAGTGACTTTGTAATTGAATACACTACAAAGTTTGCATTTTTTTGGTTTTGCCTATATTCAGTCTACTATAACAACAATTTGCATTTATATAGAGCTTTTAACGTCGTAAAACCTCCCTACACACTTCTCGGGAGTTTTAAGCAGCATCCTAAAGGAGGAAAGAAAGGTGGAGAGGCAAAGGAATTCCAGAGCTTAGGGCCTAGATGGCTGAAGGCATTGCCACCAACTGGGCGAAGAAACGATCACTTAGAAACATAGAAACATAGAATCTAGGAGCAGGAGTAGGCCATTCGGCCCGTCGAGCCTGCTCCACCATTCAATACGATCATGGCTGATCATCCAAATCCAGTACCCTGTCCCTGCTTTAATCCCCACAGTACACATATCCCACCCTACCCCCGTAACCCCACGTATTTAATTCCCCCTAACATATCCCATCCTATCCCCATAACCCCACATATTTAATCCCCTCCTAACACTAAGGGTCAATTTATCATAGCCAAATCAACCTAACCCGCACATTTTTGGACTGTGGGAGGAAACCGGAGCACCCGGAGGAAACCCACGCAGACACGGGGAGAATGTGCAAACTCCACACAGACAGTCACCCGAGGTCAGATTCGAACCCGGGTCTCTGGCGCTGTGAGGCACCAGTGCTAACCACTATGCCACCGTGCTAAAGTACTAATTTCAGCAAATCGTGCAATATGACAAACTATCTCTGCACAGTTACAGATACTGAATATTCAATAATTTTTAATGGTTATTCTTGAAATTAGACATCTTTTAGGATCAGATTTTTCATCTGCTACTGTAAGTGGTAACCATTTGATTTAAAAACTGCTACAGCTTTAGTAGCCACAGCATGACTGTTGTACCAGACTTTCCAGAATGATTAAGCAATCATCTCAATCACGCCTGACATTATTAATCATAAACTTAGTTTATGACCAATAATGGTATAATGTACTGTTAGTTGCTGACTGAAGCCATGCTCTAAAAATGGGCTTTATTTCCCTGTAAATCACTGCATGCCACACAGTGCATTTATGCATAACTACTTCACAATTAGCTTGCTTCATCCTCACTGCAATATCTTAGCTGTTTTGAAGCTCTCCCATCCTTGACTGAGAAGCTGGGCAGGCAACCTATTTCTTTGCTGGTACCACTCTTGAAGTGCTTATTAGGAGGTGTGCTGAACATAATTGAGCTTTCTGATTTTTTTTGTTTCTTGGGTGTAAACATGACCGTACTGTCAAAGATGAATTCCTAAATTTAGTAGTTAGATCCAACAAAATTTGGAAACATATGTACATTGAAGTTCTGGTATAATGCACGGCCCCCTCTGTGTTTAGCACAGGGAGCACCGTGTTCTCTCCCTGCCAATGGCCAGCGCCATAGTCGAACCTACCATTGATGTTCTGTCATGTATAGACCCAGTTCACAGATCCTGCACTCCTGCAATCCAAACCATAAAAGTGTTTGAAATTTTGCTTTTCTTTGTTCTCTGGATACGGGTGATGCTGGCACGTCTGCATTTGTTGCCCTGACAAGGTGGTGGGCAGAAATTGTTTGTACAACTAAATTGCTTGCTAGGCTACTTCAGAGAGTATCATCAACAACAACTTGCATTTATATAGCACCTTTTTAATGTAGTAAAACGGTCCAAGGCGCTTCAAAGGAGCGTTGCATAACAAAATTTGACACCGAGCCACAAGAAGATATCAGGGCAGATGACCTAAAGCTTGGTCAAAGAGGTAAGTTTTAAGGATGTCTCAAAGGAGGAGAGCGAGGTGGAGAGATTTAGGGAGGAATTCTAGAGCTTAGGGCCTAGGCAGATGAAGGCAAGGCTGCCAATGGTGGAGCGATTAAAATTGGGGATGTGCAAGAGGCCAGAAGTGGAGGAGTGCAGAGATCTTGGAGGGTTGTAGGCAATTTTCAGTTTAATTCTTTTTGGGTGCGCAGCCCATTCAAAATATTGCGCATACGTGGTTTTACCTATTTAAAAGCCAGTGAGCCCCCTACGCAGGAGCTGCTGTGTGCTGCGTTGCCACGCAGGTTAAAGGGAACATTGTAACCTCTTCCAGCCCTACAACCAGAGATAGGGAGGGGTGAAGCCATGGAGGGATTTGAAAACAAGGATGGGAATTTTAAAATTGAGGCATTGCCGAACCGGGAGCCAACATAGGTCAGCGAGCACAGGGGAGTTGGGTGAATGGGACTTGGTGTGAGTTAGGATTCGGGCAGCAGAGAGTCAACTATGTAGAGCAGGACTGGAGTGACTTGTATGCCAGACTGGGTAGGAGCAACAGATTCCCATCCCTGAAGGGTTTTTATGACAATCATTCTATCTGGTACTTGTGCATAAATTAGCAGATATGTTGAATTCTTTTGCACAAACTCCTTTTGCACTATAAAAGCACCAAAACTGTTTCTGAACTGTTTTTCTATGTGATCGAGTGGGCATAATACTGTACTATTATAGTAAATCGTTTTCTGCCACAATGGAAGAAACTTTGAAACCTGAAGGGATGAAAATGGGTCAACTTTTGTCAAATTTAAGTTGGCGAAATGGCCAAAACTGCTGCTAAAAATCAACCCAAAAAAATACTTCGACAAAGGGCATATTTTGTCTGTTAGCAACAGGTTTGGCTGCTGTTCATAAGGACAAGTTGATCTGAGCTGGCCAAGACTGGCACAACAGGAAGCTTCAGATGATCCTCAATAATTTGTTTGTCAGTAGCCAGGCAGTATGACTTTTTTTTTAATTGGTAGCTTGTTTGCTACCTTTTTCCCCCCTGTAATTTGGTACCAAAATTTAAACATTGTATCCTGACTTTTCAGGAGTTAAAAACCAACTCTTACCTCATTAGGGAGAAAATCATATTAAACCGTTGCATTTTACTTGCTAAGCATTTTTTTTTTTGATACCTCCAATATTTTTTTTAGATGCAGTTTATTTTTTTCTCCATTATTTTGTGCCTAAGCAAAGAATGATGATGCCCATAGTAAGCATTAACTATTTATAAGGATGCCTTTTATATCTGTAATGGAATTCACTTGAAGAAAAAAATATCAACTGAGTTTTGAAACCCTCTGGTAAGGCACTTTTACACTGTCTGGTACTCGGTTGTCAAAGTAATTTTTAATATAAATGGCCTGTGATACCAGCAATTGTGCTCCTAGCTGCTGGCATTGGGGCTTCATGGCTGCTGTTGCCCACAAGGCCTGAAGGTTAGTGGGTTGAAGGGAAAAAATGAGGGTGAAGTACCTAATGACAAGTCCTCTTCAGGTTGCCCTCCCCCACCCAAAAAGAAACCCTGAGAAGGAAACAAAGTTGTGTTTATATGGTGACTTTCACATCCTCAGGATGTCCCAAAGCTCTTGACAGCCAACAAATTAACAGTGACTGCACTTCAAATGGTATGTAGGTAAATGCACACAGCAAGACCCCACAAGCAGCAATGAGATGATTGAACAGCTAATTCTGTGGTGTTGGTTGAGGGATAAAGGACTGACTTGGAGGGAAATCCTGGAAAGACTTTTGAATTGAAACATGCAAAGTTGAAGGCACTTTATCGAAATGCACGGAGCATTCGCAACAAGGTGGGTGAATTAATGGCACTAATAGAAGTAAATGGGTATGATGTAATTGCCATTACAGAGACATGGTTGCAGGGTAACCAAAGCTGGGAACTGAATGTTCCAAGGTACTCAACATTTAGGAAGGACAGACAAAAAGGAAAAGGAGGTGGCGTAACGCTGTTAATAAGGGATGAGATCGGTATGGTAGAGATAAAAGATCTTGGCTTGGCAGATCGTGATGTACAACTTAGGTGGAGCTAAGAAACAGCAAAGGGCGGAAAACATTGGTGGGAGTTGTGTATAGGCCACCAAACAGTAATGGTAATGTAGGGCACAGTATCAATCAAGAGATTAGAAGTGCATGTAATAAGGGCAACACGGTAATCATGGGGGACTTTAATCTACATATTGACTGGGCAAATTAAATTACCACTAATGGTGTGGAGGACGAATTCTTGGAATGCATGCAAGATGGTTTCCTGGATCAGTATGTGGAGGAACCAACCAGGGTTATGGATCTGGTACTGTGTAATGAGAAAGGGCTAATCAATAATCTTGTGGTAAAGGGGCCTTTAGGGACAAGTGACCATAATATGATTGAATTTTACATTAAGTTTGAGAGTGATGTAGTCCAATCTGAAACTAAGGTCTTCAATCTAAACAGAGGAAACTACAAGGGTATGAGGGACAAGTTGGCCATGGTAGATTGGGAGACTACACTAAAATGTATGAAGGTGGACATACAATGGCTAACATTCAAGGAAATAATGCATAATTTGCAAGAAACATATATTCCTCTAGGGCATAAAAACCCAAAAGGAAAAGTGATCCAACCATGGCTAACACAAGAAATTAAAGCTAGTATTAAGTCAAAGGAGGAAGCTTATAAAGTTGCCAGAAAAAGTGGTCAGCCTGAGGATTGGGATCTTTTTAGAAATCAGCAAAGGGGGACCAAGAAATTGATAAAGAAATGGAATATGAGCACAAACTAGCGAAAAATATAAAAACGGATTGTAAAAGCTTCTATAGGTATGTAAAAAGGAAAAGACTGGTGAAGGTAAATGTAGGTCCTTTACAGTCAGACGGGAGAATTTATAATGGGGAATGAGGAAATGGCAGAGAAATTAAATAAATACTTTGTTTCTGTCTTCACGGAGGAAGACACAAAAAACCTCCCAGAAATACGAGAAAAACCAAGGGTGTGACGAGAATGAGGAACTTAAAGAAATTATTATTAGTTAAAAAAACAGTACTAGCAAAATTAATGGGACTAAAAGTCGATAAATCCCAAGGACCGGATGACCTACATCCTAGGGTTTTGAAAGAGGTGGCCATTGGAATAGTGGACGCATTGGTTGTCCTCTTCCAAAATTCTATAGATTCTGGAACGGTTCCTGCAGATTGGAGGATAGCAAATGTAACCCCGTTATTTAAGAAAGGAGGGAGAGAGAAAACGGGGAACTACAGACCTGTTAGCCTCACATCAGTAGTTGGGAAAATGCTGGAATCTATTATAAAGGATGCAATAACTGGGCACTTAGAAACTAATAAGATTGGGCAGAGTCCGCATGGATTTATGAAAGGGAAATCCTGTTTGACAAACCTATTGGAGTTCTTTGAGGATGTAACTAGTGGAGTAGACAAAGGGGAACCGGTAGATGTGGTGTATCTGGATTTTCAGAAAGCCTTCGATAAGGTCCCACACAAGAGGTTGGTGAACAAAATTAGGGCACATGGAATTGGGGGTAATATACTAGCATGGATTGAGAATTGGTTAACAGACAGAAAACAAAGAGTAGGGATAAACGGGTCTTTTTCAGGATGGCAGACTGTGACTAGTGGGGTACCGCAAGGATCGGTGCTTGGGCCCCAGCTATTTACAATCTCTCTCAATGATTTGGATGAGGGGACTAAATGTAACATTTCCAAATTTGCTGATGATACAAAGCTAGGTGGCAGTGTCAGTTGCGAAGAGGATGTGAAGAGGCTTCAAGGGGATCTCGACAGGCTCAGTGAGTGGGTGAGAACATGGCAGATGGAATATAATGTGGATAAATGTGAAGTTATCCACTTTGGTAGAAAACACAGAAAGGCAGAATATTTCCTAAATGGTGAAAGATTGGGTAATGCAGATGCTCAAAGGGACCTGGGTGTCCTTGTACATGAGTCACTGAAAGTGAATGTGCAGGTGCAGCAAGCCATTAGGAAGGCAAATGGTATGCTGGCCATCGTTACAAGAGGATTTGAGTACAGGAGTAAAGAAGTCTTACTCCAATTATATAGGGCCTTGGTGAGACCACACCTGGAGTACTGTGTACAATTTTGGTCTCCTTACCTAAGGAAGGATATACTTGCCATAGAGGGAGTGCAACAAAGGTTCACTAGATTGATTCCTGAGATGGCGGGACTGTCGTATGAGAAGAGATTGAGTAAACTAGGCCTGTATTCTCTTGAATTCAGAAGAATACAAATGAAGCATACAAAATTATTACAGGGCTTGATAGGGTGGATGCTGGGAGAATGTTTCCCTTGGCTGGGGAGTCAGAACCAGGGGCCACAGCCTCAAG
>CM059425.1:191971720-192208285 GCA_030390025.1 Squalus acanthias
TTTTGGGAGTGTGGGGTGGGTATTGGGGCAGTTTTAAGGGTGTGGGGTGGGTATTGGGGTAGGTTTGGAGTCACTCTGGAGCAAAGGAAGGATTTCAAACCGCGCCGCGCTGCTGCACCAGAAACAGCTTCAGATTTGAATCCAACCAACCCCCATCTCGGCCCATTTTTATTTACATTGAAGTCAATGGGAGAGATGTAAAACGGGCTCCCGACTCGCTATCACCCATTTTACACCATCGCACAAAGTCAAAATCTATCCCAGTGAACTAGAACTATTCTCTCACAGCCCGGATTTGGCTGGGGATGGGGGAGGGGGTTCACTCTCTCTCTCTCTCTCTGTCACTCTCTCTCTCTCTCTCTCTGTCTGTCTCTATCTGTCACTCTCTGTCTCACTCTCAGTCTCTCTCTCTCTGTATCTCTTTCTCTCTGTCTCTGTCTCTTTCTGTCCCTCTCTCTCTATCTGTCACTCTCAGTCTCTCTCTGTCTATCTTTCTCTCTGTCTCTCTGTCCATCCAGTACTTGCCCTATGCGTGAGATTGGGAATCCGTTGCCTGGGGTTCATCGGCCATGGATTTGTGCCAAAACAATTTAGTGACACCTCCGTACCCCAGTACACACTTCTTCTCTTCTTAGGCAGTCCCTCGGAACCGAGGATGACTTGCTTCCACACTAAAAATGAGTTCTCAGGTGACTGATGAATCCAATGCGGGACCTACAGTCTCTGTCACAGGTGGGGCAGACGGTGGTTGAAGGGGCGGGTGGGTGTGGGGTGCTTGGGTTGAGGTGCGCTCCTTCTGCTGTTTGCGCTTGGCTTCCGCTTGCTCCAGGCGAAGAGACTCGAGGTGTTCGGCGCCTTCCCAGATGCTTCTCCTCCACTTTGTGCAGTCTTGGGCCAGGGATTCCCAGGTGTCGATGGGGATGTTGCACTTTTTCAAGGAGGTTTTGAGGGTGTCCTTGAAGTGTTTCCTCTGCCCACCTGGGGCTCTCTTGCCGTTCGGAGCTCCGAGTAGAGCGCTTGTTTTGGGAGTCTCATATCGGGCATGCGGACAATGTGGCCCGTCCATCGGAGCTGATCGAGCGTGGTCAAAGCTTCGATGCTGGGGATGTTGGCCTAAGCGAGAACACTGACGTTGGTGCGCCTATCCTGCCAATGGATTTGCAGGATCCTGCGGAGGCAGCGTTGGTGGTACCTCTCCAGTGCTTTGAGGTGCCTGCTGTACATGGTCCATGTCTCTGAAGCATACAGGAGGGCGGGTATCACTACTGCTCTGTAGACCATGAGCTTGGTGCTGGGTTTGAGGTCCTGGTCTTCAAACACTCTCTTCCTCAGGCGACCAAAGGCTGCACTGGCTCACTGAAGGCGGTGTTGGACTTCGTCATCGATGTCTGCCCTTGTTGACAGTCGGCTCCCGAGGTATGGAAAGTGGTCCACGTTGTCCAAGGTCTCGTCATGATTTTGATAATCGGGGAGCACTACTGTGTGGTGGGGGCAGGTTGGTAGAGGACCTTTGTCTTACAGATGTTTAGTGTAAGGCCTATGCTCTCGTATGCTTCGGTGAAGGTGTTGACGATGGTTTGGAGTTCGAACTCCGAGTGTGCGCAGACGCAAGCGTCGTCTGCATACTGTAATTCGACGACAGAGGAAGGGACGACCTTGGATCTGGACTGGAGGCGATGGAGATTGAACAGTTTCCCGTTTGTTCTGTCGATTAGCTCCACTCCAGCGGGGAGCTTACTGAGGGTGAAATGGAGCATTGCAGCCAGGAAGATCGAGAAGAGCGTTGGTGCGATGACACAGCCTTGCTTGACCCTGGTCTGTACATGAATTGTGTCTGTGGTGGATCTGTTGGTCAGGATCATGGCTTGCATGTCGTCGTGAAGCTGGCGGAGGATGGTGGCAAACTTTTGAGGGCAGCCGAATTTGAGGAGGACACTCCATAATCCCTCACGTTTGATGATGTCGAAGCCTTTGTGAGGTCAAAGAAGGAACACTGGACATGGTGCCACTCTCCATTTGGTAATGCTTCACCAGTAATGCCAACTCTTGTGAATTAATCGCGAGACACGTGATTTATAATGAAAATTTACCCCAACTCGCAAAGGGTGGTGATAACGGTAGGATTTTTAAAAAGTGTTGGAATAAAAATATATGTTTTGTATGTGTGATGGACTTGAGACTATTAATATAAGATGTATGTAATAAAGATAAATTTGATGTGTATAGATCTCCCCTGGGTAAAGCAACGGTGCAAAACTTAACAAAGGAAACCTGCATAACATGATAACCCCCCACAGAGACACCATTGAAACTCAACATCGAAACTCACCATCGAAACTCAAGAGCCACTAAAAGGTGTCAACAAACAATTAACTTAAGCAAGAAATGGCACCAGCCACTGCAGAGAGACACATGTTCAAAGGAAAGCCAATCAAGAACTGACTAGAGACAATGGACTTAAAAAGATATAAAACAAGGAACCAAAGGCTCTCTCTCTCTCGCTCTCTGAACGACCACGCGGAAGAACAAGAAGCCCTCCCTCTACAGACCAGACCAAGAAGCAAGGAACTCTACAGACCAGACCAAGAAGCAAGGAAAAAGGCCGTGTGCATTGCTTGACTCAGGGAGGTACCAGTCTGTGTAAATTACCTTATGTGTTGTAATCGAGTAGAGTCCATAAATACCAGTAGTCAATTGTTTTGATGTGCATGAGTGTGTGTGTTTAATAAACTTGCATGAGTTTGCCTGTTTAATAAACTTATTTCAAATTGTTTCAAAAGAATTGGTCTTGCTGTCAATTTAATGCCAGTCGAAATAAAAAGCTTACAAAACTGGGGGTTCGTCCGGGATCTGGCGAGACAGCTTTAGATCATTCTTTTAAACAATTGGAAATTTTGGGAGTTGCGATTCTAACCTGTGGTGCGAAGTTTAAAAGTAAATTCAAAAGACACAGGATGAAGGGATCGGGGGCATACAAAAAGCCAGCAAAAGACGTAGCTGTAGCCTACCATGAAAAAATAGATGAAAAGGTCTCCATAAGGGATTTACAAGAGTTACGGGCACGATACATCTGTAAGGGCCAAGATGCGTCCTTTGGGGAGCTCGTGGCATTTATCCAGGAGAGGGTAGATGAGGGAAAGCTAAGGCTCAAACAGGCAAATGGTCTCTTGGCGTTCGGGGCACATTACTGTGCTCGGTGAGATGAGGAATTAATGAGGCAGGATGCAAAACAGATTCGAGATTTAAAGGGAGAGATACAAGATTTAAAAGAACTAAAAGTCAAAGAGATTCAACTAAAAGAAAAGGAGATTCAAAGTATGAAAGAACAGAAAGAAGAAGGCATCCAGCTTGTTAGGCAGTTAAAGGAGGGAGAAATCCAGCATTTGAGACAAGAAATCGATCGATTAGGCCACAGTATCAGGCAACTAGAAAGAGGAGCTGAACAGGCAGCTTCATTGCTACAGGAACAAATCCTCTCAAATTTAAATGCAGGAGCAGCAGTTGCAGCAGCAAATGAAATGAGGTTAGAGCTCAAGAAACATAAATTGGAAAACCTGGGGCTCCGGCAGGAAGTAGAAGACGTTAGGGGGGCATTAAGGGAAGCAATTAAGAAGCCACATAGGGAGGCAGACCACTCCTGGTGCCACCTAGAAATAGTGCGGCTAAAGAGTAAATTAGGGCAGCAACAGGCTCTAGTATCCGCAGTAACACGGGGAGCCATAACAGAGACAACAGAAGGGGACGAGGGGGAGACAGATTGAGAAGAGGAAGGCAGTCAGTATAATCCCCAGGAGGGCGGTGAAGGATGGAATGCATTGCAGACACAAGGGCCAACCGTAGCAGTAGTGACCACCTCTTTACGGCGTAATGTGCATGGTCATATCACTAGTAACCATACCGACTCACAGCCCATATCTGATGCTGATGCCACGGCGTGTAGCCACGAGTTGGGGCCCATTAATGATGGGGACGACCCACTGGTAGTTAATAGGAGGTGGGCAGAATTCAGGAGGGGTCACCCTGAGTTAGAAGAGGGAGACTTAACACGAGTCCTCCTCTTGGCCTGTTCCATTTCTTTGAAGAATAACCTGCCAGACGCGATCCTCCAGCGTGGCACAGCGACCGATGCAGTCGTGACCGAGATCCTAAACCATTTAGGAATCCAAAACTTAAACTTAGTGGCTATGCTTAATCAGACCAAACAGCGCCCAGATGAGACCCCGAGAGCCTTCAGTAAACGTCTGTACGATATCTATGAACGTCCCCAGAACCAGGCACCCGCACATGCTGCAGCAGGAAAGAATCAGGAACAATTCAAAATGATGTTCCTGACCCAACTCCACTCTTTAGTTAAAACCACCCTGGGCATAGCCGTGAGGCCCACAGATCAGTGGACACATATAGAGACTAACGTTCAAAGAGCCTGGGAGATGGTAAAAGACCAGTTAAAGGTGAAGTCACCACCCACCGCAAAGAAAGCAGTGTCAGCGGTGGAGGGATCTAGGTACTACCCCTTTAGGGGACAGTGCTTTAATTGTAAGAAGGAAGGTCACCTAGCAAAACACTGCAGGAGACTCAGACAGGCACGGGACCATGATGCAACGCATAGATACCTCCCGAGGGACGAATCCGAACCCTCTGGGATGGAACAACAATTGGCTCAGTTAGTTACCCTTCTAAAAAAGGACGAATCCAAGTCCTCTGGGACGGATCAACGATTGGACCAGTTGATAACCCTCATGAAAGCCCAAATTGTCATGGGGGGGGGATGCAAAATCATTTACATGCAATCGCCAATGCACACCCATTGGGAATGCAAAATCCTATCGTCAATGCACACCCATTGGAGGGACCCCTCCAAGGATCCACCCTATGATGGGGTTTGGCCCCCAAAGATTGGTTGGAAGTGGGGTTCCGACGTGATGGTAGCGGGAGACCAGTAGTCCTTGTTGTCTTAAAAGGGGGCCGGCAGCAGACTATGCTTATAGACACTGGCTCAGCCGTTACCATCATCCACACCCCATACCCTGAACGCCATGCAGCGGTGGGCAAGGGTTGTATGGCCCTTAAAGGGTTTAATGGTGATACAACCACCGTGTATACAGGGAAGGCCTCTGAACTTCAGTTGGGAGGCCTCACCTGCAAGGTCCCAGCGCTGATGCTGATGACCACCCCCGATGGAAGGGGAATTTTAGGGGCTGATGTGTTGGATCATTATGGCGCGGTAATAGATTACAATCAGGACTGTGTTTGGATGGGATTGAGAAATAATGCAAAAGTGATAGAAATTTCAGATGCTCACTCTGTTTTTGCTATTAAAAAGCCATCCGAGTATGACCCTACGGGGAGCGAAAATGAAGCTAATTCAGGAACACCTAGTGGTGTTTGCCACGTGCAAGCACAATTGTGGAAAAATGGCAGGCGAAGAGTCTATTGAGGGACCCCCCCACTCATTCACTAAACAGTACCCCATCCCAAGGGAGAGTCACCCTTACATCCGAGACACCATAAAATCCCTAGTCGAGCAGGGTGTTGTTAGGACAGGCACTTTCACAACCAATTCACCCACCTGGCCGGTTAAAAAGCCTGATAGCAGCTGGCGACTGACTATTGATTACAGAAAGTTAAATTCTGTAACGCCAGCCTGCTCACCGGTAGTAAGAGAAGCTCCCACCATATTATCTCAAATTTCTGCTGATTCCAAGTACTTCTCGACCCTCGACATCGCCAATGGATTCTGGAGTATCCCTGTTAAAAGGGAGGACCAGTACAAATTCGCGTTCACATTTCAGGACCAGAGCTACACCTGGACATGACTGCCTCAGGGGTTCCACAATGCCCCCACGATCTTCCACAAAAGAATGGCTGCAGTTTTAAAAGACTTTTCCCACCCTACCTGCTTGCTACAGTACGTAGACGATCTACTGCTGGCAACCGATAACATGGAGGAGCATCTGTCCCTTTTGCACGAACTGTTGACATTGTTGGCTGAGGCGGGACTAAAGGTGAATCCCCGTAAGGCTCAGTTGGGAAAAGAATGGGTCACCTTTCTGGGAGTGTCCATTTCTCCAGAGGGATCGTCCCCCGACTCCCACAAGGTGGAGATAATACAGCAACTACCATTACCCACTTCCAAATCAGCCCTACGATCATTCTTGGGTTTGGTGGGGTACCAAAGGAACTTTATCCCAGGCTTTGCAGAGTGCGCAAAGCCCCTGTATGATTTGCTAAAACTGCAGGGTGATGACATACGCCCGGCCTGGACTGATGCTCACACCCAGTCCGTGGCCAAATTAAAAACTGCAGTGATACAGGCCGCTTGTCTGATTCCTCCGGATCCCATGCAGCCCTTCCATTTGGAGGTCGGGGCCACAGAACAAAGCCTCGCCGCAGTTCTGTGCCAAACGCGAGCTGATCGACTACAGCCCATTGCATATGCGTCTCAAATCCTGCAGGGGGCAGAAAAGACATATACTGCATGTGAGCGCCACCTGCTGGCTGTCTTCTGGGCAGTACATCATTTTACCTTTATTTCTGGGCTACAAGTGACCATCCTTCACAGCGCTCACACGCCTCTGAACCTACTGATGAAACCTGGAGATCCGCTGGTTTCCTCGCAGTGCCTCAGCAATGGACATTGGAATTTATGGAAAGTGACATTGGTATCATTTCCAAACCCACCACATTGCTGCCACAATTTCTGGTTTATGAGGGGGAACCGCATGAATGTCCGCTACCCCTGATTAACTTTGAGACCCATCCTGTGCAGAAAGAGCCCATACAGGGAGCCCCAGATGTCTACATCGATGAGTCCTCATATCACATCAAGGGATCCCCCCACACCGGGTATGCTGTGGTATTGCCAGAGAGAACCATCCAGTGATGATGCAACCGACAGTCCTCACAATATGCAGAAATCGCCGCACTTCTAACCGCCGTGAAAGAAACCTCAGATAGACCCGTGAATATTTGGTCCGATAGTGCCTATGCTATAAACACCATGCTCTCCTTGCCCCTATACCACAAAAATGACTATCGTACAATAGACAGTAAGGCCCTGGTCCATGGGCCCTGGTTACGCCTGCTCTGGTCATACCTTAAACAGCGATCCCAGCCCTGCTTCATAGGAAAGGTAGCAGCCCATAGAAAAGGGGGTCCACATAATGAGGGAAATTCCAGAGCAGACAGAGCAGCCAAGGACACTGCGATTAATGGGGAGATAGAGGATATAGTTGTTGAGCCCTGCAATGCTGTGAGCAAGGGCTCCCCAACAGATCACCTAGATTTAAAATCCCTGCAGCAGCAATACTGGCCATACGCCGTTGTAAGCGCCTGGCACGAGGAAGGCAGATCCTTTCCTCAACCGACAGCCTGGGCCCCCAATACCAGACTACCCACTGCCCCTGACTCAGCGGAGCAGTTGCTGATGTTCAAAAGAAAGCCACACGCCTGCCCGGTGGCGTGTGTTCCACCAGAGGTGGGTCAGGAACTGCTCTCCTTCTTTCACTCCCACCCCATGGCAGGGCACTATTCGGCCCTGGTAACCTTCTATAAGGTAGCATTCACAGCTTGGTGGCCTTCCATGAGGGAAACAATCAACCTATATGTGGCACGGTGCCTACCGTGCCTGCAGCACAATCCTCCCACGTGTACTAACCGAGCCTTGCTTCAAAGCGCGCCCCCACCTCAAGGGCCATGGACTCACCTCCAGATAGACTTCATTGGGCCGCTTCCACAGGCGCAAGGCAATCTTCAACATGCCCTAGTGGTGGTGGATCAATTCACTAAATGGATCGAAGCATTCCCCTGCTGCTCCAACACCGCAATCACGGCAGCAAAAACACTATTAAATCATGTGTTTTGTAGGTGGGGAGTACCGGTACAAGTGGACAGTGATCAAGGTTCGCACTTTACCGGTAAGATTTTTATCCACCTGCATGAAATGTTGGTGATAAAACACAAACTACATATTGCTCACCACCCCCAGTCATGCGGAGGGGTCAAAAGGGGGAACAGGACTCTCAAATTAATGTTAAAAAAATTGTGGGCGGACCACCCCACTCAATGGGCTAACATACTGCCAATGTGCTTAATGGCAATGAGGTCCACACCTCATAAAACAACAGGAGTCTCCCCATATCAGGCCATGACAGGGAGACTCATGAGAACGCCAGGCCAGCTAACACTAACAGGGATGAGCCCCTTGACAATGGAACCATGTAGTTCCAAGTGGCTGGAACAAGTGGTAGATCACATGAATCAATTTGTGGCCACGAAATTGGGGAAGTCAAAAAGACAAATTAAAAGGTACTTTGACAAGAAAGTACGTCCCTTTGAGTATCAGGTGGGGGACACCGTAATGATTCCAAATTATGGGAAAAAGAAGTATGTCTTTGAGCCCAGGTGGTGGGGACTGCATACGATTATAGACCAATTGAACCCCACAGTTTATTTGATTCAGTTACTGGGGAAAAAGGGTGTTAAGTACAAGAAATGGTATCATATTAATCAGTTAAAAACTGCCAAAGAGTAAATGCTACACTGATCGTGTTTCCCACAGGACCATGATACAGATACAGATGACACAGAACAATGCCATAAACAGCAGAGCTATACAAAAGCTAGGAGCCAGCCCATGGTGGGAAACAATGTATAATGTAGGACAACACCCTTGGTTCATGTAAGGGTAAAAATGAGAAGTCGCACAACACCAGGTTATAGTCCAACAGTTTTATTTAAAATTACGAGCTTTCGGAGCTGCTGCTCCTTCGTCAGGTAGAGGTACCTCTACCTGATGACGGAGCAGCAGCTCCGAAAGCTCGTAATTTTAAATAAAACTGTTGGACTATAACCTGGTGTTGTGCGACTTCTCATTTTTGTCCACCCCAGTCCAACACCGGCATCTCCGCATCATGTAAGGGTAATTAACAAGTAAACATTACTGATTGACCAAACAATAAAGAACTTTAGAGGTTAACGATGGTGGTGTGATAAAATGTGAAAAACAAGTCAAAACCTAATTATATACATGCAAAAGAATAGTTACCGAGCAAATGATTAAATGAAAGTTTCACAAGGAAACTAAGGAGTGCAACTCATGGATAGAGACCCCTATCATGGGCAATGTGATAGCATTAACAAAAAGTGTGACTAGCACATGATATTTCGTAATAGCTTGCATAAGCAATAACAAATGTATATAAGTAAATGAAATGTGAGAGATCATCGAAGTCCCACTTGAAGCTGTCAAGTGAAAGTCTTCCCCTGCATATGCTTGAATAAAGATCGTTGTGAACCTATCTACCATCGTCTGTCTTGACTGAAAGAGAGGAAATCGGAGTCCCCTCTAACAGCTCAGAACCCTCTCAATGCTTATGATACTGGCACAAGCCATAATTGTAGTGGTGGGGATCATCATGATCTGCTACCTGAGAAAACGCCTTAGGAAACTGAATCACCATATGCGAGCCCTGAGGAGATAAACCAAATGAGGGGTCAATAAGGATATTTCCCCCACAAGGCGGGGAATCTGTAAGAATAAAAATATATGTTTTGTATGTGTGATGGACTTGAGACTATTAATATAAGATGTATGTAATAAAGATAAATTTGATGTCTATAGATCTCCCCTGGGTGAGGCAATGGCGCAAAACTTAACAAAGGAAACCTGCATAACAGGATAACCCCCCACAGAGACACCATCGAAACTCACCATCGAAACTCACCATCGAAACTCAAGAGCCACTAAAAGGTGTCAACAAACAATTAACTTAAGCAAGAAATGGCACCAGCCACTGCAGACAGACACATGTTCAAAGGAAAGTCAATCAAGAACTGACTAGAGACAATGGACTTAAAAAGATATAAAACAAAGAACCCAAAGGCTCTCTCTCTCTCTCTGGATGACCATGCGGAAGAACAAGAAGCCCTCCCTCTACAGAGACCAAGAAGCAGGGAACTCTACAGACCAGACCAAGAAGCAAGGAAAAAGGTTGCATGCATTGCTTGACTCAGGGAGGTACCAGTCTGTGTAAATTACCTTACGTGTTGTAATCGAGTAGAGTCCATAAATACCAGTAGTCAATTGTTTTGATGTGCATGAGTGTGTGTGTGTTTAATAAACTTGCATGAGTTTTTGTGTTTAATAAACTTATTTCAAATTGTTTCAAAAGAATTGGTCTTGCTGCCAATTTAATGCCAGTCGAAATAAAAAGCTTACAAAAGTTTCTTGTAAAGCATTTTCAGATGCAGTAATATAGTTTTTGTAAAGATCTGTGACCTGTTAGGGACTAAATAAAGCCACTAATGAGGTTTATAAACCAAAAAATAGCAACTCATGATTTCTTACCAAATCTTGTAATCACTTAAGAGTTTGTCTTCTGATTTATGAGACGGTGGGGTTGGCATTACTGTAACATACAAAAAAAATCAATTTGGAACAAGACTCAAAAGCTGCAAAATTCAGCCAGCACAATCACTAACATAAACACAGTTTGTCCCAACCAGCTGATATTAAAACTCTGACCAAGTTCTGACTAAGGGTCATCGACCTGAAACGTTAACTCTGTTTCTCTCTCCACAGATGTTGCCTGACCTGCTGAGTATTTCCAGCATTTTCTGTTTTTATTTCAGATTTCCAGCATCAGCAGTATTTTGCTTTTGATATTAAAACTCTATTGTGATTACTGGACCCAGGCAAAAAATGTTGGCCAATTTTTAGTGTAATTCTGGATTAGTTGTTCTCATTGTCATCCACTACTGGGTAAAATGCAAAATCAAGTTTCATTGTATATTTGTAAGTTCCATAATGTGGACTCTGCTGACTCATCCTCTTTAAGGACTCGGCTCCCTACTAGGACTGTGATACTGCATCATCTCTTGTCTCCACTATCACTACACTTACAGACGTTGCTATGAGGAGTTTGTGCGAATTAGGGGGCGCCCAACTACTCTCCACACGTGTTCAGTGGAGCATCAGCAAGCGCAGCAGCAGCGAACTGGAAAGCGAGAAGGAGAAATGTCCTCGCTCACTGCCTATTGAGCACCATTAGTCAGCTCCAGTTCAACCAGCAGCCACCTGGGGTATAGGAGACAACTGCAAGGAGAGCCCAGCGAAAGGAACAAAGCACAAGAACAGAAAGAGCGCCGCAGAAGAAACGTACCGTCGGCGTCAGTTTCCTCCATTCTGCCAGCGGGTCAGTACATTTCACAGCCGCGGAATGTCTCTTTCACTGAGCGCCCTTACCAGCCGCCTTACTTACCTAAGGAGCCAAAAGGAACAAAATGAACCTCTTGCCTCCTAGATCTGGCCGCGAAGACGCGGTGAGCCCCAAACCTACCCGGGCGTTTATTTGATTGTAAGTTAACAGTTTCATCTTTCAGCTCGGGTTTTTAAACTTTCAGTGTTGTTACAATAATTTCAGCTGCGAATTTTCTGTGACAAATTTTGCATTTAATACTGTCTAATTTATTTGTCTAATCTTCGCATCGAAGTAGCGCGGTTAAATCTTTCACAGAATACACAGGCATATATTGTTCTCCCTGTTTTATTGTACAGTTCCCAGGAGCTACAGATGTGTTCAGCCCTTCATTCATTATTTGGAGTTTAAATGGTCGCTTTTTTGACATTGGCTTTTTATGGTCAATAGAAAATAGTTCAGTTATATGTTCAGTCTATTTCCCGCAATGCTGCTGAGCGGCTCTTCCTCTTCGACCTAAAGGGTAGTGATTATGGGGAGCAGATTATCGGCACGGGTGGTGGAACAAGAAACATTAATGGGTTTTAAGAAGGAACTAGACAGATTCTTTTCAACAAATAGGATTCCTGGTTATTAGAAATGCTCCCACGGGAATACTGTGGATAGGTGGGTTAGATGGATGAACTCTTTGCCTGCCTGTAACTTACTATGAAGGAAAATTGCAATATTATAATAAAGTATACCATGAACTATAATCTTTCACAGAATTTGCTGGAGCGGGGCATCTCACGGTGTGCCCCTTTAGTTAGACTTTTTCCCTTGCCCTTCAGCTCGCAATGTTTTTGCCCTGTAAGTTGCTGGAGGTGCGCGCTGATAACGTCGCGGCTAGGGCATCTGGGACCTTAGTGAATGGTGGGGCCAACAGTTTATCTCCTTAACCAGTGAGTTTTAAGGATTGAGAAGGAAGGTGAATTAGAGTCAAATCAGGTACAGAAAGTGAAACAATAAAGAAAGATTGAATTAAGAGAGAGAAAAAAAAGACAGAAAGGAAAAGTAAGATTTTTTCTTTGATTAAAATTTAGCAAAGGTCTAACAACAATTTACGACCTGAAGGAATGAGACTCCATAGTTTAAATTGTTCCATTTCTGGGCTGGAGAGGTTGATTGGCATTGCAGGAACATAAATATCCTTATTAAAACAAAAAGTGCTTGCGCTGTTAAGTACTAGCCCTAACTTTCTGCGACAAGTTTAATGGGCAATTAATGTGCAAATGCAGCAACTTCATGAAACTCATGGGGGGGTTGAAGGCGAGCTGCCGTTTTCACAAGACTAATGGCGGAGCAGTGCAAATTGTCCAGCAACTTGTTTCACGTGTTATCTCTTCCTCACCGCAAGTTGCTAGATGATTTATACATTAATAACGGTGAGCGCCATTAATTCTGGGCTAAGGTGTGTTGCTACTTAAGCATGTCATACATTTAATAGGTAGCAGCTATCACTGCAGAATATGTGTTCACATTTCTGTCCAATGCTTGGCTTTTGTTTGTCTATACATTGGATGAATCGAACATCGGAACAGGCGTGAGTCATTCAGCTTCTTGAGCCTGTTCCTCCATTCAATTAGATCATGGTTGATCTGTACCTCAACCTCATATGCCTGCCTTTGACCCATATCCCTTGAAACCTTTACCTAATAAAAAATCTATTGATCTCAGTCTTGAAAGCTTCAATTGACCTAGTATTCAGAGCCTTTTGGGAGAGAGAGTTCCAGATTTCTACTATCCTTTTATGTGAAGAAGTGCTTCCTGATTTCAGTCCAAAATGGCCTAGCTCTAATTTTAAGATTATACCCTCTTGTTCCAGATTCCCCCACCAGAGGAAATAGATTCTCTTTATCTACCCTATCCTTTTATCATTTGAAATACCTCAATTAGATCACCCCTCAATCTTCTATACTCAAGGGAATTCAAGTGAAGTTTATGCAAGCTGCCCTCTAAATTTAATCCCTTAAGGCCCAATATCATTCTGATAGGTGTGCCAGCTGACTGCTACTTTTGCATCCATGTGAAGCGATTGTGGGCGCATAGCTACACAAAAGTGACAGCATAATTTTGGAGTCAGGTCTTAATCTCATTTGGAATGCATCACCTCCAGGGGGTCATTACATACCTTTTGGGCTTGGCAATAGGTGCGGTATAAGAACATAACAACATAAGAAATAGGAGCATGAGTAGGCCACTTGGCCCCTCGAGCCTGCTCCGCCATTCAATAATGCGGAGATGCCAGTGTTGGACTGGGGTGGACAAAAATGAGAAGTCGCACAACACCAGGTTATAGTCCAACAGTTTTATTTAAAATTACGAGCTTTCGGAGCTCCGCTCCTTCTTCAGGTATAGGTACAGTGAGGGAATCGATTACACAGTATATATACACAGAGAACAATTTGTCTGCAGAGATACAATCTGTTAGGGAGGCATTACATCAAAGACACATCAGAGTACAGCTAAGACAATGAGGTGGGTCACAGGGTGTCCAACGTGTCAAATGCTGCCATTCAATAAGATCGTGGCTGATCTTGGGCTCAAAGCCACTTCCCTGCCCGCTCCCCATAACCCTTCACTCCCTTATCTTGCAAAAATCTATCTCCACCTTAAATGTATTTAATGACCCAGCCTCCACGGCTATCTGGGGCAGAGAATTCCACAGATTTTCGACCCTCTGAGAGAAGAAATTCCTCCTCATCTCAGTTCTAAAAGGGTGACCCTTTATTCTGAAACTATGCCCCTGCATTCTAGATTTCCCCACAAGGGAAAACATCCTCTCTGCATCTACCTTGTCGAGCCCTCTCAGTATCTTATGTTTCAATAAGATCACCTCTCATTCTTCTAAATTCCAATGAGTATAGGCTCAACCTTTCGATGTATAAGTCCCGAGCTATGTGAAACCGGGTACGGGGCATGTCATATATTTAATGCAGGGTCTTTTAATATAATGAGAAAGTGGACACTCGTGCCTGTCCTTTGCTGACATTAAAAATTGCCAGGGGAACAGAATTCTATGTGTAAGCATGCATGCAGAGATGTCTGTTCTTGTGGGAAAAGTGCAATTTGCGGCCCACAATATAACTCTGATGTTCCTACTTGTTGTAACTGCAACCTCAAAGGTTCGTTGGCCTGATGTTCAGCATGCAGAAAATCCTCCTCACATTCAGAACCACTGCATGCACAGTTAATGTGTTCAACTCAACCTGAATCACATTTTCAGGTTCAGTGCCTCTCTGATGATTCCTTAATGCCATCTATGCTTGATATCAATTGTTCAAGGTAGATATCAAAAATGAGTGATGCATAGCTGTATACAGAATCTAGAAAAAGGATTTATGGAAGGTTAAAACTTAACATTATTCTATATATAATATATATAAATAGTTCAGAGCAGAAAAAACCTACGGTGTATAAAAACCTATAAGCAAGGCAACTGATGTACGGTTTTCATGAAAAAGATGGATGGAATTATGGAATCAATCGCCAAAACACGGTAAAATTTGTGCAATAAAAATGGAATTTTGCTTATTTGGACACCTTAAAACCGTAACATTAATAATTTCCCAGGGGGGAAAAAAATCATAAAACTAATTATCAAGAAAAATGGAACCATTTTCTATCAAAGAAAATCATCATTACACAATTATCATCAATCAATCATTCCCATTATGCAACAAAAAGAAAAGAATAAATGTAAATCACCCATCTTCTCCTCCCACCACCACCAAAAGAAATCACAAAAATAAACCAAAAATCAGTGAGCTGTGTGTGTGAGATAATGAGGCAGAAATTCTGATCCCTACGGGTGTGTACGCGCTGTGTACTCACCCCGTAGGGCCAACGGAAATGCCGGTTTTAGGCATGCACTGCGCATGCGCTGGAAACCGGCATTTCCGATCTGTCAAGAAAGCTCTTGACAGATCCTCCGCCTGCCCGGGAGAAGGGGCTCTGCGGGTGGAGAGTTCCATTTTTTGGAGACCCTTCGCCCGCAGAAAACACTTACAATTCTTGCGCCTGGTAAAAGCAGGCATAAGAGTTGAAAAAAGTTTTTAAAAAAATTTTCCACTGATTTATCATTTTAAAAATACTTTAAAGAAAGGTATGTTTATTTTTAGCCGTTAAAAACTTGAATTTTTTTCAAAAAAATAACATTTTTGTTTAAAATACTTAATTTATTATAATTTAAAGTCATTTTAAAAATGTGATTTAAAAAAAAAATTATTTAAAGTTTTACTATGTTTTGGGGTGAACTCTATTCATATATTTGACAGGTCTTCCTGTCAAATGTATGAAGGGAGCTTCCCTTCTCTGATTGGCTCCCCATGGCCCACATGATCCCAGGGACGCTGCGAACCGCCTGCGCCTCTGGGATACGTGGGCCCTGCGCACCGGCAGTTTGGAGAGGCCCAGCAACGGAACTCTGCGCCTCCCGGGAGCCCTCCGGTCTTGGTGCAGATTTTTCCAGATTGCAGCCCTCCGCCCGCGGGAGGCCTGCGAACGGAATTTCTGGGCCTATATACCACATTAGATACTTATGAACCACCATTCATGCAATATGTGACCCAGTCAAATATTTACAATTGACATTCACCCAGATTTTTAGCATGCATGAACTGGAAATTGTTTTGCCCAAGAAAACTGTAGGCCGGGAAATTGGACCCATTTGCGCTGTCGTTGAGGCCAGTTTGGAAGAAAAAGTGGTGGTTGCCTCGATCCGCCTACATCTGGCACGGAATGCAGTGGCTGCCATTTTGGGCAGGTCGGCAACGCTGCTGTTGTCTGCGCTCGCTCCAGTTATTTAGATGAGCCACATCATGCAACGCTGAATTGACGCACCATCTGGTATTTTGGACATTGCCGCTCCTATTAACGCCCTCTCCAAAGCACACATGGCAGAACATGCGTGCAGCAGTATAACAGCCCCCTACCAGCACTTCTTAAAGGGACACACGCAACTTAGAATCATACTATCATAGAATGGTTACAACATAGAAGGAGGCCATTCTGCCCATTGAGCCTGTGCCGGCTCTCTGCAAGAGCACTTCAGCTAGTCCCACTCCCCTGTCCTTTCCCCGTAGCTCTGCAATTTTTTTTCCTTCGGGTACTTATCCAATTCCCCTTTGAAAGCCACGATTGAGTCTGCCTCCACCACCCTTTCAGGCAGTGCATTCCAGATCCTAACCTCTCGCTGCGTAAATTTTTTTTCCTCGGGTCGCCTTTGGTTATTTTGCTAATCACCTTAAATCTGTGTCCTCTGGTTCTCGACCCTTCTGCCAATGGGAACAGTTTCTCACTATCTACTCTGTCTAGACCCATCATGGTTTTGAAGACCTCTAGCAAATCTCCTCTCCACCTTCTCTGCTCCAAGGAGAACAACCTTGGCTTCTCCAGTCTATCCATGTAACTGAAGATCCTCATCCTTGGAACCATTTTTGTAAATCTTTTCTGCACCCTCTCCAAGGCCTTCACATCCTTCCTAAAGTGCGGTGCCCAGAATTGGACAGAATACTCCAGTTGAGGCCGAATCAGTGTTTTATAAAGGTTCAGCATAACTTCCTTGCTTTTGTACTCTATGCCTCTATTTATAAAATTGAGAGGTCGCACAACACCAGGTTATAGTCCAACAGTTTTATTTATAAAGCCCAGGCTTTCTCAACCTGCCCTGCCACCTTCAACGATTTGTGCACATATAACCCCAGGTCTGTCTGTTCATGCTCCCCCCTTTAGGATTGTACCCTTTAGTTTATATTTCCTCTCCTTAGTCTTCCAACCAAAATGTAACATTTCGCACTTTTCTGCGTTAAATTTCATCTACCACGTGGCCGCCCATTTCACCAATCTATCTTTGTCCTCTTGAAGTCTATCACTATCCTCCTCACTGTTTACTATACTTCCAAGTTTTGTGTCATCTGCAAATTTTGAAATTGTGCCCTGTACACCCAAGTCCAAGTCATTAATATATATCAAGAAAAGCAGTGGTCCTAGTACCAACCCCTGGGGAACACCACTGTATACCTTCCTCCAGTCCGAGAAGCAACCGTTCACCACTACCCTCTGTTTCCTGTCACTTAGCCAATTTTGTATCCATGCTGCCACTGTCCCTTTTATTGCATGGGCTTCAACTTTGCAGGCAAGCCTATTATATGGCACTTTATCAAACGCCTTTTGGAAATCCATGTACACCACGTCAACCGTATTGCCCTCATCAACCCTCTCTGTTACCTCATCAAAAAACTCGATCAAGTTAGTTAAACACGATTTGCCTTTCACAAATCTATGCTGGCTTTCCTTAATTAATCCACACTTGTCCAAGTGATTGTTAATTTTGTCCCTGATTATCACTTCTAAAAGTTTCCTGCTACTGAGTTTAAACTAATTGGCCTGTAGTTGCTGGGTTTATTCTTGCACCCTTTTTCGAACAAGGATGTAACATTTGCAATTTTCCAGTATTCTGGCACCACTACTTGTATCTAAGGAGGATTGAAAGATTATGGCCAGTACCTCAGCAACTTCTACTTTAACTTCCCTCAGCATCCTAGGATGCATCCCATCTGGTCCTGGTAACTTATCTACTTTAAGTACCACCAGCCTTTCTAGTACCTCCTCTTTATCAATTTTTATCCCATCCAGTATCTCCGCTACCTCCTCTTTCACTATGACTTTGGCAGCATCTTCTTCCTTGGTGAAGACAGATACAAAGTACTCATTTAGTATCTCAGCCATGCCTTCTGCCTCCATGCGTAGGTCTCCTTTTTAGTCCCTAATCGGCCCCACCCCTCCTCTTCCTACCCGTTTACTATTTACATGCCTATAGAAGACTTTTGAATTCCCTTTTATGTTAGCTGCCAATCTATTCTCATACTCTCTCTTTACCCCTCTTATTTTCTTTTTCACTTCCCCTTTGAACTTGCTATATTCAGCCTGATTCTCACTTGTATTCTCAACCTGACATCTGTCATACATGCTCTTTTTCTGCTTCATCTTGCTCTCTATCTCTTTCATCATCCAGGGAGCTCTGACTTTGGTTGCCCTACCTTTCCCCCTCGTGGTAATGTACCTTGACTGTACCTGAACCATATCCTCTTTAAAGGCAGCCCATTGTTTGGTTACAGTTTTGCCTGCCAATCTGTTGAAATTCTGAAGGTTTCGAACTAGATACCAATTGGCTACAGTAAATCTTTTATTCGTATACACAGCAGAGATCAATACCTTTCTGCGTATGATGGCAATAATTTACAGTTCTGTGGTTATTACCCGTTGAGTTGCTGGACAGAGTAGCGTGCGTCATCTTCTTCTTTAGCTAAGTAGGTGTTAGGCGTTAGCCAGCATTACATCCATCTGCACAAGCTCCATATCCCTCATGGATCTTCTATGTTCACAAACCCTCTTTTATCCCCCAAAGTTCTGATCGTATGTTTAAACTATTGTTTTTAAATTACTTATCAAGCAATTTCCACACATCTTGAGTTTAGTTGCAGCAGACTCCCTTAACTGTCAATCATCTTTGCACAGATATTAGTTTTAGTTAATAACGGGATGCATTCAAGGTCAAAGCTCATTCTTGCACAAAAATACTGCTCGTTCAGCAAATAGCTATTAACTCTTTAAATTCTTACAAATCTTTGATTTCAATTTACCTGGGCCAGATCTGTTGTCAACCTGCTGAAATTGGCCTTTTTACTCTAGATAGCTCCCTGTCCTTTTCCATAGCTAATTTAAACCTTATGATACTATGATCACTGTTCCCTAAATGTTCCCCTATTGACACTTGCTCCACTTGACCCACCTCATTCTCCAGAACCAGATCCAGCAATGCCTCCTTCCTTATTGGGCTGGAAACGTACTGATCAAGAATGTTCTCCTGAACACACTTCAGAAATTCTTCCTCCTCTCTGCCCTTTACACTATTACTATCCCAGTTTATATTAGGATAGTTGAAGTCTCCCATTATTACTACTCTATAGTTCATGCATCTCTCTGCAAATTTGCTCCTCCATATTTTACCCACTAGTTGGTGGCCTATAGAATGCACCTAGTAGTGTAATGGCACCTCTATTATTTCTTAACTCTAGCCATATAGATTCTGTCCCTGACCCCTTCAGTTCTCCTGAACACCCTTCCAATGGTACAACCTGGTGCCCATCCCCCTACCAAATTAACTTTCAGGTGCTTTTGTACTGGTTTCTTTACATTTTATTGGAATAATGGCTTAGTGTAATACATTTTAAAAAGTTGTTAAAGGGAGTGCAGGGAGTGCTGCTGGGCGTTTGCAAGGCTTTGGCTCTTAAAGGAAGGCCTCTGAGAAGACCACTTGCTCCCAGTCCTGGGAGCTCTAGTTGCAGTCCCCCTTGGGCTGCAGCATGACATGGAGCTGGAGCAGAGGCAGCAGAGAGGACAAGCTGCTCACAGAGGAACAGGAGTTAGTGGAAGAGGAGGAAGCAGAAGGAAGGAAGTAACCCAGGCAGCCCCTTTCTAGCTGGGATATCCAGGATCGAATCATCTGCCTGCGGTACCAGTGAACAAAACGCCAATTCCCCTTTCAACGTTTGTCCCACGCCTTGCCTTCCCTCTGTTACTGACCATCACAGCGTCCTCTTGGCCATAATGCTAAAATAAAAGCCACCACAAAGCAAACTTTCCAATCAAACTTTATCTATATATGCATCCAATATTACATCAAAGAATCAACTAATCACCCTTGTGCATTCCCTTAGTGAGTGTTTTGCGTGTGTGTTTGCCTATCCAAATACTCTTGCACAGTGCCATCCCAGTGGCTGCAGCATGGCTGGTGGAAGGCTGCTGACTTTCAGTGGGGGACACTGCAGATGGCCTTACAGGACGACCTCGAGGAGCTGGTGGCTGGGAGTGTGAAATCGAGTGATGGTGTTTATTATTCTTCACTCTCCTCTCCCTCTTCTTGGTCAACCACTGGCTGGGCAGGCTGGATTTCTTGGGTGGCTGAAATGAGGAAGGCACAAGGGTAGAGTTGTGGGGAGGGGAGGGGGGTAAAACAAGAGGTGCAGCTTACTCCATGTGCAACTTGTAAATCAGAAGCGATTGTGGGATGAGGGGGAAGTGGGATGTGAGAAGGAGGATAATGTATGAGGATACCAGTATCTTGTATTTTTTTTTCTGCAAGGACAAGATGGCTCCTGGGCTGGCAGCTCCTTTCTGAGCTGCTCTTCTCTTTAACTGTATCCGTGGTCATCCTCTGCCCTTTCTTCCCCCAATCTCCTTTCTTCCATTGCTTAAGATACCCTGCCTCTGATGGTGAAGGCATTTCAGCCCAAACTACAAGTTTAAAGCTACCCTTGCAGTGTCCACTGCCCATCCCGTCTTTGTTCTCACTGAGCTCTTTCATCTGCCGGAACTCTGCTGAAACTTGACTTACATCATTGGTTCCTTGTGAAAAGAACTTTGTTGCTCCACTGACCACACGGTTTCACTCACACGGTTTCACTCAGCGGCTGTGGCTTGTAAGATTTGAATCACAGGTCACACGCAGATTACCCAAAGGGTCTTACGAGTCATAGGTCATTTTATTGAGGAGCAGCAGTTCAAATATAATCAAATACAGCACGCAATCAGGGTAGACATACAACCCGTAACAGATGAGAACGGTTTACCGGCCCCGGAACGGATGGACGGGCGGACAGAGGTTGAGACAGAACGGTGCTCTCGGATCCCTGCAGCCTGTGGCAGTGGTCTCTTCCTCTTTTGGTCATCTCCCGAGGCTGGCGGAGGTGTTAAGCCAAAGCTACCATGAATCCAACCCAGGGAAGCCCTTCCCCTCTTTGCCTATTTTCCCCCTTTTGGCTACCCGTTTATATACCTTATTTCGGGGGGCTGGTGGATACCTTGCGTCAATCATTTGTTACCCTTTCAATTGTCCAATTACTGGGGAATAGTTACCTACAGCAGACCCCTCCCAGACTCATGAGGTCATTCCTCTGCTTATCTCCTGTTTGGACATCAAGCACTTTCTCCTAGACAGTTTGTTTATCATAAGCCTCCTTATTCGATCTCTTATCAGGCCTAGCTATACCTGCATGAAGGCCAGTTTCTGCATTATGCCCTTGTAAACGACCTCCGCTCTTTGTGCAACTCCTTATCTGACATGATTGGTTTCTTCTGTGTCATCAGCTTATCCTGGCTGCTGAGCTAGGCAAACCATTTCTTTTTATAAAACCATTATTTCTTTTACAATTCACAATTTCTTCCAATTTCCCACCTTGAGAAGGAAATATCCTTATTGACTTCTCAAAATCAGTTTTTGACTAATCTAGCTAGTTCTAAGTTATCGGCCTGCTGATCCCATTTGTGCCCAGGGATGCTGGCTGGCATTGTAGGCTACTTTCCAGCATGTGTGGTCGCTGGTTTGTGGTTTTACTTTTTCTCTGCCGCTTTGATCTATGGTGACCTACAACTTGCGACAATTTTGCCATCATCTTTCTGCACCACTACCGACTCTCGCATTACAACAGTGACTACACTTCAAAAGTACTTAATTGGCTGCAAAGCACTTTGAGATGTCTGGTGGTCGTGAAAGGCGCTATATAAATGTAAGTCTTTTCTCATTCCTACGGCAACAACCTCCATCCTTGAACACTCTACCCTTCAAGTAGCTTCTGGACTTCAATCACCTGCTTTGGACAGCGGTTCGTCAATGCTCCGTGCCGGCTCCATCCTGCTTACGTCGGCTTTGTCCCTCCATGGGACCTCTGACTTTGACCCTAGTCTCCCTACTCTTGTCTCCAACCTATTCCCTGCTACCAGGAAATATGTATCCCATTAATTACAACATTTAAACAGGCCTGTGTAACCTGAGCTTTTTCCCTGTGTCCATTTGCGTGTGCACTTTGGATGCCGCTCCGGACCTGAGCCATTCAATACTTTTCCACTTTCTCCCCCTCTTTTCCTTTTCTCTCTATCCCTCCCTGACCGCGCTCTCCTGTCGTCATGCCTCCTTTTCATCTCTCCTCAGATACTCTGCCCTCCCAAATCCCTACCCCAATCATTCATTACTCTTCGACCTTCCAACTCTCCTGCCGCCGTCCCAGGCTTGACTCTCTCTTAGATAAGCCCACAGCTTCCCTCTGTGCCTTTTTTGGCATCCTACGAATGGCCCATCGAGGCACTCGGCACTGCCTCGTTATGAGCAGCAACCCCAACTGTCCCATCCTACTCTCTCCAACTTTCGTGCCCACTCGGGGCAAATCTTGCCAATCACCTCCCTATCCAACTTCCCCCCCCCCCCCGGCCAGCGGTGACGCTGGCATTGGGCAGCCATCACCGACACTCTCCGCATCTCCCTCCAAAATGTCCGTTCACTTGCGAACAAGGCCCTTGCCTTCCATGAGCTTATTGTGGATGACTGCATCGACATCATGGCCCTGAAGGAAACTTGTTTGAGGGGTGATGACACTTTACCCTTAAATTAAGCCTCCCTGCCTGGCTATACCTTCCACCACTTGCCCCGCTTAGACCGCTGTGGTGGCGGTGTGGCTCTCATCACCAAATCACACCTTTGTCTGTCCCTAGTTTCTCCTCCTTTGAGCATCTCGCCTTATTCCACCCCTCTCGCCTCTCATTTAAAATTCTCATTCTCTACCGCCCACCCAAGTACAATAAAAATTTTATTATCGAGATATCTTCACTGCTTTCCTCCCTCAGCCTCTGCACCGAATGACTTCTCATCCTCGGTGATTTCAACCTCCAACTCAATTCATCGTGCTCGCTCTCCTCTGAGTTTACTAGCCTCCTATCCTCCGTTAATCTCTTCCTCCATGTAAATACCCCAACCCATATTCACGGCCAACCCCTCGACCTTGCCATCTCTCGTGGCCTCGCTACTCCCATCGTGTTAATCGCAGATAAGGCCATCTCTGACCACTTCCTCATATCACTCTCCACCCACACCCACTTCCACCAACCCCGCCCCCCCCCCCCAACCCTACTTCCTTCTGTGTCCGCCCCTGGAAAAAAAAACACTCCCAATTCTCTTACAGTTGCACTTATGAAATCCGAACTGTCCAGCCTTTGGCCCTCCATTCACCATGACATTTCTGCAGCTACCAATCTGCTCAACCACACCGTCACCACCACCTTTGATACCCTAGTCCCTATTAAAACCATTACTCTCTCTCACCCTGGCCGTTCCCCCTGGGTACGACCCTCATCTTCACTCCCTTAAGTCCAAGGGACGCAGACTTGAACGGATATGGCGGACAACTGTATTAGCCATTCACCACCAGATCTGGCTGGACCACATAAAGCATTATTGGGTCCTGCTCTCGTCTGTCAAAATTGCTCACATTTCCAGAATCATTCTGGAATGCAAAGATAAACCCCAGCTTCTATTCGTCACTGCTAACCGTCTTCTTAAACCCCTCTCCCATGTCTCCTCCACCCTTACCTCCGACAACAAGTGTGAGGAGCTCATGGACTTTGTCTCTAGGATTGAGACCATCCGTTCAGCTGCCTCTGCCATTTTCCTTCCTTCCCCCAGCCCACTGGGCCAAACTTCCTCTAAGGTTCCCCCTTCCCTAGCCCTGAACTCACATCTTTCTTCAGTTTCTCTCCGATCTCCCCTCATGACCTCTCCGCACTCATCTTGTCCATGAGACCCACTTCCTGCTCTCTCAACCCTATTCCCACCAAACTGCTGACCACCCAACTTCCTTTTCTGGCTCCCATGTTAGCTGACATTGTTAACGGTTCTCTCTCCTCAAGTACTGTTCCCCATCTCCCTCAAATCTGCCGTCATCACTCCTCTCCTCAAAAAAACAACCCTTGACCCCTCCGTCCTTGCAAACTACCGCCCCATCTCCAACCTCCCTTTCCTCTCCAAAGTCCTTGAACGTGTTGTCACCTCCCAAATCCGTGCCCATCTTTCCCGCAACTCCATGTTTGAATCCCTCCAATCAGGTTTCCGCCCTTGCCACAGTACCGAAATGGCTCTCATCAAAGTCACAAATGACATCCTTTGTGACTGCAAGAAAGGTAAACTATCCCTCCTCATCCTTCTTGACTTGTCTGCAGCCTTTGACATGGTTGACCACTCCAACGCCTCTCCACCGTCGTCCAGCTGGGTGGGACTGCACTTGCCTGGTTCCATTCTTATTTATCTAATCGTAGCCAGAGAATCACCTGCAAAGGCTTCTCTTCCCGCTCCCGCATCGTTACCTCTGGTGTCCCCCAAGGATCTATCCTTGGCCCCCTTCTATTCCTCATCTACATGCTGACCCTTGGCGACATCATCCGAAAACACAGCATCAGTTTCCACATGAACACTGACGACACCCAGCTCTACCTCACTACCACTTCTCTTGACCCCTCCACGCTCTCTAATTTGTCAGACTGCTTGTCCGACATCCAGTTCTGGGTAAGCAAAAATTTTCTCCAATTAAATATTGGGAAGACCGAAGCCATTGTTTTCAGTCCCTGCCACAAACTCTGTTCCCTAGACACTGATTCCATCCCTCTCCCTAACATCTGTCTGAGGCTGAACCACACTGTTCGCAACCTTGGTTTCATATTTGACCCTGAAATGAGCTTCCGACCACATATCCGCAGCATAACTAAGACCGTCTATTTCCACCTCCGTAACATCGCCAATCTCTGCCCTTGCCTCAGCTAATCCGCTGCTGAAACCTTCATCGATGCCTTTGCTACCTCTAGACTTGACTATTACAACGCACTCCTGACTGGCCTCCCACATTCTACCCTACGTAAACTTAAGATGATCCAAAACTTGGCTGCCCATGTCCTAACTCGCACCAAGTCCCGTTCACCCATCACCCCTGTGCTCGCTGACCTACATTGGCTCCCGGTTAAGCAACGCCTCAATTTCAAAATTCTCATCCTTGTTTTCAAATCCCTCCATGGCCTCTCCCCTCCCTATCTCTGTAATCTCCTTCAGCCCCACAACCCCCCCCAAGTTATTTGCGTTCCTCTAATTCTGGCCTCTTGAGCATCCCTGATTATAATCGCTCAACCATTGGTGGCTGTGCCTTCTGTTGCCTAGGTCCTAAGCTCTGGAATTCCCTGCCTAAACCTCTCTGCGCCTCTACCTCTCTTTCCTCCTTTAAGACGCTCCTTAAAACCTACCTCTTTGACCAAGCTTTTGGTCGCCTGCCCTAACTACTTCTAATGTGGCTCGGTGTCAAATTTTTTTCTTATAATACCCCTGTGAAGCGCCTTGGGACGTTTTACTATGTTAAAGGTGCCATATAAATACAAGTTGTTGTTGTTGTTGTTTCAGCCAAGCCGCTGGCCAAGGACTCAGCCATGCCCCAGCTAAGAATGGCCAGCACCGGCTCCTCCAAGGGGGTGAGGTGAAGCTAGGAATGTGAAGTGTGCCTCGTGTTTGGTAGAGATTGTTAGTAGGTGAGTGATGGGGGTGGTTGTGCATTGAGCAGTGTGTGAGGCTAGCGCTGCAGTTGGTAGGAGGTTGAAGATGCATTCACTGACCTCGATCACTTGTCTGAGAACATGAAACTTCTTTGGGCACTGGAGCCAGGTCCTGGGAGTAATGGCCTCTGCGATCTAGTCCCACATCCTTCTTTCTTGAAGGCCTCCTGGCCCCCTGTGGGTAGAGGACCTCTCTTCCAGTGTTGATCCCCTATGCAAAGCTCGAATGCTGTGTCTGAGACCCTGTGTGCCCTTTCCCTGGCCTGTTGGGCCATTTGGGTTAGTGCTGAAGCACTTTTACCATTTTTGATCAGCAGAAGACAGCTCACCTTTAGGAGAAATAACAACAGAAAACGCTGGAAAAACTCAGCAGGCCAGGCAGCATCCGTGGAGAGAGAAAGAGAGTTAACGTTTCAGGTCGATGACCTTTCATCAGAACTGGGAAGAGCCGGAAATCAAATAGATTTAAGGCCAGGGTAAAGCTGGGAAAAGGGGGAGGGGATAAAGGAACAAAGGGGGAGATGAAGAGACATTAAGAGACATTAAGAGATATGCAAGGCTAGAGGTGGTGTTAATGTGACAGATTAAGGCTGAAAGAAGTGTGAAATCCACTGGCAGAATGAAGGACAGCTGCCAGCTTCTAGGAGGAAAAAAAAGGTGGGGGGGGGGGGCAAATAAAAGGGTGGAAAAAATAAAATATAAATGTGATTGCAGCTGAGGTTATGATCTAAAATTGTTGAACTCGATATTGAGTCCAGAGGGCTGTAGCGTGCCTAAACGAAAGATGAGGTGCTGTTCCTCGAGCTTACGCTGCGCTTCCGTGGAACAGTGTAATAGGCCGAGGACGGTGAGGTCAGAGTGGGAGTGAAGCGGTGAATTAAAGTGACAGGCCACCGGGAGCTCGGGGTCCCCCTTACGGACTGAACGGAGGTGTTCCGCAAAGCGGTCACCCAATCTGCGTTTGGTCTCCCCAATGTAGAGGAGACCACATCGTGAGCAGCGAATACAGTATACTAAATTGCAGGAAGTACAAGTAAATCGCTGTTTCACCTGGAAGGGGTGTTTGGGGCCCTGGACAGTGGGAAGAGGGGAGGTATAAGGGCATGTGTTGCATCTCCTGCGCGTGCACGGGAAGGTGCCGGGCGAAGGGGAAGGGGTGCTGGGGGTGGTAGAGGAGTGGACTAGGGTGTCGCAGAGGGAGCGGTCCCTACGGAATGCTGAAAGGGGAGGTGAGGGGAAGATGTGTTTGGTGGTGGGATCACGCTGGAGGTGGCGGAAATGGCGGAGGATGATCCGTTGAATGTGGAGGCTGGTGGGGTGAAAGGTGAGGACAAGGGGAACCCTATCGTGGTTCCGGGAGGGAGGGGCAGGGGTGAGGGCAGAAGTGCGGGAGATAGAACGGACACGGTCGAGGGCCGTGTCGACCACGGTAGAGGGGAATCCTCGGTTGAGGAAAAAGGAAGACATGTTGGAAGCATTGGTATGGAAGGTGGCATCATCAGAGCAGATGCGGCGGAGACGGAGAAACTGGGAGAATGGAATAGAGTCCTTACAGGAGGCGGGGTGGGAGGAAGTGTAGTCCAGGTAGCTGTGGGAGTCAGTGGGCTTGTAGTGAATGTTAGTCAATAACCTATCCCCAGAGATGGAGATGGAGAAGTCGAGGAAGGGAAGGGAAGAGTCGGAGATGGACCATGTGAAGGTGAGGGAAGGGTGGAAATTGGAAGCATAGTGAATGAAATGTTCTAGTTCAGGGCGAGAGCAGGAGACGGCACCGATACAGTCATCAATGTACCGGAAAAAGAGGTGAGGGAGGGGACCCGAGTAGGACTGGAACAAAGAGTGTTCCACATATCCCACGAAAAGGCAGGCATAGCTAGGACCCATGCGGGTACCCATAGCAACACCTTTAATTTGGAGGAAATGGGTAGAGTCAAAGGAGAAGTTGTTCAATGTGAGAACAAGTTCAGCCAGGCGGAGGAGGGTGGTGGTGGATGGGGACTGGTTGGGCCTCTGTTCAAGGAAGAAGCGGAGCGCCCTCAGGCCATCCTGGTGGGGAATGGAGGTGTAGAGGGATTGTACGTCCATAGTGAAGAGGAGACGGTTGGGGCCGGGAAACTGGAAGCTGTTAAAATGGCGGAGGGCATCGGAAGAGTCGCGGATGTAGGTGGGAAGAGACTGGACAAGGGGAGAAAAAATAGAGTCGAGATAGGAAGAGATAAGTTCCGTGGGGCAAGAACAGGCTGAAACGATGGGTCTACCGAGGCAGTCCTGTTTGTGGATCTTGGGAAGGAGGTAGAAGCGGGCTGTGCGGGGTTGGGGAACTATGAGGTTGGCGGCCGTGGGGGGAAGATCTCCAGAGGGGATGAGGTCAGTGACAGTCTTGGACACGGTGGCTTGATGTTCGGTAGTGGGGTCATGGTCCAGGTGGAGGTGTCAGAGAGTTGGCGTTCAACTTCCGCTAGGTAGAGGTCGGTTCGCCAAACAACAACAGCGCCACCCTTGTCAGCAGGTTTAATGACAATGTCAGGGTTGAATCGGAGAGAATGGAGTGCTGCAAGTTCAGAGGGAGGTAGGTTGGAGTGAGTGAGGGGAGCAGAGAAATTGAGCTGGCCGATGTCACGGCGGCAGTTAGCAATGAAAAGATCAAGAGAGGGTAAGAGGCCAGAGGGAGGGGTCCAGGTGGAACGAGAATTCTGAAAGCGGGAGAAAGGGTCAGCCGTGCAGGGGGAAGACTCCTGGCCAGAGAAGTGGGCACGGAGACGGAGGCGGCGGAAAAAGAGCTCAGCATCGTGCCGAGCTCGAAATTCATTGAGATGGGGGCGTAAGGGGATGAAGCTCAGGCCTTTGCTGAGGACTGATCATTAGGAGTCAGAGAGGGGAAGGTCAGAAGGGATAGTGAAAACGCGGCAGGGGGTGAGATTGGGAGAAGGGGGTCAGAGGAAAGTGAAGGGGAAGAAGATTCCGGAGGGGCATTGGTGTCCAAGAGTTGTTGAAGCTTGCGATCCTTGACATCGGAAAGGAAGAAGAAAAGTTTTTTGTTGAAGCGTCGGATGAGTCTAAGGATGAAATGGAACTGTGGACCCGGACAGCTTTGAGATAGAGTGCATCGGTGCTGCTGAAGAGAGATGTCGAGAGTGTTCATGTGGCGCCGCATGGTGTTGAGCGTGGATCTCAAGATGTGGCGAGAGCAGTAGTTCGAGGAACGATGAATATCTTGGAGATATTTGTAATCCTGGGTTGATCCGAAACACGAAGGGTGGAAGTTTAGTTGGAATCCACGTGGGATAAGTCGGAACCGGAGACAGTTGCTGAGGAAAGTAATGTGGCTGTGAAACCGAGTCTTGGCAGATACCTGATCAAACACGAGAAGGGAAACTGAAATCAATGAAGATGAACAAGGTTGAAGAGCCAAACGGAAATCCTGTCGAAGAGAAGAGCAGAACTTCTTCAAGGTAGGCATTCCAAGAAGAGAGGTGGCAGTGAACCAAATACTGTTTTGCTCTTCTCTTCGACGGGATTTCCTTAAATCTATTTGATTTCCGGCTCTTCCCAGTTCTGATGAAAGGTCATCGACCTGAAATGTAACTCTCTTTCTCTCTCCACGGATGCTGCCTGGCCTGCTGAGTTTTTCCAGCGTTTTCTGTTGTTATTTCGGATTTCCAGCATCCGCAGTATTTTGCTATCGTATCACCTTTAGGAGATGTAGACTGCCTTTTCAGAGGAGCAGCCTGGCTTTAAGTAAAGCTAGCCTCGCTCGAGCAACATGTACTTCGGCCCCCTGCTAAGCGCACAGCTTGTCAGCAGCGCATTCAGCGCTAGTCTATACGCTGCAATCATTATAATTAGCAGGCAGCATGAAGTTGACCTGCTGCCTGTGTTCTGGGCGCGGTCGTATCTCGCATTGTGATGCCACGCCCATTTTTTAGCGCTATCCAATTTCTAGGCTGTAATGTTTAATCAAAGTTCACAATTTACAGAATATGTTAAAAATACACAGTCCACCAGCATCTGTAAAGAGAAAAGACGAGTTACCATATTGGGTGTAAATCCTTTTGTCAAAATTGAAAGATAAGTAATTGTTTTAGTAAAAAGTGAAGTGGGGTGTGTGATGAAAGAAGACACCAAAGGGGAGGAAGTTAATTGCTTGGTTGAAAAACAGGAAACTTAGATGCTATAAAAAATCATCGCTAGTGAGGCAATGAAAATTCATTGACCCTGAATTTGTGGTCGGAGACGTACCAGAAGACTACGCCTCTGAACCAAAAAAATAATCCGCACGTACTTGGTGTCTCTGGAGCTTCAGACTCTTCGGGTCCTGGACCTGCAGGCGTAATAAATAAATAAAGTCCCCAAATAGATGATAAGTCACACCACTTAAATAAAAATAAATGATCACATGTTCAAAATTAATGAAAAGACCCTTTAATTAAGCATTTAAAATAAAAATTTAATTTTTTGAAAAATAAATTTAAATATTTTAAAATGGGCCAAAATTTACCTGAACTAATTTTAAATTTGTGTATTTTTTAATCATTTAAAAATTTTTATTTTAACATTTATTTTAACTCTTGCGCTGGTAAAAGGAGCAAAGGGCCTTGTACAATTTTAATATCACCTTTCAATTTATAGATTTTATACTTTGCTATAATTGGAGGTGCTGTAGTTCAAATGAGGTTCAGCCTGTTCCTTTGGTTGAGAAGGATGTTAAAGACTCCATGGTATTATTTGAAGATGAGAAAGGAGTTCTCCTACTGTCCTGGCAAAATGCTCCTCCCTCAATCAACAAGGAAAAAAATTGTTTAACTGATCATTCGTTCTATAGGTGTTTATAGGAGGTTGCTGGTGCAGAATTGTTGCCATGTCTGCCTACTAAACAAAAGCTACTGCACTTCAAAAAGTAGTTCATTGTGTGAAGCTAAATTGAAACTAGCTAATCACTTTCCACTAATGCCCTGCCCCGCCAAAACTATAATCCTGTAGGCCCACCTTACATACGAACAATGATGGACAGGTAAAGACCCACTGGTCTATCAAGCCTGTCCCACACAATTGCAATACCATGTGTATCACAATATGTACTCTCCACCCCACCTGAAACCATGTGATCTCCTGGGAGAGCCAAAAAACCAGATTTAAAAAACCCAGGCCAATTTGGGGGGAAAAAATCTGGGAAATTCCTCTGTGACCCATCTAGGTGATCAAAACTAGTCCAGGAGATCACTCTGGCTCTGAATTCCCTGCAATACCTATCTTCTGTAAGAGGTGATCTCCGCCCCAGCCAGAAGCAGGACCAGCTCTCGCTTGAAGGAATTCAGTGAATCAGCATCCACCGCACGAGATGGCAGACTGTTCCAGAGGTCCATTATTCTCTGGGAAAAGAACCACCTCCTGATATCTAAACTAGATCTAGCATTATACAACTTAAATTTGTGACTCCTGGTCCTCCCTAACCTATTTAGTTGGAACAAACTGTCACTGGGACACAATCTATTCCCTTCATTATCTTATAAACCTCAATCAGATCACCTCTAAGTCTACATTTCTCTAAAGTGTGGAGTCCCAACTCTTTTAGCCTATCTTGATAACTAAGATGCTTTAAACTGTGAATTAGTCTCGTGGCCCTCCTCTGCACCCATTCCAAAGCCTCAATATCACCCACCATGTGAGGAGACCAAAACTGGACACCGTATTCCAAGTGAGGCCTGACCATGGTCTTGTACAAGGACAAAATAGTATGCCTCATCTTGTACTCAATTGTCCCAACACCCTATTTGCTTGAGCTATCACTTCATGGCATTGCTCATGTACCTTTTAGGGATGTATGCACTAGAATGCCCAAATCTCTTTCTATCTCCGCCGCCATTAATGCTTTTCCCTGAAAGGTGTATGAATGTTGAGCATTTGCCCTGCCCACATGCATAACACTGCACTTATCCAAGTTATACATTATTTGCCAGTCATGAGCCCAATCTCCCAACACATTAAGATCCACCTGAAGCAGATGAGCACTTTCTACAGTCCTAACACTCCCACAGATCTTAGTATCATCTGTAAATTTGCAGATCGTGTGCCCAACACCTACATCCAAATCATTAAGGAAAAATAGAAAACAGCAACCGTCCCAACACTGATCCCTGCGGGACACCACTGGTGTCCGGTCTCCAAACAGATCCAAATCCATTTATAACTACTTTTTGCCTACATCCTGCCAGCCAGTTCTCAATCCAGCCCAATATATTACCACTAATGCCAAAGGCTTCAATCTTATAGAGAAGCCTCTTGTGCAGTACCTTTATCAAAAGCTTTTTGGAAGTCTTAATGTCTACTGGGCTTCCTTCATCTACCAACTTTGTAACTTCTTCAAAAATTACAATTAGTTTTGTAAGACACGAACTTTTTATGAAGCCATGTTGGGTGTGCCGCCTTCTCTTCTTGGGGAGTCCCTCGGAACCGAGGATGACTTGCTTCCACACTAAAAATGAGTTCTCCGGTGACTGATGAGTCCAATGCGGGAACTACAGTCTCTGTCACAGGTGGGGCAGACGGTGGTTGAAGGGACGGGTGGGTGAGGTGCTTGGGTTGACGTGCGCTCCTTCCGCTGTTTGCGCTTGGCTTCCGCTTGCTCCCGGCGAAGAGACTCGGTGTTCGGCGCCTTCCCGGATGCTTCTCCTCCACTTTGTGCGGTCTTGGGGCAGGGATTCCCAGGTGTAGGTGGAGATGTTGCACTTTTTCAAGGAGGCTTTGAGGGTGTCCTTGAAGTGTTTCCTCTGCCCACCTGGGGCTCTCTTGCTGTGTCGGAGCTACGAGTAGAGCGCTTGTTTTGGGAGTCTTGTATCGGGCATGAGGACGATGTGGCCCGTCCATCAGAGCTGATCGAGCTTGGTCAAAGCTTCGATGCTGGGGATGTTGGCCTGAGCGAGAACACTGACGTTGGTGCGCCTATCCTGCCAATGGATTTGCAGGATCTTGTGGAGGCAGCGTTGGTGGTACCTCTCCAGTGCTTTGAGGTGCCTGCTGTACATGGTCCATGTCTCTGAAGCATACAGGAGGGCGGGTATCACTACTGCTCTGTAGACCATGAGCTTGGTGCTGGGTTTGAGGTACTGGTCTTCGAACACTCCCTTCCTCAGGCGACCGAAGGCTGCACTGACACACTGAAGGCGGTGTTGGACTTCGTCATCGATGTCTGCCCTTGTTGACAGTAGGCTCCTGAGGTATGGAAAGTGGTCCACGTTGTCCAAGGCCTCGTCATGGATTTTGATAATCGGGGAGCAGTACTGTGTGGCGGGGGCAGGTTGGTAGAGGACCTTTGTCTTACGGATGTTTAGTGTAAGGCCCATGCTCTTATACGCTTCCGTGAAGGTGTTGACGATGGTTTGGAGTTCGACCTCAGTGTGCGCAGATGCAAGCGTCGTCTGCATACTGTAATTCGATGACACAGGATGGGACAACCTTGGCTCTGGACTGGAGGCGACGGAGGTTGAACAGTTCCCCGTTTGTTCTGTGGATTAGCTCCACTCCAGCGGGGAGCTTACTGAGGATGAGATGGAGCATTGCAGCCACCCACCATCTGTTCTTTAGGTCGCGAGTTTTTTGTTGGACCTCGGCCTTCAGGCGTCTGTAGAGCTGCTTTCTTGCTCTCGAGTTCTGTTGCTGTTTCCAGATCAGGAATGCCTTGCGCTTGCGACTTATTAGCTCCTGGATCTTCTGGTCGTTCTCGTCGAACCAGTCTTGGTGTTTCCTGGTCGAGTGACGGAGCGTCTCTTCACAGGTGCTGATTATGGAGGCCTTGAGTGCAGACCAGGCTCTGTGGACACTCTGTGCCTCTGAATCACTGGGAGTCGTCAGGTTGGTTGTGAGGCGCAGGCTGAATAGGGCTTTCTTAGCAGGGTCTTTGAGTGCTCCGGCGTTGATTTTCCTGTGGCATTGCTTCTGTTGCCACTGCTGTTTTGGACTACGTTGATGGAGATGACAGAGAACACTGGAGAGGTACCACCAACGCTGCCTCCGCAAGATCCTATATCAGAAATTCATGGGAGTGAATTTCCATGGGAGTTTTCCCACTCATCTGATGTAACTTCGGCAGAAGAGCTGTGACAACTCTGGAAAATGGCATAAACGGTGTTTATGCTTTGCACACATAGGGTTGGATTTTCTCAGTGGTGTCAGGATGAACATACAAATTAGGAGCAGGAGTAGGCCCCTCGAGCCTGCTCCGCCATTCAATCAGATCATGGCTGATCTGATTACTCCACATTCCCACCTACCCCCGATAACCTTTCACCCCCTTGCTCACCAAGAATCTATCTACTTCTGCCTTAAAAATATTCAAAGACTCTGCTTCCACCGCCCTCTGGGGAAGGGAGTTCCAAAGACTCATGATCCTCTGTGAAAAAATTTCTCCTCACCTCTGTCTTAAATGGGCGACCCCTTATTTTTAAACAGTGACCCCCTAGTTCTAGATTCTCCCACAAGAGGAAACATCCTCTCCACATCCACCCTGTCAAGACCCCTCAGGATCTTATATGTTTCTGTCAAGTCACCTCTTACTCTTCTAAACTCCAGCGGATACAAGCCTAGCCTGTCCAACCTTTCCTCAAAAGACAACCCGCCCATTCCAGGTATTAGTCTGAACTGCTTCCAATGCATTTACCCCCTTCCTTAAATAAGGAGACCAATACTGTACACAGTAATCCAGATGTGGTCTCACCAATGCCCTGTATAACTGAAGCATAACCTCCCTACTTTTGTATTCAATTCCCCTCGCAATAAACGATAACATTCTGTTAACTTTCCTAATTACTTACTGTACCTGCATAGTAACCTTTTGCGATTCATGCACTAGGACACCCAGATCCCTCTGCATCTCAGAGCTCTGCAATCTCTCACCATTTAGATAATATGCTTTTTTATTCTTCCTGCCAAAATGAACAATTTCACATTTTCCCACATTATACTCCATTTGCCAGATCTTTGCCCACTCACTTAACCTATCTATATCCCTTTGTAGCCACTTATGTCCTCTTCATAATTTACTTTCTTACCTATCTTTGTGTCATCAGCAAATTTAGAAACCATACCTTCGGTCCCTTCATCTAAGTCATTTATATAAATTGTAAAAAGTTGAGGCCCCAGCACTGATCCCTGTGGCACACCACTCGTTACATCTTGCCAACCAGAAAATTACCCATTTATCCCTACTCTCTCTTTCCTGTTAGCTAGCCAATCTTCTATCCATGCCAATATGTTACCCTCTACACCACGAGCTTTTATTTTCCACAATAACCTTTGATGTGGCACCTTATCAAATGTCTTCAGAAATCAAGTACAGTACAGGTGATGGAAACTACTTACTATAAATAGGGACCAAGATTCCTGTCAGAAGGGATTTGCATCCATTTTTAAACTGTTGAGGTGTAACACTATACCTGACTATTGTTTGGAAGAAACACTCATTCAACCATTCTCGAATTTTTGAAATACTTATTACACAACAGAATAGATTGACTGACTGTAAACATGAATTTTGAGCAGCACAAAAGACAATATCGGCGGAACTACTTTTTTGAATCCTAGTTATGCAGCTAAAATAAGCAAATCAAACTTTTTTTGTTTTGTTAAAGGTTAATTCATCTAGGTTGTTGGACCTGTTTGAAGAACTCCAGTGCTTGAGTTAAGAATTTATAGACAAGAAGGTGTCTTTGTTTGTCATAGCGTAGTTTCAGTACATCGGCAGACATTTTGGCAATGGGTATAGCTTAAGAATTAAAGCACATACTGTGCTTAAACTTAAGTAAACACTGCACTTTGAAGGCCTGCAGTTATGGGTTTCATACATGCCAACCTATAAAACTAGTAGCTTCAAAACAAGCATTTTTTAGGGGCTGCATTAGCTTCAAAAAACTAATATGGCCCATAAAACACTGGCTGTGAATATAGGCCTAAAGATTGATGAAGGCAAAGAATTAAACTGATAGTTCAGTGAGATCTGAATTTGTCATAAAACTAATTTGTAGATATACAGCATTTGATTTTTTTTTATTGGTGGGTTTAGAAATAAATAGTGACTGTTGAAGATGAGATTAATTTCCTAGCAAGGTCGGGGCCATACTTGGAAATATTAAAGTTTTTTCACACTCTATTTGGTGCATCTTTTGGCATTTTAATGCCTACTTTAATTCTGCCGTTAAAGCCAAAAATAATTATCCTGGAAAGATTAGATATTTATTTTAAAGATTAAATTAATCGTGAGGACTTGAATGAAACTTTCTTGGGTCCGGTTACTTTCATGGAGAATGTGTCCATTCTCCTCTCTATCAAAACAGGCACAGCTTCAAACAAACTTTATGTAAAATACGTGAATAAATAGTATATACCTCCCAGAGTAAGACCAAAGCACAACTTTCTAATTCTTTGAACATTGGCTTACCTCCTCTAGATAAGTAAGTCTAAGCTACCTGACTTAAACTTTGGGAAAAAAAGTAGGTAGTTTCTTGCTGCAGCTGTGAGCCCACAGCTCACCTGTGTTGAAGGGGAGAGAAAACTCTCCTCAAATCAGTGAGATTAGGACGGTTTGGCCCATTGATCCATCCTGATCAGGAGTCGACACCCTGAGTGGAATGCCTGTCCTTTGAGCATGAGGCTCCCGTGTCTGCCCTTGCTAAGCTACTAGCTGTGCAAATGGAATGGAATGATGCCTGGCTTCTCGGTTATCGCAAATAATGTTTCATTCACAATGACCTGACCCCTTTAAGTAGCTTAACACTTTAAACCACTAGAACCAGCCTCGCGACTGGTATGCTGACTTACTGCTGAGAAGAAATGATGAATTTAGTATTGCAGCAATATAAGTTTAAAAATTCAACACATGCAAAATCTATTTCATTAAGTGTTGTTGCATTGAATGCCTGATATTTGGTCTAATGATTTCAGATTGGTGCTTCTGGTAATATTGGCAACAGATTATAGGACATATCTTCCTCTCCCAGTGTTGTCCAGGATCAATGTAGGTGCAACGCACCTGCAGTATAAACTTTGAGTCAGGCATCATTAAAATAAAACTACATACTGTATAGGGGCGGACTATTGAGGGTGCTTCAGGAATGGAATAGAAAGTCTGTCCACTTTGTGACTTCAGTTCATGGACTGAGTGAGTTACAACATACAATTATCCTTCACCTTTTTTCCAATTTTCTTGTTTCAGTTTAGTTGTTTACTGCTGCTGGTGTTTCCTTACCACCATTAACAACTGTAGTTTTGTGCCTTGGGGCAGGAAAAGAGTTTATAAAAAAAATAATATTTTGGGATCTATGGAACAGTGACTTTTAAAACAGTCAGCTGTTGATGAAATTTGGAGAGTCTGGAAATCCATTTTAACCAGCCAGAAGCTGTAACTTGCATTTCTGTGGTCTACATGTTTATTTAAATGTGTCACACTTTGTGAACGTGTGCATGCTGCTATGCCATGACTGGGATGGCAGCACCATCACGAGTAGGTGGAGGAACAGTGTAAGTTCTAGAGGTATAGAATTGAAAAATAGGGAAGTTATGCTAAACCTGTCTCGAACCTTGGTTAGACCACACTTCGAGTACTGCGTACAATTCTGGTCGCCATGTTATAAAAAGGATATAGAGGCACTGGAGAGGGTGCAGAGAAGATTTACAAGGATGATACCAGAAATGCGAGGGTATACATATCAGGAAAGGATGAACAGGCTGGATCTCTTTTCTCTTGAAAAAAGAAGACTGAGGGGTGACCTAATAGAGGTCTTTAAAATTATGAAAGGTTTTGATAGAGTGGATACAGAGAGAATGTTTCCACTTGTGGGGAAGAGCATAACTAGAGGCCATCAATATAAGATAGTCACCAAGAAATCCAATAGGGAATTCAGAAGAAACTTCTTTACCCAAAGAGTGGTGAAGCGAATAGTATAGATGCATTTAAGAGGCGGCTAGACATGTATATGAGGGAGAAGGGAATAGAGGGTGACGCTGATAGATTTAGATGAGGAAAGACGGGAGGAGGCTTGTGTGGAGCATAAACGCCGGCATGGACTGGTTGGGCCGAGTGGCCTGTTTCTGTGCCGTATATCCTATGTAAAGTGTAGCTATGAAGAATGATGCCTTTTTGTCTCTAACATGGACTAATCATACAGTCAGGGGGAGGAGGAGGAATCTTGCTTTGTGGTAGGGAACAGTTATTGGATCAGAAGAGGGCCAGGTGAATTTCTACAGCTGTTGAGTGGGTTAGTGGAAGTTTGGACATGACCCCCATCACAGTATAAAGGAATAATCGTATTCAGCAAAATGCCAAAAATAAGGCTCTTTCTTGGCAATACCAGCCTGTCTAAACAGTAGCTCTGGAATCAGTAACACCAGGTTTTTTGGAAGCTGTTTGCGCCTGACTTACAGCCGGTGCTATGCAAAATTTTGAGTCTTTGAAATTGGTTTGCATGTAATTTACATTGCCGTACCCCCTTCAGGCACAGTCATATTCATACAGCAAAGTAAAGCGATAGAGGAAGCTCGTGTGCAGTGCTATCCAGGAGCAAAATAGGAGCAAAGATTCACACCCATTTGTCCTTTGCATTACACCCAATTTTTGCATACTGTTTGGAAGCAGGACAAAAGAAAAATTAGCCCTGGTGAATAAAATACATTGCATAAAAAAGCTACTGTAAGTGGGGGAGGTGAAGTTGTTCAGGCCGAGACTGAACATCAATTAACTAACCGTGTATATAATGATGCACATGGGTATACCTCCTGGGGGTGGTGTTACACCAATTGCCAGAATTTGAAGCTGATGACATTGGTGCCAACTTATACTGCACATTTTGTATTCATGTGAAGCTGAACCTGCATCGTATTGACACAAAAGCAATGTTTGTAGATTTGGGGTTGCTTAAAGGAATGGAATCGAGGCATAATGGAGTGGAAATTTGGGTTGATAAACTGTGCTCGATCAACTGTGCTCGATCTTTATTTTGAGCATTTCAGATGCAGGAAAATCCCTCCAGGAATAAAGGGAGCTTCATTGTCTTTTCTGACAGACTACAATTCACTCCTTTTAATGAATTGATGGTTAATGCCTTTCTTTTAAATTGCATGATTTACTTAATCTCCGTGGAATGCTGTTAAATGCTTTAAGTGGTAAACAACATTGTTATTTGGCCACCTAGCAACAAATCTGAGTGAATTTACAGTGGTCAAACATATTTATCACATTGTTTGGCTCCGCTAAAAGCAGGCCGTTGAAGGTTCCAGTGGAGTTTGGGCAAATATATTAAACTGCTTCTATAGTTCTGGTTATAGGCACATTAACTTTATAAATACATTCTACTCCTCTTAATTCAAAGTTGCTTAACTCAAATTTTATGATTTCAATTTTTTTAGCATCAAATTCTCACTCTGCTGTTAGTTATATTGCTTGATTCAAATTATTGGATGTGCATCTACATGCAAAAACAATCTCAAATTTTCAGGAGTAAACTTAAGTTCTCTTTTTTAAAAAGAAAGTTAAGGTAAATCTGACAGACTGGCTCTGTCCTTCTAAACTGACTTCTGTGGGTTTTTAGAAAATGTTTATTATACAAGCTAGTAAGTCTCCAGTGTTATTGCACACGGGAAGTCAAGACCAAGTTTGGACTTCAAGTGAATTGGTGTTGGAAGCCGGGAATAATTCGATCAGGAGAAAATAGAGGAACTGGACATTTCAAAGATGAAAATAGGGGGGGAAAAAAAACACAAGACTACAAAAAAAATGGAGAACTCTGAGGAATAAATTTACTAAACAGTTTGAAAGAAATATTGGATATGGAAAGGGTAGAGATGAATATAGTAAAGAACGTTAAGCACAATACGAATTTTATTCTAGTTTTGTTACAGTAAAACAATGGTTGGAAAATATGTTTTTATTCTAAGAGATAGATGGGATCTTGAAATTGAAGATAAAATTGCTTAAGTGTGAATAATTTGAGAGTCCAGGGGCGAAATTCCCCTTATTTGCGCCTCCGGTGGGAGGCGCTAATGGGCTCAAATGATTCCCCCCCCCAGCCCGAGGTGATAACCACAAGGTTAGTGGTGGCGTGATCTTCTGTGTCTGGAGATCATGACGTCATCTCCAGGCGCAGTGCCCCGGTAGCGCCTCGGGAGAGAAATTCCCCCTCGCGCCCCGCAGCAGTGCGGGGCGATGTTACCGACTGCTGCAGGGGTCGCAAACAGTGAGGCCGGCTGCTCGTGGGGCACCATTTTAAAGGCGCGGTGGCCGGCTGACATGAAAAAAAGCGCCGATCGCGCGGCACTCCCGCACCCGTGTTCCAGCAGATGCCCAAAAAAATGCAGAGCTCGCAGAGGGGAGCCCTTCCCTTAATGGCCACACGTGGCGCTGCTGAGCACATAGCCCAAGATCAGGACATTCCCTGCCTCTTGCACTCCAAGAGGCAAGCGCTCCACTTCCCTCTTGGAGCAAAAAATGGGAATTTTTCAAATGTTTGAAAGGGGTGCCTGGGGCTAACTTTTCAAACATTTTTGACTTGATGCCCCAAATGGCCCTCTAGGGGAATTTCTTCCCCTCAATCTTTGGTACTCAAAGATTAGAGGGAACCTTGTACAAAGTATATATGTTTTATTACAGTTATAAAAGAAGCTACAATACAAGAAATAAAGAAGTTAAAATATAAAGGTTATTGTAGATCAATTAGGTGGCGCTCTGATGTGACCATCCAATCAAGTATAGTTTCAGGACTCCATGACAGTGGTGGAATCAGATATCCAAACTGTAACGTACCACTGATTACTTCATTAATTTTCTCCTGAGTCTGCTGAAAGTTGCCAGTCAAAGAAAACTCATTGCTGTTCATCCAATGACCCTGTCACTATCCTCTTCTCCCCTTTCATAATATCTTTTAATTTCTTTTGCACGGATTCATCGTATTCCCACATGCTTTCTATATCGTGCTTCAAGTGGCCATCCCGGCTGTAGCCCCTTTACACAAACAATCAGCTATATCCCGTTTTCCTCTCTGTCGACTGGGGTGTGCGGTGTTATCCCTTGGAACTGTATCTATATCTTGACGTGAATTTCTCCCTATAAACTGTCTTCTGTTTTTTGGACAACATCTGTTGTTAGAACCTCTTAAGTTTTATTACACAAACCTAATAGCAAAGTAATTTTTGAAAAATCAAACCGGGGAAGATATTGCAAGCGTGAAATATATAATTGCTTAAAACACTGCTACAATATAATTAAATTATATATTTTAAAGAACACTCCCTTTAACTGAATAATCCCTTTTTAAAAAAAAAAACACATGCCAAACTAGCTCTCTGCCTTATCTCTCAAGGTTTCTCTCTCTCTCACTCTCTCTCTCTCTTTTATGAAGCTGGTTAGCAGCCAGCAACATGCGAGAGACTACAGCTCTCTTTTGGCGCTGGTAATCAATAGTTTGTTTTGAAATTAACCCTTTCAATCACACACATAGAAACTTAACTCCCAAGTCCTTCTCTTTGTGTTTTTAATGGTTTTCACCTATATTCCCTCAGGTAATTCAGATTTGACCCTGAAATGAGCTTCCGACTACATATCCACGCCATAACAAGATAGCCTATTTCCACCTCCGTAACATCGCCTGACTCCGCCCCTGCCTCAACTCATCTGCTGCTGAAACCCTCATCCATGCCTTTGTTACCTCTAGACTTCACTATTCCAAAGCACTCCTGGCCGGCCTCCCACATTCTACCCTGTGTAAACTTGAGGTCATCTAAAAACTCGGCTGCCTATATCCTAACTCGCACCAAGTCCCTTTCACCCATCACCCCTGTGCTTGCTGACCTACACTGACTTCTGGTTTCTCCACATTACAACAGTGACTCCACTTCAAAAGTACTTCATTGACTGTATAGTGCTTTGAGACGTCCGGTGGTCGTGAAAAGAGCGATATAAATGCAAGTCTTTCTTCAACGCCTCGATTTTTAAAATTCTCATCCTTGTTTTCAAATCCCTCCATGGCCTCGCCCCTCCCTATCTCTGTAATCTCCTCCAGCCCACAACCTCCTGAGATATCTGCGCTCCTCTAATTCTGGCCTCTTGAGCATCCCTGATTTTAATCGCTCAACCATTGGTGGTTGTGCCTTCAGCTGCCAAGGCCCTGAGCTCTAAAATTCCCTCCCTAAACCTCTCTGCCTTTCTTTCCTCTTTTAAGATGATACTTAAAACCTACCTCTGACCAAGCTTTTGGTCATCTGCCCTAATTTGTCTTTGTGACTTGGTGTCAAATTTTGTTTTATAACACACCTGTGAAGCGCCTTGGGATGTTTTACTACATTAAAGGTGCTATATAAATAAAAGTTGTTATTGTAAGGAGGGTTCAGAATGCTAGAACTCCCCCTTATCCTTGGCTGTGAAATTGGGACCTTTAACGCCGGCCGGTTTTGCAGAAAAAATGGCAGCCACCTCGCTTCCACCGTGGAACATGGTGGCCGTCATTTTGGGCAGGTCGGCACCACTGCCATTGCCTGTGCTCGCCGCACATATTTAAATGATGCAGATCGTGATGTTGATCGGCGTGCAATGCCTGAATTAATGCAAGATCTGTGAGTTTCGACATTGCCACTCTCCAAACCACGCATGGAAGAACATGAACACAGCAGTACAATGCAGCTGCTGCCAGTGCTTCTTAAAGGGACACACACAACATTCAGGCAAGTTTAGATTTTTGCGCTTGGACTTTTTTTTTAACATTTTATTGGAGTAGTGGCTTGGTGCAATACATTTAAGAAGTTGTTAAAGTGTGGAGGGAGTGCTGCTGGACATTTGCAAGGCTTTGGCTGTTAAAGGAAGGCCTCTGAGAACACCCCTTGCTCCCAGTCCTGGGGGCTCTAGTTGCAGTCCCCCTTGGGCTGCAGCATGACCTGGAGATGGAGCAGAGGCAGCAAAGGGGACAAGATGCTCGCAGAGGGAAGAGGCAGACACAGAAGAGGAGGAAGCAGAAGAGGAAAAAGCAGAAGGAAGGAGGTAACCCAGACAGCCCCTTTCTGGCCAAGCTATCTGGGATTGAATCATCTGCCTGCGCTACCAGTGAACACAACCCCAATTCTCCTTTCAACATTTGTCCCACGCCTTACCTTCCCTCTGTTACCGACCATCACAGTGTCCTCTTGGCCACAATGCTGAAATAAAAGCCACCACAAAGCAAACTTTCCAATCAAACTTTATCCATATATGCATCCAATATTACATCATAAAATCAACTAATCACCCTTGTGCATTCCCTTAGTTGACTGTCTTGCGTGTTCCTTTGCCTTGCTAGTGATGTCACGCAGTGCTACCCCAGTGGCTGCAGCATGGCTGGTGGAAGGCTGCTGACTTTCAGTGGGAGACACTGCAGATGGCCTTGCCTGACGACCTCGAGGAGCTGGTGGCTGGGAGTGTGAAATCGAGTGATGGTGTTTCTTCTTTTTCTTCTTCACTCTCCTCTCTTCTTGGTCACCCATTGGCTGTGCAGGCTGAATTTCTTGGGTGTCTGAAAAGATGAAGGCACAAGGGTAAGGTTGTGGTGACTCCCTGCACAAAGCTCAAGTCCTGCTTTCAAGATGCCGGGTGCCCTTTCCCTGGCCTGTTGAGCCATTTGTGTTGGTGCTGAAGCACTTTTACCATTTTCACGTGCAGAAGGCAGTTCAGCTTTAAGAGCTGAAGACTGCCTAGTTTGGAATGATTTTTTTATTGTTTTTGTTTGCAGCAGGCAGTTGAGCTTTAAGGGCTAGAGACTGCCTATTTTTGAATGATTATTTTTCAGAAGGCAGTTCCCCTTTAAGGGCTCAAGACTGTTTTCAAAACTGACAACCTTGCTTTAAGAAAATGGACTTTCTAAACAGGCAGGAGCAAATTTTACCCCGCGGTGCACCCGCCCGTTTTTGGGCCTTATCGAATTTCACCCCCTAAAACTCTAACCACTAAAAAACGCTAACCAATAAACTAAATACTTAAGTTGATTTAATATTAACGACCAATTACTTATCCTAAATACTGTAATTCCTTGGGCTCTACCCTCCGTGCTGGTTGTGATGTAATTTCTTCCTTTTTTCTCCCTGTGGTTGTTTTGCGATGCTCTCTGCCACTTCCCTAGTTAATTAAATAAATCTATATAAATTGACTTTTTAAAAAGTGTATGGTAAAATTCAGATGTGTAATGGTACAGCTAATGAGAGTTGTATTGCCAGTATGTTCCCTGCCTAATTTTTATTTTAAAAAAAAGTTTTTTTCCCAAAGATTTGAAGCAGAATTACAGATCAAGATCAAAGTACAGTTTACCAGCCTATTCTATTACAGAGAAAGAATCCTTTAACTGCAATTTGCACAAAACAGTACAATGTGAAATTACGATGCTGGGAAGGATCTTAAACATTTTGGTTTTCTATTTTGGAAATATTTGGGTACATATTTTAAGAATTAACATTTTAATGTACAGGTTTTTTTAAGTAAGAATTGACTATTAAAACAAATCTACCAAGAGTAGGAAACATTTCATCTATTTATGCTAAAACAAAGCAGGCAAGAAATAACTGGCACAATACCCTGTTTTTAAGTTTCTGTAGGCAAATAAGTGGATTAGTACAGAGCAATAGGGTTTGCCAGCTGTCAGGCATGTGGTCTTAATTCCAAAGTCATAAAGTTGCTAACGTCACTAGCTGCAATCCTACATGGAAAGGGGCATTGTGAGTGCTTGGGTGTGTTTGAAATGACCTCATGATTCAAGATTACTCAACTGGACAATGTGCAATGGAAGAACAAATTACACACAGTAGAAATTCTGAAAATCTCAATAGCATCCCTTGACAATAGCAGGTCCCAGTGCTATATCAAAAACTTGATTTGAGGATCAACAGGTGGGAAATTGTACAGGCTTGTTGTCAACAGGCACGGCATGGACTCATTAACTAACAGTTGTGATACACTTTACAAGTTTCCTTTTATTTGCTAAAACCTTAATTGTTTTTAACATTCCAAATCTCATTCTTTTTCTGCTTGGAAAACCTGCTGAATATAGTCCGCAGGTGGGATTCATAGTCAATTATGGGAAGTTCTAGCTACAACTTACATAGCAGTTAATGTTCTTAGGGATTCTTAGGAATTATTAAGCATTCCATACAATATTCTTCGGGCTTTGTTTCAAATATCCTATGCGAAGGTTTCTCCGCTTTCAGACTGCTTTACAATATTTGGGGAGTTGAAATCCCCTTTATGTGAAATATTGTGGCAAAAAGTTATTTCAGAATTTTAGGTCTGATGCCAGTGGCCATCTTTGTAGCTCCCAACATTTTAATTTTTTTAATGTAACCACTTCACCTGGAATTGTGCCCAATTGGGCAATCAAGTCCTTTCAATTTAGTTCCCACACGTTACTGTATCCAATATGTACAATGTACTACTTTGAACATAAGACAGAGTTTTAGTTAAGGAGATCTTTGAAGTGCTCCTTCCAGCGGGCACTGACTGCCTCTCTGTCCTTGATGAGTACCTCTCCGTTCTTGGCCCGCAGTGGGGTAGGACCTTGGGTGCTTGGGCCGTAGGTGGTCTTGACTGCGCTAAAGAATCCACGCACGTCGTGGTGGTTGGCTAGCTGCTGGATCTCCTGCGCTTTCTCCACCCACCATCTGTTCTTTAGGTCACGAGTTTTTTGTTGGACCTTGGCCTTCATGCATTTGTAGAGCTGCTTTCTTTCTCTCGTTCTGTTGCTGTTTCCAGATCAGGAATGCCTTGCGCTTGCGGCTTATTAACTCCTGGATCTCCTGGTCGTTCTTGTCGAACCAGTCTTGGTGTTTCCTGGTCGAGTGACCGAGCGTCTCTTCACAGGTGCTGATTATGGAGGCCTTGAGTGCAGACCAGGCGCTGTGGACACTCTGTGTCTTGAATCACTGGGAGTCGTCAGGTTGGTTGTGAGGCGCAGGCTAAATGGGGTTTCTTAGCCGGGTCTTTGAGTGCTCCAGCGTTGATTTTCCTGCGGCATTGCTTCTGTTGCCGCCGCTGTTTTGGGGCTATGTTGATGGAGATGATTAGGCGGTGGTCTGTCCAGCAGTCGTCGGCTCCTGTCATGGCGCGGGTGATGCGGGCGTCTTTGCGGTCCCTCGCTCGGACGATGACGTAGTCCAGCAGATGCCAGTGCTCAACTCCATCCCGCAGCATGCTACCCGCCATCACCTCAGCACAACCCCAGTTCGACATGAGGTTGAAAAGGCTATCCGACAACTGAAGAACAACAAGGCCTCGGGAGCAGATGGAATTCCCGCCGAGGCACTAAAACATGGCGGAGAAGCACTATTGGCGTGAATACATGAACTCATTTCTCTTATTTGGAAGGAGGAGAGCATGCCAGGGGATCTCAGATGCCGTAATCGTGACCATCTTCAAGAAAGGTGACCAGTCCGATTTGAGGTAATTGCAGAGGAGTCTCACTGCAATCTGCCACAGGGAAAGTCATCTCAAGAATCCTCCTGAATCGCCTTCTCCCAGTGGCTGAAGAGCTCCTCCCAGAGTCACAATGCGGATTCCGCCCACTAAGGGGCACAATGGACATGATCTTCACCACGCGTCAACTACAAGAGAAATGCAGGGAACAGCACCAACTGCTGTTCATGGCCTTCTTTGGCCTCACAAAGGCCTTCGACACCGTCAACCATAAGGGATTATGGAGTGTCCTCCTCAAATTCGACTGCCCTCAGAAGTTTGTCACCATCCTCCGCCTGCTTCATGACGACATGCAAGCCGTGATCCTGACCAACGGATCCACCACAGACCCAATTCACGTACGGACCGGGGTCAAGCAAGGCTGTGTCATCGCACCAACGCTCTTCTCGATCTTCCTGGCTGCAATGCTCCATCTCACCCTCAGTAAGCTCCCCGCTGGAGTGGAGCTAATCTACAGAACAAACGGGAAACTGTTAAACCTCCGTCGCCTCCAGTCCAGATCCAAGGTCGTCCCATCCTCTGTCATCGAATTACAGTATGCAGACGACGCTTGCGTCTGCGCACACTCTGAGGTCGAACTCCAAACCATCATCAACGGCTTCACCGAAGCGTACGAGAGCATGGGCCTTACACTAAACATCCGTAAGACAAAGGTCCTCTACCAACCTGCCCCCGCCACACAGTACTGCCCCCCCCGATTATCAAAATCCACGATGAGGCCTTGGACAACGTGGACCACTTTCCATACCTCGGGAGCCTACTGTCAACAAGGGCAGACGTCGATGACGAAGTCCAACACTGCCTTCAGTGTGCCAGTGCAGCCTTTGGTCGCCTGAGGAAGAGAGTGTTTGAAGACCAGGACCTCAAACCCAGCACCAAGCTCATGGTCTACAGAGCAGTAGTGATACCCGCCCTCCTGTATGCTTCAGAGACATGGACCATGTGCAGCAGGCACCTCAAAGCACTGGAGAGGTACCACCAACGCTGCCTCCACAAGATCCTGCAAATCCATTGGCAGGATAGGCACATCAATGTCAGTGTTCTCGCTCAGGCCAGCATCTAAGCTTTGACCACGCTCGATCAGCTCCGATGGACGGGCCACATTGTCCGCATGCCCGATACGAGACTCCCAAAACAAGCGCTCTACTCGAAGCTCCAACATGGCAAGAGAGCCTCAGGTGGGCAGAGGAAATGCTTCAAGGACACCCTCAAAGCCTCCTTGAAAAAGTGCAACATCCCCACCGACACCTGGGAATCCTTGGCCCAACACCGCACAAAGTGGAGGAGAAGCATCTGGGAAGGCACCGAACACCTCGCGTCTCTTCGCCGGAAGCAAGCAGAAGCCAAGCGCAAACAGCGGAAGGAGCGCACGTCAACCCAAGCACCCCCACCCGCCCGCCCCTTCAACCACCGTCTGCCCCACCTGTGACGGAGACTGTAGGTCCCGCATTGGACTCATCAGTCACCTGAGAACTAATTTTTAGTGTAGAAGCAAGTCATCCTCGCTTCCGAGGGACTACCTAAGAAGAAAAGATTAGGTAGAAAGCTGGACTCTCACCTTAGCATCCGTTAACAGCATTAATAAACTCCAAGTCCTTATTGATGCCAAGTTGTCAGCCTTGGCCTTGCTGTGCACAGATTAGCTGTCACATTTCCCTACATTACAACAGTGAGTACACTTCAAAAGTACTTTATTTTCCTGTGCTTTTTTATTGTAGATTAGCCATGGTTGATTTTGGCATTCTGACAAGATGGTCCCGAGAACTCAGTCAGATATTTAACAAGGTTGCTTCCCACTTTCATTTGGGTCAAGAACCTGTTGTCCCATCATTTTATCGGTTATCCCACAAGTCGGGTCTAGAACATAATTTCTACATAAATGCTCACCGAGTTCTATGTTGTTATAGCCCAGAAATTAAGCTGTGCAATATTAGTGTATGAAAGCTTAACAGATATGAAATTACTTTGCTATTTAATAGAGTTGTTAACCCATTTAAAATAATCTCTAGCCTTAAGTCACTTGCACTGACCAACCTAGGAAATATTGACAAATATTAGTTGCAAGCCTACCACGTCACACAATTACTGCCTGGATTTAACTTCAGCATCTGATTGCGCTCTTGGATGATCGGTCCGGACAGTGATAGTGTGACTATTAGGCAGAGGCCTTTCCGTTCTGATTTTGTACTGCCCCATGATGGAAGTTTTAAAGATTTGAAAAGTTGGAAATAAATAGTACAGAATTCTTGACTTGGGAGTCCTAGATCCAAGATAAAGACATTTTAAATAAATAGGCAATCCAGAAGAAAGTTCAACATGTGGAACAGGCTGCCACAGAGGTGGTTGAACAGGAAACATCAAAAGATTTCGAAAGGGAAATCTAAAGTGATTTATATATGATTAATACACTTTATAAACGATCTAGAAATATCTCACTGGAAAGGCTGCGATTAAATGGATAGGCAGGCTAGGTGGACTAAAAACATTATTATGTAACAATTCAGCTCCCTCGCACTGCAATAAAGTGACCACATGGATATTGGGCTGGATTTTACTCTCCGCAACGAACGAACGGCGCTAGCCACTCATTACACTTACACTTGCCCAGAGAATTTCTATAGGATTTTGCACTGGAACTTGCTGGAAGGCTATTTCCAGTGGGGTTTCGCAGGGCTCGGTACTAGATCCCTTGCTTTTTGTGGTATATATCAATGATTTAGACTTCATTGTAGCATGATTAAGAAGTTCGCAGATGATACAAAAATTGGACGTGTGGTTGATAGGAAGAAAGCTGTAGACTGCACAAAGATATCAATGAACTGGTCAGGTGGGTAGAAAAGTGGCAAATGGAATTCAATCCGGAGAAGTGTGAGGTAATGCATTTGGGGAGGGCTAACGAGACAAAGGAATACACCGTAAATGGTACGATACTGAAAAATGTAGAGGAACAGAGGGACCTTGGAGCGCATGTACACAGATCCCTGAAGGTAGCAGGACAGGTAAATAAGGTGGTTAAGAAGGCATATGGGATACTTTCCTTTATTAGCCGAGGTATAGAATATAAGAGCAGGGAGGTTATGCTAGAACTGTTTAAAACACTAGTTAGGCCTCAGCTAGAGTACTGCGTGCAGTTCTGGTCACCACATTACAGGAAAGATGTAATTGCACTAGAGAGGGTACAGAGGAGATTTGCGAGGATGTTGCCGGGACTGGAGAATTTTAGCTATGAGGAAAGATTGGATAGGCTGGGGTTGTTTTCTTTGGAACAGAAGAGACTGCGGCGACATTTAATTGAAGTGTATAAAATTTATGAGGGGCCTAGATAGAGTGGATAGGAAGGACCTATTTCCCTTAGCAGAGAGGTTAATAATCAGGGGGCATAGATTTAAAGTAATTGGTAGAAGGATTAGGGGGGAGTTTGGTGGGGGTGGTGGGGGTCTGGAACGCACTGTCTGAATGTGTGATAGAGGCAGAAACCCTCATCGCATTTAAAAAGTACTTGGATATTCACTTGAAGTGCCATAACCTACAAGGCTACGGACCAAGTGCTGGAAAGTGAGATTAGGCTTCGACCGGCACAGACACGATGGGCCTAATGCCCACCTTCTGTGCTGTAAATTTCTATGATTGGAAAGACATTTTGGTGCAGCGCTCTCTATAGGGGATCTGGGACCTGTGTAAACAGGGCAAGCAACTGTGTGGCCCAGAAATTCATTTTGGGCGATGGTGCAAAACAGGCGATACTGAATCGGCCGCCCATTATATGCAGCGCCCGATATTCAATTCCATTGCCGTCAATGGAATTGAATATCAGGTGCTGTGTATAATGGGCCCGATCCGATACCGCCTGTTTTGCGCCATCATCTGAGACAAATTTCTAGGCCTGTATCCAATGTTCCCTATAATTTTCTTTTGGGTGCCCGGCCCCTTTAACGCAGCCCATTCAAATCTCCGTGCATGCGCGGTTTTTCCATTGTAAAGTTAGCAAGCAGCCTGCATGGGACCTCCAGACCGCTGCGCAGCTTAGCAGGAACATTGCCTATATCTCTTTAAGCAGATTCAAGAATCGTTAATGAGGAGCACAGAGTCTGAACCAAGTTAGAATAGTTAATTCAATGCCAAATCATGTACAGAAAGTGAAATAAAGAGGGAAAGAAAGATAGGATTAAGAGAGAGCGATAAGAGACAAAGAAAAAGTGGAAAAAAAAAATATTTTTTAAAGCTCCAACAATAATTAAAATCTGAAGGAACAAGACTCCACACTTGTAAATGCTAATTTTCAGTGTCAGAGAGGTTGTTTGGCACTAATTAAGACTTATCGCACCAATAATTATTTACTTACACTGGAATGGACAAGCCCAAATGTTTTTTGGCAAGTTTAGTGTGCATCTATCCTGTGAGTACAGCAACTTTACATCATTCCATGTTTTTCAATGTCTAGTCTCTCCGGTGAGATATATATAGCGCATTTTCTGGAGGAGCAGGGCAATTCAGACAGCAACTTCCTGATTTACGCGTTTAACCGCATCTATGGTTGCCGGAAGTTGCTGTCCAAGTTACACTTTAATAATGATGAGCGCTGATTGGCCCGGATTTTGCAAATAACCGTAAGTCTATGTACTTCAGCTTTGTAGTGGAGTACAATGTCACAACCTTCTCACCCAGAGGAAGGAGGGTTATAAACTAAGCCAACCTGGTACTCATATCTTGAACTATATTCTGTATCACCTGGATCAACAAGTGAGGTAGTCAGCAGGCACAGTCAACACTCTTACGATCTTGTAGATAGTCAACTGAGCTGTCTGAGAGATTGGATGAGGAGGATGCTCGCATGGAAAACTCTGGCTCTGGTACAAATTTTAGTCTGGTTAAGTAGGACTCTTGTTGCTAGTTCTATAAATTTTCAGAAAAGCAGTGCATACACCATCTCTGTGTGACATTGAAGCCTGTAAAATTCAGCACAATATTAATATAGCTTGCTGTATACATTTTTAATTGGTGTTTATAATTTAATATTTAGCATTTAAATTATATCCAGATGATACAGTACCAATGATTGTGCTCTATCTCTTGTATATCTTACCAAGATCTGTAGAATCCACTTGGCAACAGGCAATTTCCCAGTTTAAAAAAACACTATATTCAATGAACAGAAACTCAAAGGCCGGAATTTTACCGGCGCTCAGAGTGCGGGTTCGGAGGCGGGTCCGCTGTCAAAATCAAAGATTGACAGCGGGTCAGTATCCCACTGTCAACCCGCCTCCGTGTCAGTTTCCCAAGTGTCGGGTCTGTCATCCCTGAACAGACCCAACACCAAGCGGCGGGTCAGCCAATTTAGATACTTAAAAGGTAGTTAAGCACCATTTCCCCATGTACTTACCATTTTACCAGCTTTTCCACGAGTTTCCTGGCACACAGGGATCACGTCAGGTAAGTAGGTCGGGTGTTATGTCAGCATGGAATGATTTACTAACCTGACAGCTGCAAATGGTCTAGGAAAGCTCCCATTTCATAGGTCTTCACTTTCCAAGGTTAGAAGCTGTTGCTTACTGCATTTGGAAAAGAGATTGAGCTTTATGCAGCTAGCAAGTGTTTGGAGCAAACTCTCTATCCATTGCCACCTCATTGGAACAACCTCTCTCACCATTGACATTGCTTCTGCCATCTCAAGTTCAGCTACCATCTATTCCATCAGCATAGGAACCCGTGAAAAAATCTCACCTTGGTCTTCAGAATCCCACCACGATCAGCCCCAACACCACATCACCGGGCACACCAGCAGCATCAACATCCACACCAACCTTCTCTGCAATCAATGCTGCACAGGACACTGCATTATCACCCGTGCACATTGCTACCTGGGATGCCAGCGATGGCCTCACCATGTCCAGATTGACTTCACTTAACATTTTACACCCCGGCTGCCACATGATGCACCAGGTCGGCACCAGCACCATAAAGCATCCCTACAATGTCCAAGCCATTCCTTTCACACTCCTCACCATTGGGGGAGGGTGGGGGGTTGGAAAAGTTATGTCTCACCATTCACTGGAACTCATTAAGACGCTTCCAAAGGTGCACACAAATCTGTCCAAGAACGCAAAGTGTTGAAAATAAAGATTTCAATGTTTGACGGCACATTACCAGAGACTTCACATTAACATTGGCTAAAATACACAAGTGCCTACCCTTGTGTGTTGTTAGTTGGTATGCTTGCAGTAGGGTGAGTGTGAGGGGTGGCTAGTGAGATGGGGAAGTGATAACATAGATCGAGAGGAATGGGTGGAGGTGCAAGGTAAGTTGGTGTGAGTAAAGATGTGCAGGAGTAGGGGGATGGGGATGTGATGAGTGGCACAGCAGGATGAGGTTGAGTGTGGCTTGGCAGTAACATTTCGTGATCTACTGAGATCATTGAAAGGTTTGCGCCACTGCACCCAGGGACTCCTGACGACATCCCTGCTTGTGACCTCCTGTGCAATGTGCAACCAGGCTGCGTTGGTCTCCTGGGGAGGTCTCTTCTGCCCATTGGAAGGGAAGAGAACCTCCCTGTGTGCTGTGACTCCCTACATAAGCAGATGGAGGGAGTCGTGGGAGAGCCTGGGTGCAGACGTGCCCCTCTGTGCAGTGCTCCTCAATGCTGTAGAACACTACAGAGCACAACTGTCAAAATCAATTTGACATGTCCTCTTTAAGGAAACTGGCTGAAGGTGCGACATCAAATGACGTCATCTGACCTTCCTTTTAATTGGCCGGGAACCTCACAGGGCGGGCTTAACAAGTCCAATCAACGTAAATCACTTGCCTGGAGCAGGCAGCGGGCTGGGACCGCGACACCGCCCCGGACCTGCCTCGATCGGCGAAATCGCGGCCAAAATGTAAAGGTGGGTTATCTGATCTTTTCCCTCCAGAAATGTCCAGTTCCTTAAACGCAGAGGTCAAGGAAAAGAGGCAGAAATCTGGTTTACAGAGAAATGTATGGAACTATCCTGATTCTTTATGTGGATATTGCAGACGTATTGAATGTTTAAAATCCAACCGTAGTTTTGTGTTCATTCGCACAAGCAGTCTCGGGCCAAGCAACAAATGCTTCCTTAGCAACCATATTACCACTAACCTATAAGAAACTTAAGCTAATTAAAACTGTTTCTGTTGAAGCCCTAATTGGCCTTCTCCTTACTAATAAGGGAAACTGTGAACATTTGCAGAGTGGTTGATTAGCTTCTTTGCAAAACACCTGACTACCCGGTTCCAGCCCTTTTGATAGTAACTGTTTGCTGTGAGCATTAACTGCAACATGAAAATTATTTGACATGGTAAAATTAGTGCAATCAAGATAGAGCCGCAGGTGCTCACTGACATTATCATAAATGCCACAGCACTTTACTACAGCTTTTCAAGTGAGACTGGTGGGTCTAATGTGAGTCATGAATGGAAACCAAGCACTTTCTGATACTATTGCAAATCGTGGGAGGAGGGGAAGATAACCGCCCAACTGCAGCAGTGTGCACACAGTGTGTAATTTAAAGAGGAAGTCTTAACTTATCAAACCCCACATCAGGAAACCTTTGACAACTAGCTTTTATACGTTTGCTTTGTTATTGCTAGTTTCTTCATTTTAAAATGGTCATAAGTTATAGCATCATAAGATAAAGCGCTTCAGTACAAGACTGTACAATTCCACTCCTTGTAACAGTGGACAATACAAATACCAACCTTTGCTGTCATACGCTGTGAAACTAATTGTTAGGCAATCCTACTGTTAATAAAGGGTTCACTCTAGCTCTAAAAATGTGATCTTAAAATTGCTGCGGCTAAAAGATTTTATTGAGGGATATAAAAATGTACATATGGTGTGGTACTACCACTGCTGACTTAGTTAATACAAGTCGCACAACACCAGTAAATACATTTACTGTAGTGGTTTACTATCGCTGATGTGGAGTTTCAATTGCCTAAACTGTTTCCCAAGACTGCTAGAAGAGTCCCAACCCACACTTGCTGGTCTTATAGATAACAGCCCCATTTCCGAATGAAATGGCTCCAGTCATCAACAACAACTTTAATTTATCATAGAATCATAGAAAGTTACAGCACGGAAGGAGGCCATTTCGGCCCATCATGCCTGCGCCGGCCAACAAAGAGCTATCCAGCCTAATCCCACTTCCCAGCTCTTGGTCCATAGCCCTGCAGGTTAGAGCATCCCAAGTGCACATCCAAGTACTTTTTAAATGTGGTTAGGGTTTCTGCCTCTACCACCCTTTCAGGCAGTGAGTTCCAGACCCCCACAACCCTCTGGGTGAAGAAATTTCCCCTCAAATCCCCTCTAAACCTTCCACCAATTACTTTAAATCTGTGCCCCCTGGTTTTTGACCCCTCTGCTAAGGGAAATAAGTCCTTTCTATCCACTTTATCTATGCCCCTCATAATTTTATACACCTCAATAAGGTCTCCCCTCAGCCTCCTCTGTTCCAAAGAAAACAGACCCAGCCTATCCAGTCTTTCCTCATAGCTAAGATTCTCTACTTCCCGGCAACATCCTTGAAAATCTCCTCTGTACCCTCTCTAGTGCAATCACATCTTTCCTGTAATGTGGTGACCAGAACTGCACGCAGTACTCTAATTGAGGCCTAACTAGTGTTTTATACAGTTGAAGCATAACCCCCCTGTATTCTATGCCACGGCTAATAAAGGCAAGCATTCCATATGCCTTCTTAACCACCTTATCTACCTGGCCTGCTACCTTCAGGGATCTGTGGACATGCACTCCAAGGTCCCTTTGTTCCTCTACACTACTCAATGTCCTACCATTTAATGTGTATTCCCTTTCCTTGTTAGCCCTCCCCAAATTCATTACCTCACACTTCTCCAGATTGAATTCCATTTGCCACTGTTCTGCCCACCTGACCAATTTATTGATATCTTCCTGCAGTCTGCAGCTTCCGTCTTCAGTATCAACCACACAGCCGATTTTAGTATCATCTGCAAACATCTTAATTATACCCCCTATATTCAAGTCAAGATCATTGATATATACCACAAAAAGCAAGGGACCTCGTCCTGAGCCCTGCGGAACCCCACTGCAAACAGCCTTCCAGTCACAAAAACACCCATCAACCATTACCCTCTGCTTCCTGTCTCCGAGCCAGTTTTGAATCCAACTTGACACTTTGCCCTGGATCCCATGGGCTTTTAACTTTGTGACCAGTCTGTCATGTGGAACCTTATCAAAAGCCTTGCTAAAGTCCATATAAACTACATCAAATGCACTACCCTCATCTACCCTCCTTGTTACCTCCTCAAAAAATTCAATCAAGTTTGTCAGACACGACCTTCCCTTAACAAATCTGTGCTGACTATCCTTGATTAATCCGTGTCTTTCTAAATGAAGATTTATCCTGTCCTTCAGAATTCTTTCCAATAATTTTCCAACCACCGAGGTTAGGCTGACTGGCCTGTAATTACTCGGTCTATCCTTTTCTCCCTTTTTTTTAAACAAGGGTACCACATTAGCAGTCCTCCAGTCCTCCGGCACCACACCTGAAGCCAGAGAGGATTGAAAAATGATGGTCTTATGTAGTGCCTTTAAAGCAGTAAAACGTCCCAAGGCTCTTCACAGGAGCATAATCAGATAAAATTTGACACCGAGCCAAAGAAGGAGACATTAGGACAGGCGGCCAAATGCTTGGTCAAAGAGGTGGGTTTTAAACAGTGTCCTAAAGGAGGAGAGAGAAGTGGAGTGGCGAAGAGGATTGGGGAGGGAATTTCACAGCTTCGGGCCTAGATCGTGGAAGGAATGGCCGCCAGTGGTGGAGCGAGGGAAGTGGGGGATGCTTAAGAGGAGGGTTTTATGGCTGGAGGTGGGTACAAAGATAGGGAGGGGCAAGGCCATGGAGGGATTTGAACACGAGGATGAGAATTTTGCATTGATGGACCAGGAGCCAGTGTAGGTCAACGAGCACAGGCATGATCAAAACCTTTCCTCTTTTCAGATATTGATGGCCATGCTGTGTATTTCTAGCATTTTCAGCTTTTATTTCAGATTTGCAACACTTTTTAATACTAGGCTTTTATTCTCTTGGATTTGCTGTTTTTTCTTCAATGGCTAAATTACTGTCTTTCTATCGCTTATTTAAAAAAAAAGTACTCCAATTTTTTCCTTAATCATCCCTGAAGGCAATGCTGGGAAACGTTCCACAGGTGACAGCAGCTCTCCAGTACTTCGACCACCGGCATCCCAAGGCGCTCCACAGCTAATGAAGTACTTTTTGATGTGTAGTCACTGTTGTAATGTAGGAAACGCGGCAGCCAATTTGCGTACAGCAAGCTCCCACAAACAGCAATGTGATAATGACCAGGTAATCTGTTTTTTAGTGATGTTGATTGAGGGATAAATATTGGCCAGGACGCTGGGGATAACTCCACTGCTCTTCTTCGCAATAGTGCCATGGCATCTCATCCGAAAGACGACACCTCCAACAGTGCAGCACTCCCTCAGTATTGCACTGGAGTGTCAGTCTAAATTTTTGTGCTTGGGTCTCTGGAGTGGGACTATGAACCCACAACCTTCTGACTCAGAAGCGAGGGTGCTACCAACTGAGCCATGGCTGGCTACTGTTCATATGTGAATTTTGGACAGTGAATGTCACAGGGCTATTTGACTTTGAAGGGTGTGTCTGCATGTGTGTGTATATATACATATACATATACACTCACTCACAAACAAGTGCAGGTACTTTTAGTAACTGCATTATTTTTGAAATTTTAATAATGCTAATTTCATGCTCTTTCCCCTCCATAGCATAACAGACAGGTGTCTTGAGTGTAGTAAGGTGGTCTGACCTGAGTAAAAAAGTAATAAAGGTGATAGTAACACAAGAAATAAAGGGGGAAAAATTCAGTTGATTTGCGCCTCCCTAACGGGGCGCAAAGCAACAAGTGCCCGGTCACGGCACCGCTAACGCCTCCCGCAAAATTCAGCGGGAGGTTAGCGGCGGCGGTAACCGTTAGCGCCCTGCGGCGCGGCACCTCCGGCGATTACGTCATCGCCGTGTGCAGCGCCCTGGCTGCGATCTTCGGTAGCGCCCCCTGACTTATCGCCGGACGCTATGTCCGACAGGGTCAGGGGGGCCTACCTGCGGCCAGGGCAGCGCAAATTAAAGGGGAGGTGCCGGGCGGCCATTTCTTTTGCTGGCTGTCTGCCAGCACCTGCCCCCATTGCCGTCCCTGGCCTCCTGAGTAGACCCCCCGCAGAGTGCTGGCTGCGCTCCGTGAGCCCGGCACTCCTCTTGAGTGCCGGGCTCTTTTGCCGGCACTCCGATTCCTGGTGGCCCAGCTGGGCCCCGGGTCGCGCTGCACTAGGCCCCTCCCCTTAATAAGGGGAGGAAGGCCTGCAGTACCATGGCGCTGCGGCACGTAGTGTCGCAATATTCACTAGCAGTGCCCCAAGAGGGAGGTGGGGCGCTTCCAGTAGCGCCCCACCTCCCTCTTGGGGCACTACCAGTGAATTTTGGGTGCGGGGGCGCTAACTTTTTTGGGGCGCTAAAAGTAGCGCCCTGGCAAAGTTAGCACCCCAAAGGGGGCGCGACCCAATTTTGCCCCCAAAAATACATAGCAGCATATGGTTGGTATCATAGAAATTAATTTTTCTCCCCTTGTAACAAAACACAAGAAAATGTAATAGATACTGAAATATTAAAAGTTTCACTTCAGCTTCCTCCTCTAATTGAAGTGATACCAATTAGTATTTCACATCCTCCCAAGAGATATTCCGGGTCTGTCAACACCACTAGGGCTATGCCCGATACTCACTCGCTTCAGTACATTCCAAAATGTTGGTAGGCCTGTTTATGGAAGAAATCAGTTCTACAACCAGCATGATATCATTGATGTGATGTTGAGAACACAATAAAACTCAGCTGTCACTGGTGGAGGAAGTAAACCGAGGCTATCTAACTGCATATAGAAATGAAAACCATATCAGCTGTCACCTATCCCCTGTGAATTTGACCAACTTTGGCTTTGAGGCAAGTTTTCAAATTATCGTTGAGCTGGAAGAGGGAAAGCACTTTTCACATCAAGTCAGATTCATGTTTGATGGGCTTCAATGAACTAAGTCGCTGTTCATTCATCCTTCAAACAAGCCATCTGCTCAGCACTATCCACCACAGTCGCATGCTGTCGGTGCAAAATTGGGATCATTAGCGCCTGTCTTTTGGGGGATACGAGTGCCCTTAGAGCTCCAAAATGGCGTCTGCGGCACGTGCGCACAATTATGGGGCGAATCACGCTGGGCGCCATGCTGGTGAGGGCATTAGTATGAGTGCAGTGAACATCCACTGGAAGTATGCAGTGTAGGTGGATCATGGCATCGATCAGCGTGCAACGCTGATTTGACATCAGCGGTGCCATTTTGGAGCTCAACGCTCCAGCTAATGCCTTCTCTTAAACACGCACAGCTGATCACATGTTCAGCAGCAGGAAGGACCCTCCACCAACGCTATTTAAAGTGATCAACTACTTACAGGTTAGTTGCTGGATGATTTCTTCTGGCTGTTGGTACGATTCTGCAAGAGTTTGGTGCTTTCTGGAGTTGTTTCAAGTTGCAAAAGTCTACCGGGACTGGTGTGGCAGGTGCGAAAGGAATTTTTGCTGACTTCAAGGCTTCTGCACAAACCACTTCCTGCCAGAAATGGGTGTGCTAGTAGGAATTCTGCTTGGAATACAGCATGATTTGGACAATGAACAGAGGTCTCAGAGCAGGACAAGCTACAAGAAGAGGGGGGGGGGAGGAGGAGGAGGGGTGGGAGAAAGGGTCTCAGCAAGAGGGTATATCTGCCATGGGTGTTCAGGGAGCAATTATCCTACCTGAACTTCAGTGATGACCGTGGCGATTGAAACTGTGTGTCTGGCTCCTTCCAGGCTGAAGCTGGAGATATTTGCAACAACTCGCAGTTTGCTGTCCACTGTTGAGTAAGGGAGTTCTCTCTTCAAAGAGAGCTGACTACATTTCATTCTTGCCAGAGACCAACAGGCAGAGCGAGCACCCTAGCATTGCAGGCCTCCCCATGGTGCAGGGTTCCATTGACGACACGCACATCGTTTTGTGGGCACTGCATGTCAACTGTGCTATATACCGGAACCAAAAGAGATTCCACTCCCACAACATCCAGCTGGTGTGCGACCATAGGCAGCAAATCATGCAGATCAATGCCCGGTATCCTGGCAGCAGTCATAATGCCTTCATTCTGCGGCAGTCCACTATGCTAGCTGCATTTCAGCCAGCAGGGCAAACCAAAGGGTGGCTACTGAGCGACCAGGGCTATCCGCAGATGACGTGGCTCATGACTCCAGTGCGCAACCCACACACACGTGCGCAACATGCTTACAATGAAAGCTATGCTGCCACACGAAATGTGACAGAGCAGATCATTGGCGTGCTGAAACAATGCTTCCGCTGCCTGGACCGCTCTGGAGGAGCCCTGCAATACTCGGCAGGGCGGATGTCAAGATTTGTGGTGGTCTGCTGCATACTGGACAACCTCGCCATCATGAGGGCACAGCCCTTGCCACCAGCTATACAGTGAGCCGCTGAGGAAGAGGAAAAGGAAGGGAGGAGGCAACCTAGACAGTCCCTTTATAGGAACATAGGAACCGAGTAGGCCATTTAGCCCCTCGAGCCTGGTCTGCCATTCAATGAGATCATGGCTGATCTGTGACCTAACTCCATATACCTGCCTTTGGCCCATATCCCTTAATACCTTTGGTTAACAAAAATCTGTCAATCTCGGATTTAAAATTAACAATTGATTCAGCATCAATTGCCGTTTGCGGAATAGAGTTCCAAACCTCTACCACCCTTTGTGTGAAGAAATGTTTCCTAATTTTAATCCTGAAAGGTCTGGCTCTAATTTTCAGATTAGTTCTTAGTCCTAGATTCCCCTGACCACCTCTTTTTCCTAATATAATTGTAAAAATTCTTTGTGTTGATTTTGATATCCCTTGCAAGTTTCTTTTCATACTCTCTTTTTGCAGATCTTACTATCTGTTTTGTCATCCTTTGCTGTTCTTTGTTTTGTTCCCATTCACCAGGATCCGTTTTTTTTGCATTTTTGCGTGCTTTTTGTTTGTTTTATGCTGCCTCTTATCTCTTTAGTCATCCATGACTGGTTTCTGTTGCCTCTCTGGTATAAACTGGTTCTGTATCATATTAAATTCTTTATGGAACACCTCCCTCATCTGTCGTTTTACCCATTAACAGATTCGCCCAGTTTACTGTCTCTGTTCCATCCCATTGAGGTCGGCCTTACCTAAATCTAGAATCTTAATAGCTGTTTCGCGTTTCTCCCTTTCAAACACTACGTTGAACTCGATCATGTTATGATCGCTAATAGATAAATGTTCATGCACCGTTAGGCTGTTAACTAAATCTGGCTCATTACTCATTACTAAATCTAATATGGCATGCCTTGTTGGTTCTAGGAAATATTGTTGTTGGAAAATATCTCGGGGACACTCGAGAAATTCACTACCTTTCTGACCGGTGCTAATCTGCTTATCCCAATCTATATGAAAGTTAAAACCACTCGGCCTTTCCTACATGATTGTCTAATCTCTGCATTTATACAATCTAATACTTCATAGCTGCTACAAAGGGACCTTATACATAACTCCCACTACAGTCTTAAATCCTTTCCTATTAATTCTACTCATAAAGTCTCCACTGCCTGCTTACCTCTCGTTATATCCTCTCTTATCATTAAAGTGATTTCACCCTTAATCACTAAGGCTACTCCTTTCCCTCTGCCATTTTCCCTATCTTTCCTGTAGACCTTATAACCTGGTATATTTAGTTTCCAGTCCTGACCATCTTGCAGCCATGTCTCAGTAATGGCTACCATGTCATACCCTCCAATTTGAATTTACGCCTGCAGTTCATTCAATTTATTCCTTATACTTAATACGTTTGTATAAAGAACGCTTATTTGGGCCACACACTCTAACCTGTCCTTCAGCTCTAATATTTTCCTCGCATGTTTCTTATTTTTCTCTCCTGGTTTAACCACTTTACATATTTTAGTTTTCCCTTTTACCTGTCGTGCCTAAAGCACATTTTCTGACAGTTGCTCTACTGTTTTCCCTTTTCATTTGTTTTTGAACTATTATTTGTACTAAAATTTGCACTGGAGCCCTTCATAGAAACCTGGGAGCAGGAGTAGGCCATTCGGGCCCTCGAGCCTGTTCCGCCATTTAATGAGATCATGGCTGATCATCCAAATTCAGTACCCTGTACCTGGTTTCTCCCCATATCCCTTGATCCCTTTAGCCTTTAGAAATATATCTAACTCCTTCTTGAATATATTTAATGAATTGGCCTCAACTGCTTTGTGTGGTAGAGAATTCCACAGGTTCACCACTCTCTGGGTGAAGAAATTCCTCCTCATCTCAGTCCTAAATGGCTTACCCCTTATCCTTAGACTGTGACCCCTGGTTCTGGACTCCCCTGCCATCGGGAACATCCTTCCTGCATCTAGTCTGTCTAGTCCTGTTAGAATTTTATAAGTTTCAATGAGATCCCCTCTCATTCTTCTAAACTCGAGCGAATATAAGCCTAGTCGACCCAATCTCTCCCCATACGTCATTCCTGCCATCCCAGGTATCAGTCTGGTGAATCTTTGCTGCACTCTCTCCATGGCAAGAACATCCTTCCTCAGATAAGGTGACCAAAACTGCACACAATACTCAAGGTGTGGTCTCACCAAGGCCCTGTACAACTGCAGCAAAACATCCTTGCTCCTGTACTCGAATCCTCTCGCTATGAAGGCTTGCATGCTTACCTTCAGCGACTGGTGCACAAGGACACCCAGGTCTCGTTGCACTTCCCCTTTTCCCAATCTATTGCCGTTCAGATAATCTGTCTTCCTATTTTTGCCACCAAAGTGGATAACCTCGCATTTATCCACATTGGGCAGATGCATGGCAAATGCAGTATAATCACCCAACCTGTCCAAATCATACTGGAGTTTCTCTGCATCCTCCTCACAGCACACATGCCCACCCAGCTTTGTGTCATCTGCAAACTTGGAGATATTACATCTAGTGTTATATATATATATATATATATACCCCACAAGTCACTGCCTGCCAGTCGGAAAAAGACCCGTTTATTCCAACTCTTTGCTTCCTGTCTGCCAACTAGTTCTCTTATCCAAGTCAGTACCTTGCCCCCAATCCCATGTGCTTTAACTTTGCATACTAATCTCTTATGCGGGACCTTATCGAAAGCCTTCTGAAAGTACAAATACACCACCTCCACTGGTTCTCCCTTATCTATTCTACCAGTTACATCCTCAAACAATTCCAGTAGATTAGTCAAGCATGATTTACCTTTTGTAAATCCATGTTGACTTTGTCCGATCCTGTCACTGTTTTCCAAGTGCTCTGCTATTACGTCTTTTATAATGGACTCTAGCATTTTCCCCACTACTGATGTCAGGCTTACCGGTCTATAATTCCCCGTTTTCTCTCTACCACCTTTTTTAAATAGTGGGGTTACATTAGCTATCCTCCAATCCATGGGAACTGTTCCAGAATCTATAGAATTTTGGAAGATGACCAGCAATGCATCTACTATTTCTAGGGCCACTTCCTTAAGTACCCTAGGATGTAGATTATCAGGCCCTGGGGATTTATCGGTCTTCAATCCCGTCAATTTCCCTGACACCATTTCCCTACAAATACTGATTTCATTCAATTCCTCCCTCTCATTAGACCCTATGTTCCCCGACATCTCTGGGAGGTTATTTGTGTCCTCCTTTTGTGAAGATAGAACCAAAGTATGGATTTAATTCGTCTGCCATTTCTTTGTTCCCCATTATAAATTCCCCTGATTCTGACTGCAAGGGACCTACGCTTGACTTCACCAATCTTTTTCTCTTCACATATCTATAGAAGCTTTTACACTCAGTTTTTATGTTCCCTGCAAGCTTACTCTCATACTCTATTTTCCCCCTCTTAATTAATCCCTTTGTCCTCCTTTGCTGAATCCTAAACTGCTCCCAATCCTCAGGTTTGCTGCTTTTTCTGGCCAAATTATATGTCCTCTCCTTGGATCTTATGCTATCCCTAATTTCCCTTGTTAGCCACGGTTGAGTCACCTTTTTTGTTTTATTTTTATGCCAAACAGGGATGAACAAATTCTGTAGTTCATCCATGCGATCTTTAAATGTTTGCCATTGCCTATCCACCGTCAACCCTTTAAGTAACGCTCCCCAATCCATCCTAGCCAACTCGTGCCTCATACCATCGTAGTTTCCTTTTATTTAAATTCAGGACCCCAGTCTCTGAGTCAACCACTTCACACTCCATCTTAATGAAGAATTCTATCATATTATGATCGCTCCTCCCCAAGGGGCCTCGCATAACAAGATTGCTAATTAATCCTTTCTCATTACATAATACCCAGTCTAAGATGGCCTGATCTCTAGTTGGTTCCTCGACATATTGGTCCAGGAAACCATCCCGTATACACTCTAGGTTATTCCTCCTCCACAGTATTGTTACTAATTTGGTTAGCCCAATCTATATGTAGATTAAAGTCACCCATGATAACTGCTGTGCCCTTATTGCACACATCTCTAATTTCCCATTTAATGCCATCCCCAACCTCAGCATTACTGTTTGGGGGTCTGTATACAACTCCCACTAACGTTTTCTGCCCCTTGGTATTTCTCAGCTCTGCCCATACAGATTTCACATCATCAGAGCTAATATCCTTCCTTACTATTGTGTTAATCTCTTTAACCAGCAATGCTACCCCACCTCCTTTTCCTTTTTGCCTGTCCTTCCTGAATGTTGAATTCCCAGACTTGGTCATCCTGGAGCCATGTCTCTGTAATCCCAATTATATCTCATCCGTTTACATCTATTTGCGCAGCTAATTCATCCACCTTATTCCGAATGCTCCTCGCATTAAGACACAAAGCCTTCAGGCTTGATTTTTTAATGCTCTTAGTCCTTTTGGAATTATTACTTACTGTTGCCCTGTTTGATTTACACCCTTGGTTTCTCTGCCTTCCACTTTTGCTTTTCTCCTTCCTGTCTTTTGTTTCTATCCTTGCTTCCCTTTCCTCTGTTTCCCTGCACAGGTTCCCAACCCCCTGCCATTTTAGTTTAAACCCTCCCCAACAGCACGAGCAAACACTCCCCCAAGGACATCGGTTCCCGTCCCGCCCAGGTGCAAACCGTCCCGTTTGTACTGGTCCCACCTCTCCCAGAACCGGTTCCAATGTCCCAGGAATTTGAATCCCTCCCCCTTACACCATTCCTTTAGCCACGTATTCAGCTGAAATATCTTTCTATTTCTACTCTGACTAACACGTGGCACTGGTAGCAATCCTGAGATTACTACCTTTTGAGGTCCTATTTTTTAATTTACCTCCTAACTCCCTATATTCAGCTTTTCGGACCTCATCCCGTTTTTTACCTATATCGTTGGTACCTATATGCACCACGACAACTGGCTGTTCACCCTCCCCCTCCAGAATGCCCTGCAGCCGCTCCGAGGCAGCCGCTCCGAGGCAGCAGCTCCGAGACATCCTTGACCTTTGCACCAGGGAGGCAACATACCATCCTGGAGTCTCGTTTGCTGCCGCAGAAACGCCTATCTATTCCCCTTACAATAGAATCCCCTATCACTATAGCGCTCCTTTTTTTCCTCCTGTCCTGTGCAGCAGGACCACCCATGGTGCCAGGAAGTTAGCTGCTGCCTTCCCCCGATAAGCCATCCCCCTCAACAATACCCAAAGTGGTATATCTGTTTGAAAGGGGGATGGCCACAGGGGACCCCTGCACTACCTGCCTGCGCCTACTACTCTGCCTGGTGGTCACCCATTCCCTTCCTGCCTGTGCAGCCTTTACCTGCAGTGTGACCAACTCCCTAAACGTGTTATCCACGATGTGCTCAGCATCGCGAATGCTCCAGTATGTATCCATTCACAGCTCCAGTGCTGCAATGCGGTCTGTCAGTAGCTGCAGCTGGATACACTTCCCGCACACGTGGTCGTCAGGGACACAGGAAGTGTCCCTGATTTCCCACATAGTGCAGGAGGAGCATACCATGGGGCTGAGCTGTGCTGCCATGACTTACCCTTTAATTAATTCAAATTAAATTAAATCAGATCAATACCACTAATTACACTACAATTAAATGATACACTCACGGGCCCTTGTTTACCAGCACTCCCCGCTACACAACAGAGACCCTAGAAACTATAAACCACAAAAATTAAGTTTGGAAAAAAGCGAGAAAGAGAAAAATACTCACCTACCAATCACTTACCTGCTTTCTGGTGACGTCACACTTCGATTACTTTTTACTTCTCTCCTCCTCTCGCTGACTCTGTGCCTCTCGCAGGTCCGCCGCTCAGCTCTGGTCCCAGGTCTCCTCTCCGCGCTCTTTTTATCCTCCTCTCGCTGACTCTGTGCCTCTCGCAGGTCCTGTGCCTTCCTTCATCACCCCCCTCCCCACCGCCATTTACTAGTTTAAATTCCGGGCTGCCTGTGAATAACTCATCCGAGTGCGATACCAGTATCCACAACCCCAATTCTCCATTCACCAATAGTCCCACACCTTACCTTACCTTCCCTCTGTCACTGACCATTACTGCGCCACTTGGCCACAATGCAGAAATAAAAGCCTCCACAAAATAAATATTCTAAACCAAATTTATAAATTAAATCATGCCATATTGCATACAAACATAAACTAATCACCCTTGTGCATTACCTTAGTGCATGTCTTTCGTGTGCTTTTGCCTGACCAAGTGCTCCTATGCAGTGCTACCCCAATGACTGCAGCATGGTGGAAGGCTGCTGAATTTCAGTGGAGGAGACTGCAGATGACCTTGGAGGATGACCTTGAGCAGCTCTGGGCCTAGGAAGCTTGGCTGCGAACTGCACCATCTTGGCGTGGGCTGGCTGGCTGACAGGCAACAGCAAGGGCACTGGCGGAGTGGCCGTGATGGGAGGACATATGCTGTCATCCTGAGAGAAGACAGTAGGTTTGTGGTGCCTCAGTAATCCTAGTAATCTGTTGGGGGATAGGTTGCTGGACTGTTGTGACACCCTGCAAGCCCCTTTGAACACTGTAACCCACAACCATGATGGCAGCAGTCTGAGCTTCCACTGCAGCACTCAGACATTGGGTGGCTGCTGCTTGTGCTGCAATGGAAGCTGAGACATCGGCCATCAGACGCTGCATCATGGTTGGGTCCACAAGTGCGCTAATGGAGTTGGCCACCACTTCCATGCTGGAAAGGATGGGCTCCAAGCTCTGTGCAAAGCCATGTGCCAAGTTAGAAACATAGAAACATAGAATCTAGGAGCAGGAGTAGGTCATTCGGCCCGTCGAGCCTGCTCCGCCATTCAATACGATCATGGCTGATCATCCAAATCCAGTACCCTGTCCCTGCTTTAATCCCCACAGTACACATATCCCACCCTACCCCCGTAACCCCACCTATTTAATTCCCCCTAACATATCCCATCCTATCCCCATAACCCCACATATTTAATCCCCCCTAACACTAAGGGTCAATTTATCATGGCCAAATCAACCTAACCCACACATTTTTGGACTGTGGGAGGAAACCGGAGCACCCGGAGGAAACCCACGCAGACACGGGGAGAATGTGCAAACTCCACACACAGTCACCCGAGGTCAGATTCGAACCCGGGTCTCTGGCGCTGTGAGGCACCAGTGCTAACCACTATGCCACCGTGTTGCTGGACTCCTCCATGCTCCTTGATATTGCATGCAGGCTTTCTGGCAGGCTTCCCAATGCACCAAGCATTGCATTGTGCATACTCATCAGCCTTCTTCCCCATTGAAGTCCTCATTTGACTCATCTGCAGCAGAACGTGTGTGCGACCTCGCTCTACGGCGAGCTGTGTAGCACCTGTGCTACCCTTGCCCCCTGCTCTGGCTGCAGGCCTGGTGTCTCACCACGTGCAGATCCCACCCTTATGCTATCCTCTAAATTACACGCAGTGTCCGTATCTGAGCTGGTGGCTGAGAGTGTGAAATCGAGTGACTGTGTGTCTTTACCATCACTCTCTTCTTGCTCTTCCACCACTGCCTGGCCAGGTTGCAGATCTTGGGTATCTGAAAGGAGAAAGGCACAAGGATAAGGTTGTGATGAGGGGGGTGGAAGTAAGAGGTGCATGCTTACATCATCTGTAGCTTGTAAATCAGAAGAGGTTGTGGGATGAGGGGAAGTGGGATGTGAGAAGGAGAAATTGGCTGTCACATCTGCCTATGTAACAACAGTGACTCCGCTTCAAAAGTAATTCATTGGTTGTAAAGAACTTTGACACATCCTGAGGTCATGAAAGGCGCTATGTAAATACAAGTTACTTTTTTTTCTTTCCATAATACCAGTAGGCCTCACATTAACATCACTGGGCTAAATTCTATTATGTTATTCCTCATTCATTCACCTCCACATACAATTGAATAGTTCACCACCACAAAGCATTTGGATTCCAACATCCCCCCCCATTTGGATTCCAACATATTCCCCATCACTTTTTATATAGAAGCAGGCCTATCAACTCTTCCATACAAAGAAGGAGACTTATACAGAGATTGTGATCTACCACCCTTCCATCTCGGGATTGTGTCTCATGCATGTATGGACTCGATCACGCACATGACAGTTTACAAAGCTCAGAAAAACGAATGGATCCCCCAAAAAGATGACAACTTAAAACAATATAAACTTCTTTGAATAAAGGCGTATGACCAAGGTTACTGCTTCAAGCTAACTGAATGGGGTAGAAATTGAACGGGGCGATAACTTTAACAGTAATGGAAAAAGTAGCGCCGGGCGCTACGCCAGTGAATCCAACATGAACTTCGGGTTTAGCGCTCCAGGAAGGAAGTGGAGCGCTAAATCAAGCACTACCACTTCCCTTCGAGCGCTAAAGTATGGCAAGAGGTGCGGTAGCGGTGCAGCGCTGCCCAATGTCGAGGGCAGCGCTGTCGGGAATGGAGACTCCTCCCTCCCTTAAAGGGAAGGGCCATTGCTGCAGGCTCTGCATTAACTTGATGTCCCTCGTCGCAGACGGCAGCCGCGATCTGCTATGATCAGCCTCAAGCACTCTAACAGAGTGTAGGGCTGATCAATCGTGGCACAGGAAAAAGTTGAAAAAACAACCTAAGGGGTGAAAACAAATTTTTCATTCACACGAGCGGCCTTACCTTTAAATACCACTCCCCAAGTGGCTGGCCTCCCTAATAAAGCCTCCTGCAGCTGCCGATGTTTTCGCCCGGCAATGCTGCAGGGAGCGGAACCAAAGTTCGGATCCGGGGCGCTACCAGGACTCTGCGCAGCTGGATGACGTCATGATCTGCAGGCGCAGGAGATCGTGGCGCTCGTGGTTACCGCCGCCGCAAACCTCCATGTCAATTTCGTGGGCGTCGGTACTTTCGCTGCGCCCGGTCGCAAAGCTGGTAGTGCCCTGTTATCGCCCCCCCCAGAGGCGCTAACTGGAGGCGCAAGGGAGGCAAATTTCTAGCTCATTAAGTTTTAAAAAAAATTTATTGCATTGAATTTCAGGATTTTTTTTAAAACTTTTGAAATCATGCTCTACAATTTTGTTTGTGTTTGTGTGTTAGAAAGACTTGCATTTATATAGCGCCTTTCACGACCTTCGGACGTCCCAAAGCGCTTTACAGGGTAGTCACTGTTGTAATGTAGGAAACGCGGCTGTCAATTTAAAAACTAAAACTCAGTTGCCTCGTGTGATATACTGAGACATGAACTTGCCATGACTTATACGGCAACTACCCTCCATTTTCCATCTTTTTTTAATCATAGGGAAACAACTGAAGCACACGAGGTGCAATTTTTGCATTGGCAGATTTTGAAGGGGAAAATGAGCCCTTATGGTACAAAATTTCTTTTCTAGGGTGTTCTGGGGTTGTGCCCCAAGAGCACTGATTTTTACACTATTTTGGTACTTTTCCAGTATTTTGAGGTCTATTATTCTTCAGCATGTGGAGCCTCTAATTAGTTATTTTGGAATAATTTATATAATATACTATATGTCAAATATTAAAGTATTTATTACGAGTTGCAATTGACCTTTTCACCATCAGAAGATAATCCTAAAGCTCACCCAAACCATTACCGATGAGAATACTCATTTTATACATTACATTGAAAACCTGCAGTGTCATTTCATGAAAAATGCACCATCAGTGCACCCTTTATAATATTTTAAAAGTATTAAGAATTTGGGATAGAAACACTGAGCACTCATTTGAAATGCAAGCACTTGGCAACTATGATGCCAGTTAGCTTTCTCTAGCTTTACAATGAAAAAAATATGTAAACCTGAGCAATCCCAGGAGAGTGAAACCTTTCTATAACTACTCAAGACCCTATAATTTAATAGAGGCCTTTCACTATCACTGTAGATACTGGAATAATTCCAACTCTATAGCTACAAGAGAAAAAAGAAACCCTCAAATCTCACAGCCAGGGGGCTTTGAAGAGGAAATACATTTGAAGGAAAAAGAAGGCAATGAAGATGAAAGAGAGCAAAGAAAAGGTTAAGAATTCTGTAATACATTGGGTTTCACCTCGTACACAGTGATCAATTTAGCTGGCTGTAACTACATTTACATTTTTAGCATGACGCTGTTTTTGACTGAAAATCTCATTGCTCGGATTTATCCAATATTGACAGCATTGTATAAATGGATCTCATTCAAAGATTCAATGGCACTTCTTCAAAGAAGAGCAAGGAGTTATCCCTATGTCCAGTCCAGCAAACATCCCCGAACCAACACCACCAAAACAAACTAATTCGTCAGTCATGTTATTGCTGTTTGTGGGAATTTGCTAAGTGGAAACTGGCTACTGCATTTGCCTACAAAATAACAGTGACTGCTTCAAAAGTAATTTATTGACTGTGAAGCACTTTAGGACATAAGTATCAATGTGCTGGACAGTAACAATTTATAATACATAGTTATCACAGAATGGATATTGCAGTATTATTCAATAGACTGACTGGATCTGGCCAGAATAAGCTGATTTTCTTCCATGCTTCCCGCTATCTTCTATTGCACGCTCATGGAAATTGACATTTGTTGACTAAATATAACATAATTTAGACTGCAAATATTTATCCTCTAAGCAATAGGGCAGCATTTTGTTGATGACAGAGATTTAAAATGGTAGAAAAGCACAGCTGGTCCATCATCCGCTGAAAGAAAGAAAGAGAGGCTGAAGTTTTCAGTTGGGACTCTTAAGCAGAAAAATTCTGACTTTTTTGGCTTTTGCATTGCATAGAATTACAAAATTCATTATAACCCCGTTGGGGCGCTAAAACTTTGAAAACTGAAAAATTAGCGTCCGACGCTAATGATAGGCTCCTGCGCAATTCAGTCGTAGTGCTCCCAAGAGGGAAGTGGAGTGCTAAATCAAGCGCTTCCACTCCCCTTGAAGCCGGAAAGAGGGGCGGTAGCACTGCAGCGCTGCCCAATGTCGAGGGTAGTGCTGCCGGGAACGGAGGCTCCTTCCGTCCCTTAAAGGGAAGAGTCATTGCTGCAGGCTCTGCATTGAAACGAAGTCCCTCGTCGCCGACGGCAGCCACGATCTGACACGATCAGTCCCAAGCACTCTAGCAGAGTGCAGGGCTGATCGATCGCAGCCGAAGGAAATGCTGAAAAATGGACGTAAGGCATTAAGAATTTCTTTTTTTCACACAACCATCATCACCTTTAAATACCGCTCCCTAAGCGGCCGGCCTCCCGGTCAACGTCTCCTGCAGCTGTCGGTGTTGTCGCCCAGCGATGCTGCAGGGGGCGGAACCGAATTTCGGGTCCGGGGCGCTACTGGGGTGATGTGCAGTACGATGACGTCACGATCTCCGGGTGTAGGAGATCGTGGCGCTAGGGGTTACCACCACCGCAAACCTCTGGGGAATTTCACAGGCATCGGCACTCTCGCCGCCACCAGTCGCAAAGCCGGTAGCGCCCACTATTCCTCCCCCCCCCCCCCCACCCCGAGACACTAACGGGAGGCGCAAAGGAGGCGAATTTCTAGCCCATTGAGTCTACAGCACAGAAACAGACCATTTGGTCCAACTGGTCCATGACTGTCTTTATGCTCTACACGAGCCTTCTCGCATCCTCCTTCTAACCCCATCAGCATAACCTTCCTCCCTCACCTGTTTATCTAGCTTCCCCTTAACTGCATCAAGATCATTTTATTCTAGGATCAGAATTGCTGCATGACCTATTGGAAAAAAAATGACCTATTTGTATCACAGCTGATTTGGCCAGTTTGCAACAGAAATGAAACATTTTTTGTTCTCCAAAAAATCTTAGGTTGCAAGTTGTTATCATGTGAATGATAACTGACATAGGCTGGACTGAGAGAGTTCAGTGTGCTGAGCAATGAAATGTGAATTGGCTAACCCTTTATCCCTTGGGTCAGGAATTCTATATAATGGCAGTGACTTGATGTATATTACCCACTTCATTTTATTCAAAGAGTTGCCCCATTGGAATGTTGTAGAGTTTAACAGTACAATTTGCTTTTCAAACAATTGCAGATCAATAATGCACGATTAAAGTTCTTTCGGAACAGTGTTCGAGAAATTGTGGTGGATGCACAGTACTCAAGCCAGGAAAGGGCTGTTGCGATGGGCAAAAGTAGGGACTGTTAACATAATAATACCCCATAGAATAAATCTTCCTCCTTCTGCACCCCCCCATTGCCCACTGAGCCGAAATGGCTGAAACCTCCCTCAGCTCCTTCACTGACTGGAGGGGGTGGTTTTTGTTGGTCGTTATCTCAGAGTTCACGGCCACCCCATCCCCCACTGTGCAGCAAATCCAGGAGTCCCTGTCCCTCAACAGTAACAGATGAATAGTGTGATGATCGAATGCGCACTAAAGTGATGAATAGTTGAAAACTAAAGAGTGCAAGAATGTATGAAGCAAGGTAAAAAACTGGAAGCCCTTGGTAGAAATTGAAGAATCCTACCCCTATTCCCTCTCATAGCTAAAATTGGAGCATTCACACTATACTGCCCACACAGGAACAGAAATATCTCCCCACCAAACTAATCAGAAGTACAGCCACCAACCTCCACTCACCAAGCAGAAACTCCTCCCCCCACCTTACCAGTTATTAGGATATAACCACCCTCCTCCCCCTACTGAACTGAAATCCGGGAACCCTCCCTGCTGAGTGGAAATTAGTATGCAGACCACCCCCCAAGAGGGAATCTGACAGCACCCTCCCCATTGAACAGAAATCCAGCTGTAACTCTCACTTAGCAGAGATTTGATCAAACATCTCAATGAGAACAAACTCAGCCTATGGAAGACAAAGAGGTCCTGCTTCCCCTCTTCCCTCTCCAGTGAGAACAAATCTGGCCTTCGACTGCTGACAAAGATGACCTTCCCCCCCCCCCCCCCCCCCCCCCCCACCACCCCCAAATCAAAGAAAAAGTTAGTCCTCTCCCCACCCTTTGAGCAGAAGCTTGGCCTTCCCCAGTCCCTGTCAAGAATAAATGCCCATCCCAAATTAGAACAAATTCAACCTATTCATAGCCCTATGAGCAGTAGCTCGCCCCACCTAATCAGAAGCAAAATTCCCCCACCGTCTGAGAAACCATATGTTACATACAACTCTTTGTGCTGGCCACTGATTTCCTTGTACCCATTTTGGGTTTTTGAATGCACTGCATAATGGAGATGAAGAAGGAGTTACTGAATGACCAAGAAATGCAGATGCAATGATATCCTCAGCTGTTTTGGCACAACAACAACATCTTGTATTCATATAGCGCGTTTAACATAAACGTCCCAAGGTGCTTCACATGAGCGTTATCAAATAACAGCCACATAAGCAGATATTCGGGCAGATGAAGATAGGTTTTAAGGAGGAAAGTGAGGTGGGGAGGTTTAGGGAGGGAATTTCAGAGCTTAGGGCCTTGGCAGTTGAAGGCACGGCTGGCAATGGTTGAGTGGTTAAAATCAGAAATGCTTGAGGCCAGAATTGAAAGAGCGCAGATATCTTGGAGGGTTGTAGGGCTGGTGGAGATTACAGAGATGGGGAGGGAAAGGGGAGGGATGAGGCCAGGGAGGGATTTGAAAACAAGGATGAGAATTTTAAAATCAAGGTGTTGCTTAACTGGGAGCCAATGCAGGTCAGCAAGCACGGGAGGAGGGGTGAATGTGACTTGGTATGAGTTAGGACACGGACAGCCAGCAGAGTTTTCGATGACCTCAAGTTTATGGTTGACCAGTCCATCCTTCTCCAATGCCTCTCCACCATCGTCGAGCTGGGTGGGACTGCACTCGCCTGGTTCCATTCTTATCTATCTAATCATAACTAGAGAATCACCTGCAATGGCTTCTTTTTCTGCTCTCGCATCAGGTCTATCCTTGGCCCCCTCCTGTTTCTCATCTACATACTGCCCTTCAGCGACATCATCCGAAAACATAAAGGGATAATTACTAGTCCTAGCCCCTTTTGGGCTACCCCGGATCAGGCGTATTCCCCAGACGTTCACCTTCTACTAAAGTTAGAGGTAGCCAAATCCTAAAGACGCTTAATTGGGTCTAAAGGTCCAGACTATCTCTCCCTAAAAGAAAAGGAACAGCCTGAAGATGTTACCGTCCTCCAGATAGCACTTTTAATAAGTTTAGCTAGACTGTAACATTCCGTATATTATGAGGGTCCGGAAAACTCCCCCAGAATTCTGCAACTCCTCAGCAAAGAGTGTACAGAGATTGAGTTTGCGAGTTTGATACAGAAGTACTATGTGAGACAATTCCAAAAATATATAGATTTATTAAAGAACTGACATGTAATTTACAGTTGGTGATTCAATCGCAACATTAACAGTTCCAAATACAAAAATCTTACAATTCTATTATCAGAGATCCTTATTCTCAAATCTTAACTTTGTTACATTTTTACATTTCTTAGTCTTATTCCAGGATATCCACCAAAATCAAATACAAGTACCTTGATCCCCGCGATACAAAGAGTTGAAGACTTAGAGCTTGCCTCTGAAGCCTGAGAATCGCTTTGCCCCTTTCAGCGAATCTATCATCCCATTTGAAAGTCCAATTTTTATACCCTTTCCCAGTGGTATTTCCTTTGAAGTTTTCTGCTGATGTAAGCTAATTATCTCTAGTCATTTTTCTGTTGACCCCTTCTATTCTTAGTCAGTTCAGCTGGTAGCATTAAGAATTATGTCTCCTGTGTAGGTGTCTCTACTTTTTTAGGTGTTTCAAGTTCAACATAAAAACAATGTGATGGCTGGTGCCTCCCCAACTTGATGCCATTCCCACGAAGTTTCTTAATTTTCTGTGATTCTTTTGATGTCATTTTTATGAAGGCATATGTTTTTTCTTTTACGTGTTTCTTTCCGAGTGTTGGTTTAAGACACCTTAACTGGGTATACCATTGTGTTCTTTCCAAAGCTGCAGACTTTAGGAACCTCCAACCTCCTGTTTCAACGAGGCTATTGTTTCAGTGTCAACAACTTATCTTATCTCAACAGCCTGTATGCTGTTTACAGCTTTTTGATTGTTGAGGCTTTTCGATTTTCAAACCTAGTTTGTCATGTTTTAATAAAGTCAGAATATTTCATAGAATGTTAGTGTATTCCTTCACAAACATAGTGTCAGTTTCCACATGTATGCGGACGATACCGAACTCTACCTCACCACGTCTCTTGACCGCTCCACTGTCTCTTAAATTGTCAGACTGCTTGGCCGGCATCCAGTACTGGATGAGCTGAAATTTTCTCCAATTAAATATTGGCAAGACCAAAACCATTGTCTTCGGTTCCCACCACAAACTCCGTTCCCTAGCCATCGACTCCATCCCTCTCCCTAGCATCTGTCTGAGGTTGAACCACACTGTTCACAACCTTAGTGTCATATTGGACCCTGAAATGAGCTTCTGACCACATATCCCTGCCATAACTAAGACTGCCTATTTCCACCACTGTATCATTGCCCGTCTCCGCCCTGCCTCAGCTCATCTGCTGCTGAAACCCTCATCCATGCCTTTGTTACCTCTAGACTTGACTATTCCAACGCACTCCTGGCTGGCCTCTCATGTTCTACCCTACGTAAACTTGAGGTCATCCAAAACTCTGCTGCCCATGTCCTAACTCGCACCAAGTCCCATTCACCCCTCACCCCTGTGCTCGCTGACCTACATTGGCTCCTGGTTAAGCAACGTCTCGATTTAAAAATTCTCATCCTTGATTTCAAATCCCTCCATGGCCTCTCCTCTCCCTATCTCTGTAACCTCCTCCAGCCCCACAACCCCGAGATATATGTGCTCCTCTAATTCTGGCCTCTTGAGAGCATCACTGATTTTAATCACTCAACCATTGGTGGCCGTGCCTTCAGCTGAATAGGCCCTAAGCTCTGGAATTCCCTGCCTAAACCTCTCTACCTCTCTTTCCTCCTTTAAGCCGCTACTTAATACCTACCTCGTTGACCAAGCATTTGTTCATCTGCCCATAAATCTCCTTATGTGGCTCGGTGTCAAATTTTGTTTGATAATGCTGTTGTGAAGCACTTTGGGATGTCTTACTACATTAAAGGCACTATATAAATACAAGTTGTTGTTGTTAGGAGGCCGTCCAGGAGTGCGTGGAATAGTCAAGTCTAGAGGTAACAAAGGCATGGATGAGGATTTCAGCAGCATTTATACTAGAAGCTATCTTTTTTATTAGCTTCAAGAGCTGGATTAGTTCCTTGCTGTAGCTAATATCATTGTATTTAAAAAGATAAGTTGAACTTTGTGTATGTACACTGTGATCATGGTCACTCTGATCTCCTGGAACTTGTTTTGATTTCCTTAGTGTGTTAAAGATAAATTTGATTTTAAAACTGGGTTTCAATGCCAGCATGCCTTGTGGAATAAGCATGCCATGAAAAGGAATAAGTTTGTATATGCAGAAGGCACTGGTTGGATCTGCTGTTTAAAAATGTATCTTATCGCAATTTTAATGCAAATATAGATTGGGGGAAGCATGGTGAAGGTTTGTGAATATTGACATTGAAGTAGAGATTGTGGAGAAAGCTGCTTTTGGCTTTTTCAGCAGCTTAGATTTCCTGAAAACTTGTGTTTTGTTTTGAGTGACTAGTAAAAGACTTTAATGCCTTGATAAGATGATGGGAGCTGGGCGAGTGGTGATCAGATAATGGTGAGTTTGCAAACTCACTGGTTACTGCTTGTTACATGCATTGCGTAACGTCCTTCCCCTGGTTTCCATCTGCCATTGTTTTCACAATGAATGTGCAAGAGCTTCCTTTTATAGTGAAATACTATTCTGAAGGGGGCATAACAATGTGTTCTTCAGTTTTTCTGATTTCCTGCCCAGCATGCTCCACCTTTTTGAAATGGGTGTTCAATGCCAGCAAGGTTGCTCTCTGTTGGGAAGGTATTCCTTAAGGTACAGAGTCATTGGCCGCGATTTTCTCGATCGATGCGGCTTGGGAGCGGGTCAGCTGGTTTCCGGGTTCCAGTCCCGCCCCCAACTTCATCCGGCCCACCGACCTGATTTTACGTCAATTGGCCTTGTTAAGCCCGCCCTGCGGGCTTGCCGGCCAATTAAGAAAAAGCTGTTCAGATGACGCCATTTGATGACGCATCATCTGCCGGTTTTCTTAAAGGGACCATGCACAATTTTTCTTTGACAGCTCATTTCTCAGTGTTTGACAGCATTGGGGTGCTGCAAACACTGACAATTACTGTTCACAGGTGAGTTCTTGCACCCAGGCTCTCCAGTGACTCCCTGTTTAGGCTAGAACAGATGGCAGCTGCAGGTGAGGTTACAGAAGCGATCTGTCACTGGTGAGAGAGGTTCTCCTAATGAGGGGGGACTAGACAGCCAATTCAAAACTTGTTGCCTACAGAGTGTCTAAATGCATTAAAAATGAATTTCCCAACATTTTCTTACCTCTGAAACTCACCAGTGCACCATTGGATCCTTCACACCACTTCTGCAGCTGTCATCAATGCAGAAACATTACAGCAGACTCAACATGTCACACTTACCTGGCGTGGTGTCCGGACATCGGGAAGCCCGCAGTAGACCTGTCAAAATTGAAAAAGAGCCTGTTAACTGCCTGTTAACAACCTTTAACAGGCAGTTAAGTGGCTATAATCCTCTTCCCGCCACTAGGTGTCAGGTCCATGCGCAAATCGGGGACCCGACACTTGGGAAGATTGATTGAAGGCGGGTTGACGGCATGTTTCCTGCCCGCTGTCAATCTTTGTGATTTTGCCAGCAATCCCGCCTCCAAACTCGCCCCCTGAGCGGCGGCAAAATTCCGGCCATTATCTTTAGCTATTCCAATGAAAGATATGGGACTATTTCATTGTGTCCTTGTCACTGGATATCATAGATACATAGATACATAGAAGATAGGAGCAGGAGTAGGCCATCCGGCCCTTCGAGCCTGCTCCGCCATTTAATGTGATCATGGCTGATCCTCCAATTCAGTATCCCGTCCCCGCCTTCTCTCCGTAACCCTTAACCCCTTTTGCCTGTAGAAATATATCTAATTCCCTCTTAAATATATTTAATGAGCTGGCGTACACTGCCCTCTGTGGCAATGAGTTCCACAGGTTCACCACTCTCTGAGTGAAGAAATTTCCCCTCATTTCTGTCCTAAATGGTTTAGCCCTTATCCTTAAATTATGTCCTCTAGTTCTGTTCTCACCCGCCAAGGGAAACATTCCTTCTGCATCTAGTCTGTCTAGACCTGTCAGAATTTTATACACTTCTATGAGGTCCCCTCTCAATCTTCTAAACTCCAGTGTGTACATCCCTAAACTACATAGTCTCTCCTCATAGGTCAATCCCGCCATTCCTGGTATCAGCCTGGTGAATCGCCGCTGCACCCCCTCCATGGCAAGAACATCTTTCCTCAGATGAGGCGACCAAAACTGTACACAGTACTCGAGGTGTGGTCTCACCAGTGCCCTGTACAGCTGCAGCAAGGTATCCCTGTTCCTGTATTCCAACCCTTTTGCTATGAAGGCCAGCATACCGTTTGCCTTCTTGACCGCCTGTTGCACCTGCATGCTCGCCTTCAGTGACTGGTGTACAAGAACACCCAGGTCTCTCTGTACTTCCCCCTCTCCCAATTTATTGCCATTTAAATAATAATTTGCCCTCCCGTTCCTGCACCCAAGGTGGATAACTTCGCACTTGTCCACATTATAGTGCATCTGCCATTTATCCGCCCAATCACCCAGTCTGTCCAAATCGCTCTGGAGCTTCCTGATCTCCTCCTCTGAGCCCACCCCCCCTCCTAGTTTGGTGTCGTCTGCAAATTTGGAAATGCTGCATCCGACTCCCTGATCCAGGTCATTAATGTAAATTGTGAACAGCTGGGGACCCAGGACAGATCCCTGTGGTACCCTGCTTGTTACTGCCTGCCATTCAGAAAATGAGCCGTTTATTCCAACTCTCTGTTTTCTATCTGACAGCCAGTTCTCTATCCACGTCAATACTTGCCCCTTTATCCCATGAGCTTCAATTTTCCATGCTAATCTTTTATGTGGGACCTTATCGAAGGCCTTTTGGAAGTCCAGGTACACCACATCCACTGACTCTCCCTCATCTATTTTACCAGTTACTCCCTCAAAAAATTCCAATAGGTTAGTCAAGCACGATTTACCCTTTGTAAATCCATGTTGACTCTGTCCTATCCTGTCCCCATTTGCTAAGTGCTCCGCTATTTCATCCTTAATGATGGACTCCAGCATTTTGCCCACAACTGATGTAAGGCTTACAGGTCTGTAATTACCTGCTTTTTCCCTACCCCCCTTTTTGAATAGTGGGGTAACGTTAGCTACCCTCCAATCCATGGGCACCGTTCCCGAGTCTAATGAATTCTGAAAAATCATACTTAGTGCATCCGCTATCTCTAGTGCCACCTCCTTCAGTACCCTAGGATGCATGTTATCAGGCCCTGGGGATTTGTCCGCCTTCAATCCCTTTAGCTTCCTTAACACCATATCCTTAGAGATATTGATTTGCATCAGTTCCTCCTTTGCCAATGTCCCTATTTTTCCCGATATCCCAGGGAGGTTTTTTGTGTCTTCCTTCGTAAAGACTGACCCAAAGTATGCATTTAGTTGGTCTGCCATTTCCTTATTTCCCATTATATATTCCCCCGTATCTGACTGCAATGGACCAACTTTGGTTTTCACCAGTCTTTTCCTCTTGATATACTTATAAAAGCTTTTGGAGTTAGTTTTTATATTTTCCGCCAGCTTGCTTTCGTAAGCTATTTTGCCCCTCTTGATTAAGCCCTTTGTCTTCCTTTGCTCTATCTTAAACTGTTCCCAATCTTCCGCTCTGGCGCTTTTTTTGGCTATTTTATACGCCCTATCTTTGGATTTTATGCTTTCTCTAATTTCCCCTGTTATCCACGGTTGAGTCACCTTTTTAGATTTCCTTTTATGCCAGATTGGTATAAACAAATTTTGCAATTTTATCATTCTATCTTTAAATGCTTGCCATTGTTTATCTACCTCCAGTCCTCCCAGGAACGTTGTCCAATCAGACCTACTCAGTTCCCGTCTAATGGCATCATAATTCCCCTTGTTTAAATTCAGAACCTTAGTCTCTGAGTCAATTTCTTCGCTCTCCATTTCGAGTGAGAAATCGATCATGTTATGATCGCTCTGACCCAAGGGTCCCCGTACAACAAGATTACTAATTAGTCCCTTCTCATTGCACAGTACCCAGTCCAATATAGCCTGTTCCCGAGTTGGTTCCTCGACATATTGATCCAGATAACCATCCCTTAAACACTCAAGGAATTCCTCCTCCTCATTATTTTTACTGATAAGGCTAGTCCAATCTATATGTAAGTTAAAGTCACCTATGATGACAGCTGTGCTCTTATTGCACGCTTCTCTAATTTCCCTCGTGATGCCCTCCCCAACCTCTATTTTACTATTTGGAGGCCTATATACCACTCCTATTAAAGTTTTTCGCCCCTCGCTATTTCTTAGCTCCACCCATATAGATTCTGTATTAACTGAGTTAATATCCTTCCTTTCAATTGCATTTATCCCCTCTTTTACCAGCAATGCTACCCCTCCTCCCTTTCTTTTTTGTCGATCCTTCCTAAATACTGAATACCCCTGTATGTTAAGCTCCCATCCCTGCTCACCCTGCAACCATGTTTCCGTAATCCCAATTAGATCATAATTATTAACCTCTATTTCCACAGCTAATTCATCTACCTTGTTCCTGATGCTTCTCGCATTAAGGTATAAAACCCTCAGGCTTTTTTTATGCTCACATTTTTTATGAATTAGTTTGGCCCTTTGTTTTTTGTTCCTCACCCTTTTACCATTTATTTCTGTCTGCCTTTCACTTTCCTCTATTTCACTACATAGGTTTCTAGCCCCCTGCCATACTAGTTTAAATGCTCCTGAACTGCTTTATCAAAAATTAACCCGAGAACATCAGTTCCATCTTTGCACAGGTGTAGACCGTCCCTTTTGTATAGGTCACACCTACCACAAAACTGGTTCCAATGCCTCAAAAATTTAAAACCCTCCCTCTTACACCACTGCTCAAGCCACGTATTTAGCCTAACTATCCTGTTCTCTGTACTCTTATTAGCACGTGGCACTGGTAGTAATCCAGAGATTACTACCTTAGAGGTCCTACTTTTTAGCTTGGCTCCTAACTCCCTAAATTCTACTTGTAGGACCTCTTCCCTTTTTTTAGCTACGTCGTTGGTACCAACATGTATCACGACAACTGGCTGTTCCCCCTCCCCCTCCAGAATTTTCTGCACCCGCGCCGAGACATCCTTGACCCTTGCACCAGGGAGGCAACATACCATCCTGGAGTCTCGGTCGCGACCACAGAAACCCCTATCTATTCCCCTTACAATCGAATCCCCTATTACTATAGCCCTGCCACTCTTTTTCCCTCCCTTCTTTGCAACAGAGCCAGTCATGGTGCCATGAGCCTGGCTGCTGGTGCCTTCCCCCGATGAGTCATCCCCCCCGACAACAGCACCTAAGGCGGTGAACCTGTTGCTAAGGGAGACAACCCCAGGGGATTTCTGCACTACCTTCCTGCCCTTGCTCTGCCTTTTGGTCACCCATCTACTATCTACGCTGGCCTTAACCTGCGGTGTGACCAACTCACTAAATGTGCTATCCACAACCCTCTCAGAATCGTGGATACTCCAAAGTGAGTCCATCCGCAGCTCAAGGGCCGTCATGCGGTCGCACATGAGCTGCAGCTGGACACACTTCCCGCACACATGGTTGTCAGGGACACAGAAAGTATCCCTGATTTCCCACATGTTACAGGAGGAGCATGACACAGGTCATGCCATAGGATGAAGGAGATCAGGTGACATTAGAGGCGAACGCCTATATCTATAATGCCATCAATTGCACCTACAAACCCAGGTATGCCTGGCAACGATGGAGGAGAGCTGTTTCCACAGGCTCAGGAAGGCGGTTGCAGAGTTGAGCCATCTACTGCAAGGAGGCCAGCAGCCAACCTCTACCATATGGTCTTCAGTTCCAGTGCAGTCAAGTTTACTTCTGTTCGCCATATTTTTTGCTGCCTCTTCCTTCCAAGCTAGCATTGAGAGCGTCTTCAATATTAGCCACAGCATATATCAGACAAGCAACTGATGCATTGTATCATGACTGGATTGCCCAATTCCATGACACTGCTGGATTTCCTACAGCAGGGGGTGTCATTGGCAGCCATGTCACCATCTGGGTAGCAGATTCCAACTTTTCCCCTGGCATGACCACTTGTTCATTTTCACCTGTAATGCTATGACCACTTCCTCAAACTCACTAGCTGAATCCCCAAGATTCTGTATAATTGTTGTAGTGCTTGAGAATGTTGGAGAGCGTAAAGCAGGGTGCTGAGAGGTCCTGGTGGTGCAGGTCCACTGGCATTCCTGATGGGCTGCTCTGCCAATTCTACAATAACCATGCTGGATCCAAGCAATACATTGCAATATACTGTGTGTGATTTTTTTTTTTTATTATTTGTTCCTGGGATGTGGGCATCACTGGCAGGGCCAGCATTTATTGCCCATCCCTAATTGCCCTTGAGAAGGTGGTGGTGAGCTGCCTTCTTGAACCGCTGCAGTCAGTGTGGTGAAGGTACTCCCACAGTGCTGTTAGGGAGGGAGTTCCAGGATTTTGACCCAGGGACAATTAAGGAACAGTCAGGATGGTGTGTGACTTGGAGGGGAACTTGCAGGTGATGGTGTTACCATGTGCCTGCTGCCCTTGTCATTCTAGGTGGAAGAGGTCGCGGGTTTGGGAGGTGCTGTCAAAGAAACCATGGCGAGCTGCTGCAGTGCATCTTGTAGTCGGTGGTGGAGGGAGTGAATGTTTAAGGTGGTGGATGGGCTGCCAATCAAATGGGCTGCTTTGTCCTGGATGGTATTGAGCTTCTTGAGTGTTGTTGGAGCTGCACTCATTTAGGCAAGTGGAGAGTATTCCATCACGCTCCTTACTTGTGCCTTGTAGATGGTGGAAAGGCTTTGGGGAGTCAGGAGGTGAGACACTCGCCACAGAATACCCAGCCTCTGACCTGCTCTTGTTGCCACAGTATTTATGTGGCTGGTACAGTTAAGTTTCTGGCCAGTGGTGACCCCCAGGGTGTTGATGGTGGGGGATTTGGCAATGGTAATGCCGTTGAATGTCAAGGGGCAGTGGTTGGACTCTCACTTGTTGGAGATAGTCATTGCCTGGCACTTGTGTGGCACGAATGTTACTTGCCATTTAATCAGCCCAAGCCTGAATGTCATCCAGGTCTTTCTGCATTCGGACATGATCTGCTTCTTTATCTAAGAATTTGCGAATGGAACTGAACACCGTGCAGTCATCAGCGAACATCCCCACTTCTGACCTTATGATGGAGGGAAGGTCATTGATGAAGCAGCTAAAGATGGTTGGGCCTAGGACACTGTCCTGAGGAACTCCTGCAGCAGTGTCCTGGGGCTGAGATGATTGACCTCCAACAACCACAGCCATCTTCCTTTGTGCTGATTTTGTGTAGCCTTGTGAATAACTAAGTGAACAATCAACAGAAAAAGATCTTGCATTTATATAGCACTTTTCACATCCTCAAGATGTCCCAAAGTGCTTCACAAGCAATGAATACTTTTGAAGTGCAATCACTATTGTCATGTAGGCATACATGGCAGTCAATTTACATACAACAATGAGATAAATGATCAGTTAATCTGTTTTTGATGGTGTTGGCTGAGAGATAAATGTAGACCAGCACACCAGGAGAACTGCCCTGCTCTTCTTTTGAATAGTGCAATGGGATCTCTTATTTCCACTTGAACAGGCAGACAGAACCTCAGTTTAATGTCTAACCTGAAAGATAAGACCTCCCACAATGATGCACTCCTTCAGTACTGCATTGAAGTGTCAACCTAAATTAAGTACACCATATCGGCCTCCTCATGAGATCCCCATCATCACAGAAGCCAGTCTTCAGCTAATTTGATTCACTCCACGTGATATCAAGAAATGGCTCAGCACACTGGATACAGCAAAGGCTTTGGGCCCTGACAACATCCCGGCTATAGTGCTGAAGATTTGTGCTCCAGAACTAGCCGCGCCTCGTAGCTATACTGGAACAGCTTGGCTAAACACTGGCATCTATCTGACAATGTAGAAAACTGTCCAGGTATGTCCTGTCCACAAAAAGTAGGACAAATCCAATCCGGCCAATTGTCGCCCCATCAGTCTACTCTCAATCATCAGCAAAGTGATGCAAGGTGTCATCGACAGTGCTATCAAGCGGCACTTACTCACCAATAACCTGCTCACTGATGTCCAGTTTGGGTTCCGCCAAGACCACTCCGCTCCCGACTTCATTACAGCCTTGGTCCAAACATGGACAAAGGAGCTGAATTCCAGAGGTGAAGTGAGGTGAGTGTGACTGCCCTTGACATCAAGGCATCATTTGACCGAGTGTGGCATGAAGGAGCCCTAGTAAAATTGAAGTCAATGGGAATCAGATAAACTCTCCATTGGCTGGAGTCATACCTAGCACAAAGGAAGATGGTTGTGGTGATTGAAGGTCAATCATCACAGCCCCAGGACATAGCTGCAGGAGTTCCTCAGGGCAGTGTCCTGGACCCAAACATCTTCAGTTGCTTCATCAATGACCTTCCCTCCAACATAAGGTCAGAAATGGGGATGTTTGCTGATGACTGCACAGTGTTCAGTGCCATTCACAACTCCTCAGATAATGAAGCAGTCCATGCCCACATGCAACCAGACCTGGACGATGTTCAGGCTTGGGCTGATAAGTGGCAGGTAACATTTGCGCCACAGAAGTGCCAGGCAATGACCATTTCCAACAAGCGAGAGTCTAACCACCGCCCCTTGACATTCAATGGCATTACCATCGCCGAATCCCCCACCATCAACATCCTGGAGGTCACCATTGACCAGAAACTTAACTGGACCAGCCACATAAATTATGTGGCAACACAAGCAGGTATTCTGCAGTGAGTGTCTCGCCTCCTGACTCCCCAAAGCCTTTCCACCATCTACATGGCACAAGTAAGGAGTGTGATGGAATTCTCTCCACTTGCCTGGATGAGTGCAGCTCCAACAACACACAAGAAGCTCGACACCATCCAGGACAAAGCAGCCCGCTTGATTGGCACCCTATCCACCACCTTAAACGTTCACTCCCTCCACCACCGGCGTACCGTGGCTACAGTGTGTACCATCTACAAGATGCACTGCAGCAACTCGCCAAGGCTTCTTCGGCAGCACCTCCCAAAACTGCGACCTCTTCCACCTAGAAGGACAAGGGCAGCAGGCGCATGGGAACACCACCACCTCCAAGTTCCCCTCCAAGTCACACACGATCCTGACTTAGAAGTATATCACCGATCCTTCATCGTCGCTGGGTGAAAATCCTGGAAATCCCTACCTAACAGCACTGTGATTGTACCTTCACCACATGGACTGCAGTGGTTTCAGAAGGCAGCTCACCACCTCCTTCTCGAGGGCATTTAGGGACGGGTAATAAATGCGGGCCTTGCCAGTGACGCCCACATCCCATCAACGAATAAAAAAAAAGTCCTGACTTGTAGCTTAAACTCATGACCTGACTACAGAGGAGAAAAGGCAAACAAAACAACAGTAGCAGTATTGGCTGTGAGCCTGAGAGTCTTTCGTTACCTTCCTTTGTTCCCTCAATGCCCTTGGTAGGCAAGGATGTCTGGTGATTTCAAAGGTAGTTAAGGGATTTGGGGAGAGAAATTCAGTTGGTTAGCGCCTCTGGGAGGCGCTAACGGGGCGTTTACGCCTCTGGGAGGCGCTACACTGTGGCATAGTGGTTAGCACTGGTGCCTCACAGCGCCAGGGACCCGGGTTCGAATCTGACCTCGGGTGACTGTCTGTGTGGAGTTTGCACGTTCTCCCCGTGTCTGCGTGGGTTTCCTCCGGGTGCTCCTGTTTCCTCCCACAGTCCAAAAATGTGCGGGTTAGGTTGATTTGGCTATGATAAATTGACCCTTAGTGTTAGGGGGGGATTAAATATGTGGGGTTATGGGGATAGGATGGGATATGTTAGGGGGAATTAAATACGTGGGGTTACGGGGGTAGGGTGGGATATGTGTACTGTGGGGATTAAAGCAGGGACAGGGTATTTGATTTGGATGATCAGCCATGATCGTATTGAATAGTGGAGCAGGCTCGACGGGCCGAATGGCCTACTCCTGCTCCTAGATTCTATGTTTCTATGTTAACAACTTGCCGGGCGCGGCGATGTTAGCGCCGCTGGCGAAATTCACCTCACGGTTTGCAGTGGCGCTAACCACTATTGCCATGATCTCCTGCGCCTGGTGATCATGACGTCATCTAGCTGCGTAGCGCCCCGGACCGGAAATTAATTTTCGCCCCCTGCCTCAGCGCCTGCTGTTAGGAATGACAGGTAGAGGAGGCAGTTTGCTGTCGGCTGGGAGCTGCAGGAGTGCTATTTAAAGGCGTGCACTTCCTGTTTATTTTTGTCGGCAAACAATGCTGCCTTGTCACTTTGACAGAAGCAGACAGGCGTTTTGACCCATTTGAGTTTTTCCTGCTTGAAGGAGTTTTGCTCCTGACAAAAATTTATCCAGTTCATTTGTGTCTTGCTTTTGATACTGCAACATTTCCAACACTTAATGGGGGCTGTACTGGCACAGAACCTCGCCCTCCAGCTTCACTGTCGGAGGCAGAGAGAAAGATTGGAAAATGTGGCCAGAGGGAGGAGGGCCAACAGGGCTCTCAACAGAAGACCTTACCCTCCCAGGGCATTCCGGGAGCAGTTCTCCCACATTCATCTGTCCGAGGAGCAGTGCCTTAGAAGGCTCCGCTTCAGCAAGGAGGCGGTCACAGAGCTCTGCCACCTCCTGCAGCCAGAGCTCCAGCCTCCGCTCAGGACCAGGACGTGTCTCTCAGTGGCAGTGAAGGTGACAGTCGTTCTCAAATTTTACGCCAGCAGCTCCTTCCAAGCTTCAGCAGGGGATATTGCAAACATTTCACAGAAGGAGAAGGGAGTACTTCTCATTCCCCATGACCAGAGAGAAACCGGATGAATGTTCATGTGGCTTTGCAAGGACAGTGGGCTTCCTCATGGTTCAAGGTGCCATTGACTGCACCCACGTGGCATTGCGGGCACCTCATCACAATGCAGAGGTTTTCTGTAACCGCAAAGGCTACCACTCTCTGAATGTGCAGTTGGTGTGCGACCACAGACTGCGCATCCTCGCCGTCAGTGCCCGCTATCCCGGCAGCAGCCACGATGCATTCATCCTGCGACAAACTGGTGTCCCAGCATTGTTCCACCCACCACATGAAGCTCGCGGCTGGCTGCTTGGGGACAAGGGATATCCACTCACCACCTGGCTGATTACACCCCTCCGCAACCCCAACACTCCTGCTCAGCACGCACACAATGATAGCCACAGCGCCACCAGGAACCTGATCGAACAGACTATCGACGTGCTAAAGCAACGGTTCCGCTGCCTTGACCGCTCTGGAGGAGCCCTGCATTACTCCCCTGATCGAGTCTCCCTTTTTATTGTTGTGTGCTGCATGCTGCACAACCTGGCTATTGAGGGCCCAGCCATTGCCACCAGGGATTGCAGGTCCACCTCAGGAAGAGGAAGAGGGACAGGAGGAGGGGGAGGAGGAGGATGAGCAGCACCAACATAGGAGGGAGCTACTCAATGTTGCTTCTGCAAGGGCCATTCGTGAATGCCTCTTTACACAGCGCTTCCAATAAATGAGATAGCACATGGCCTTTGTGCAAAATAACCACATCATTACAGCCAGCTGGCAGCCCCTATGACCGGGCAAAGCTCAAATGAGAAACATCACAAAATTTGCTACATCGAAATAAACATTTATTATTCTACACAACTCGCCCTTATCAAACACAACCAATAATAAGCAAACACAAAAATTTATGAACAAACACAACTGGTTCTTAGCAAATGGAACTATTTCTTACCAAACTGAACAATATATTTACAAACACATCAACTTTTGTACCCACACACTTTCTTCCCCCCCCCCCCCACCCCATTTGTTATTAACATTTTATTTACTCGCCCTTCCTCAATGATTTCCTTCCCCTTTGCAATTCCCCCCTCCCAACCCTACTGCTCCTCCGTGATGTGGCTGCAGCAAGGCTTGTGGAAGGCTGCTGAGTCTGGGAGCCAGAGACTGCAGATGGCCTTGCAGGATGCCCTCGACCAGCTCTGGGCCGTGAAGGCCCGGCTGCAGACTGCACCAACTCAGCATAGGCGGCAGCAGTTTGGGCTGGATGGGTTACAGGCTGCGGCAAGTGCAATGGCGGAGTGGCAGTGGTGGGAGCAGGAATGCTGTCATCCTAAGAGAGGACAGCACATTCCTGCTCGACCGACACGCTGCCACTCCCCCAGGGCAGAACCTCCGCATCCGGAGCAATCTGCTTGAGCACAGATTGCTGGCCTGCTGTGGCACCGTGAGATCCCCGATGGACAGTGGGCGACCCAACGACGATGGCAGTAGTCAGCGCTTGCATGGCAACAATCGGAGACTGCATCAGCGCAATCTGAGATCGGATGCCACCAACCACTGACTCTATTACAGCACTAAGCCGCTGCGTTGCCTCGGCCTGTGCTGCAATAGCTGCTGCCACCTCACCCATGACATGCGGCATGAGGTCTGGGTCCCCACGGTCTCTGAGTCAACAATCCTCTGCAAACTGCCAAGGATGGGCTCGATGGTTTGCGCAGAAATGACAGCAATGCTGGAGGCGGACTCCTCCACGCTCCTAGCCAGTGCTTCCATGCTCTCGGGCACCCTTGCCATTGCAGCCATGACCTCAGTATGCATGCTCATCGCCTCGACATCGAGATCCTCATCTGAGTCCTGTGCAGCTGAACTCGTGTGCGCACACACCCTCCGGGGGGAGATGGCCCCTGAGCTTCCTTTTCCCCGTGGCATTGCTGCAGCCGGCTGGGTCCCGAAGCTTCACCCACATCAGAGCCATTTCCTCTGCTCCCCTCCAGCGACCGCGTGGCCCCATTATCGGATGTCTCACCTTCGGGTGACGCAGGTAGTGAGGCTCTGGCTTGTTCTTCCTGCTCTCCTGCGTCGCTGCCACTGGGAGGTTGAGGGACAGGCTGGTCAGATGGTGGCTGATTATCTGAAAGCATTAAGGCACAAGAGTGGGTTTAACGACAGGGGAGGGGGGCAGGAAGGGAGCAAGGAATGGAGACAGTATACTTAGATGGAAAGTGGGAAGGGCTTGTGTTGTGAGGGGGAAGTGGTATGAGAGGGAAGTGGTATGAGAGAAGAGGGAGTGGTGATGAACATACCGTTGTTGTCCCCAAGAGGGTCGACCTCTGATTGCCACAGCGCCCACGACCTGGGCCGCGATGCTGTGCACTCGCTCCTCCAGCTGTGTAAGGGGGTGCAGCTCCGCTTGACCTCCTCCCATGCGTTGCCGCTCCCTCCTGTTATGAGCGAGCTTGGCCTGCAAGAAAAAGGATAGTGTGTGAGTGAGTGTGCAGCCATGTGCCTACCATAGTTGAATAGCTGTTAATGTATGCAAGGCGTGAGATGTGGATGTGACTTTTAGTAGGTGGGCATAGTTGGTGGGTGAGTGTTGGGGATTTGGCAGTTTATACCGTCTGTGCACAGAGTGAGGTTGAGATGGTGGGATGTAGAGGTTTTTGAAGCATGTACTCCCCTGACCACCCGAGTGAGGTCGTTGAACTTCTTGCGGCACTGAGTGGGAGTTCTGGGGACCACACTTCTGGTCGAGATGTACTGGGTCACATCCTCCTGAACTCCTGCGGCAATAGCCTCCTGCCAGTGTCTGGGAACAGCACCCGTTGGCGTTCCACAGCTGCAACCAGAGCCTCCAATGCCTGTTCGCTGAACCGGCGAGAGCTCTCCCTGGGCCTCTGATCAGCCATGACATTTGTGGTTGATGGATTGCACCTTCTTGCAGGCCCAGGTCACAAACAGCAATGATCAGGGTGAGGCTGTGCAGCATGATTGAACCTTCCCTTTAAGAACTGGAAGGCGCCAGTCTGTCTGAGTACTTGTAATTGACCGCCTGAACTTGAGTAGTGTTTTGTGGTAGCGCCCCGCTCTCCGATGTTAGCGCCCTAAGAGGAGTGTGTAGAGCTCGATTTAGCGCTCCACTTCCCTCTCGAGGCGCTAAAACTGAATTTCGCGGTCGCCAGCGCTAATTAGCATCGGGTGCTAAAGTTTGCGCCTGGGCGATGTTAGCACCCCAAAATAGTCGATACCAAATATTTCCCCCATGAATTTGTGGTCACTCATCCATTTGGGCTCTGTTCCCTTTTATTACATGCCACCTTGGCCTACAAGCAGAGAAGTAGGATTGAAATGTTGTCCATTTAAGGAGCTCCTAGAATGACATGTGCGACAATAATAGACCATTCATCATGCAGCTAGGGTGTGTTGGAAATTCAGAGAATTCTCAGCACACTGATCAATGCCTTTGCTGTGTGAAGTATTATTAAGAATTTAGTGGGAATCATTTCAGATGGAAGTTAAAGCCTGTATGTGTACCAGGCTGCCATATGTTAATTCAAAGGGCTATAAGGTTGCATGAAGGCTTTGGAGGGGTGAGCAGCAGATTTTTTTTTTTAAATCTTGGGATGTGGGTGCTGCTGCATTGGCTGGCATTTATTGCCCATCCCAGATACCCTGAGTAGCTGGTGGTGGGTCGTCTTCTAGAACTGCTCTAGTCTGTGTTGAGGGTGCTCCCACAAAGCTGTTAGGGAGTTCCAGGAATTTGACCCATTGGCGATGAAGGATATCACAGAATCACAGAATCCCCACAGTGCAGATAGAGGCCATTTCGGCCCATCGAGCCTGCACCGACACATATCCCACCCTATCCCCGTAACCCCACGTATTTAATCCCCCTAACACTAAGGGTCAATTTATCATAGCCAAATCAACCTAACCCGCACATCTTTGGACTGTGGGAGGAAACCCGGAGCACCCGGAGGAAACCCACGCAGACACGGGGAGAATGTGCAAACTCCACACAGACAGTCACCCGAAGCTGGATTCGAACCTGGGTCCCTGGCGCTGTGAGGCAACAGTGCTAACCACTATGCCACCGTGTTGCCCTGTCATGATAGTGACAGGTTCTGAGGACACACATTGTGGCATGCATACCTGGGACAGACACTTGCTGTAACATTGTTGGGTAGCACTCCCGTGGCATACTGTCTCCAGTCTGGCATCTTCATTCACATTGGAAGCTAGATGTTCCAGGTGATGCAGAGAATAAATTACCCTGTCCTCTATCTACTAACGGGCATTTCAGGCAACTCTTCTGTAGGGAGACTGCCAACCAGGGAAACCATTCTTTGCCTTGCTGCATACATGAGCACCTCAAGGACACCATCTGTAAATGTCTCACACACATTCAGGAAACCTCCATTGATGAGAAATAATGTGAATCTTTAATCGCCTTCCCTTGAGATCATATAAAATGGAAGCCTTTTAAATGGCTGTTAATGTTTTAAAATTTCTTGTCCAGCCATTTGAGCTCCCACGAATAGCCTACTGTGCAGACAGGATGTCATCATGAGCATATAAAGTTCTGGTGGGGTGGGCCCATATGACAAATTAGCAAGTTCTCTTGCAATGCACCATTCCTGCTGGTAACATATATGATCAGGAAGTTTTCCTCTTTACCTTCAGATTCATTCTGTGTGCTTTGCTGGTTGTAACTGTGCTGAAGTAAAAACTTTGATATTCCATGAAGACTTGCTTCTGAAGTGAGAGTTCAAGCTGTATTTTGCAATTTAGGCATGGGCCTGAAACAGCAAAGATAATAAACTAATTGTGTACTTATACTTTTTTTGTCTTATAATACTCCTGTGCAGCACCTTGGGACATTTTACTATGTTAAAGGTGCTATATAAATACTACTTGTTGTTGTGGTACTTACTTGGTTTAGTTTTGACCTGTCATTTATGACAGCACTGTAGTTTGAAAATTTCCAAAGCCAATTAAAACATATTGGTAATATAGGAAACCAAGTAGCTGGCAAATAATAACTGTTGCTATGTTTTGTTTATTTCAGTTATGGTATCATATATAGCACAGAAGGAGGCCATTTGCCTCATCGTGCCTACGCCAGCTATTTGATAGAGCTATCCAATTAGTCCCACTCCCCTGCTCTTTCTCCATAACCCTATACATTATTTCCCTTCAAGTATTTATCCAGTTCCCTTTTGAATGTTACTATTGAATCTGCTTCCACCACCCATTAAAGAAAAGAAAGACTTGCATTTATATAGCGCCTTTCACGACCACCGAATGTCCCAAAGTGCTTTACAGCCAATGAAGTACTTTTTGAAGTGTAGTCACTGTTGTAATGTAAGAAATGTGGCAGCCAATTTATGCACAGAAAGCACCCATAAACAGCAATATGATAACGACCAGATAATCTGTTTTTAATGATGTTGATTGAGGGATAAATATTGGCCATGACACCGGGGATAACTCCCCTGCTCTTGTTTGAAATAGTACCATGGGATCTTTTACATCCACCTGAGAGAGCCTCGGTTTAATGTCGCATCTGAAGGATGGCCCCTCCGACAGTGCAGCACTCCCTCAGTACTGCACTGGAGTGTCAGCCTAGATTTTTGTGCTCAAGTCTCTGGAGTGGGACTTTAAACCACAACCTTCTGACTCAGAGGCAAGGGTGCTACCAACTGAGCCAGAGATAACAGTGCATTTCAGATCATAACAACTTGCTGCATTGAAAAAAAGTTTCCTCATGTCACCTCTGGTTCTTTTGCCAATCACCTCAAATCTATGTCCTCTGGTTACTGACCCTTCTGCCACTGGAAACAGTTTCTCTTTATTTACTCTATCAAAACCGTTCATGATTTTCAACACCTCTACCAAATCTCCTCATAACCCTTTCTGCTTCAAGGAGAACAACCCCAGCTTCTCCAGTCTCTCCACATAACTGAAGACCCTCATCTCTGGTACTATTCTAGTAAATCTCTTCTGCACCCCCGCCAAGGCCTTGACATCCTCAAGTGCGGTGCCCAGAATTGAACACAATACTCCAGCTGAGGCCTAACCAGTGCTTTATAAAGGTTTAGCATAACTTCCTTGCTTTTGTAGTCTACGCCCCTATTAATAAAGCCAGGGATCCCATATGCTTTTTTAACAGCCTTTTCAACCTGCCCTGCCACTGTCAAAGATTTGTGTGCACAAATCCCCAGGTCTTTCTGTTCCTGCACCCCCTTTAATATTGTACCGTTTAGTTTATATCACCTCTCTCATTCTTCCTACCAAAATGTACCATTTCACACTTCTGTGTTAAATTTCATCTGCCATGAGTCTACCCATTTCGCCAGTCTGTCCATGTTCTCCTGAAGTCTGGTATTATCCTCCTCATTGTTTACTATATTTCCGAGTTTTATGTCATCTGCAAACTTTGAGATTATGCCCTGTATATGAAAGTCCAGGTGATTAATATATATCAAAAAGAGCAGTGGTTCTAATGCCAACCCCTGGGGAACAACACTGCATACTTTCCTCCAGTCTGAAAAACAACCATTAACCACTGCTCTCTGGTTTCTGTCCCTTAGTCAATTTTGTATCCAAGCTGTCATTGTCTCTTTAATCCCATGGGCTTTAATTTTGCTAACAAGTCTATTATGTAGTACTTTTATTAAATGCCTTTTGAAAGTCCATATACACATCAATCATACTACCCTTATCAACCCTCTCCATCAAAGAACTCAAATCAAGTTGGTCGAACACAATTTTCCCTTTAACAAATTTGTTCTGAATTTAATCTATTAGCCCATACTTTCCCAAGTTCCAATTCCCCACCACTGATGTTTAGCTGACTGGCTTGTAATTGCTGGGTTTATCCCTTTCCCCTTAAACAGGTGTGTAACATTTGCAATCCGCCAGTCCTCTGGCACCGCCCCATTTCTAAGGAGACTCTGCAATTTCCACCTTTACTCAGCAATCTAGGATGCATCCCATCTGGACTGGGTGACTTTTCTACTTTGAGTACTGCCAACCTTTAAGTACCTCCTCTCTATTTTTATCCTATCCAATATCACTACTACCTCCTCCTTTACCGTGACATTGGCAGCATTCTCTTCTCTAGTGAAGACCAATACAAAGTATTCGTTTGGTAGCTCAGCCATGCTCTCTGCCTCCAAGAAGATCTAATTTTTTGTCCTTAATTGACCCTACCCTTCCTTTGACTACCCTTTTACTATTTTTATGTTTATAAAATACTTTTGGGTTCCCTCTTATGTTAGCTGCTAATCTATTCTCAATGCTCTCTCTTTGTCACTCTTGTTTCCTTTTTTAGATCTCCTCTGTACTTTCTATAATCAGCTTGGCAAGATCCCTTTTTATTTCACTGAAATTAGCTCTCCTCCAGTTAAGTATTTTTACGCTTGATTGTTCCTTGTCCTTTTCTGGAAGTACTCTAAACCTAATATTATGATCACTGTTCACCAAATGCTCCCCCAGTGAAACATGCTCTACTTGCCCCAGTTCATTCCCCAGAACTAGATCCAACACAGCGTTCTTCCTCTTTGGGCGGGAAACACACTGATCAAGATATTTATCTTGTACACATTTCAGGAATTCCTTTCCCTCTTTGCCCTTTGCACTGTTACTATCCCAGTCTATATTGGGATAATTGAAGTCCCCTTTTATCACTACTATGTCGTTCTTGCATCTTTCTGAAATTTACTCCGCTATAAAACACTTGTTAGGCCTCAGCTAGAGTACTGCGTGCAGTTCTGGTCACCACATTACAGGAAAGATGTGATTGCACTAGAGAGGGTACAGAGGAGATTTACAAGGATGTTGCCGGGAGTAGAGAATCTTAGCTATGAGGAAAGACTGGATAGGCTGGGTTTGTTTTCCTTGAAACAGAGGAGGCTGAGGGGAGACCTTATTGAGGTGTATAAAATTATGAGGGGCCTAGATAAAGTGGATAGAAAGGACCTATTTCCCTTAGCAGAGGGGTCAAAACCAGGGGGTACAGATTTACAGTAATTGGTGGAAGGTTTAGAGGGGATTTGAGGGGAAATTTCTTCACCCAGAGGGTTGTGGGGGTCTGGAACTCACTGCTTGGAAGGGTGGTAGAGGCAGAAACCCTAACCACATTTAAAAAGTACTTGGATGTGCGCTTGGGATGCTGTAACCTGCAGGGCTACGAGCCAAGAGCTGGGAAGTGGGATTAGGCTGGATAGCTCTTTGTTGACCGGTGCGGACATGATGGGCCAAAATGGCCTCCTTCCGTGCTGTAACTTTCTATGATTCTATCTCCTTATCACTATTTGGTGGCCTATAGTAAACACCCAGTAGTATAATAGCTCCTCTATTCCTTAATTCTAACCAAATAGATTCTGTCTTTGACCCCTCAACTACATCATCCCTTTCCAGTGCTATAATAGATTATTTTATCCATACTGCTCCCCCTAATTTTGTTTCCTTCCCCATCTTTCCTGAATACCTTGTAGCCAGGAATATTAAGTTCCCTATCCTCCCCTTCTTTGAGCCAGGTCTCTGTTATTGCTACTATATCATAGTTCCAAGTGGCGACTTGTGCCTGCAGCTCACCAACCTTATTGACCACGCTACGTGAATTTACGCACACGCATTCCAAACTCATCTTAGACTGCCTCGCATTTGCTCCCTGTCTACTCTCTCCTATTTCTGAACTATTCATTACTTTAGTGCTATTTGTCTCTTCCAGTCCTCTGTATACCTTGCTTCTCCTCTCTAACATTTCATTCTGGTGCCTATCCCCCCTGCCAAATGAGTTTAAACTAATTTCAATTAGTACTAGAAATGAAAATTTTGAAATGAAGAAACCCAGAAGTTGTGAAAACATGTGGAAGGGCAGACAAAGAAGATAGCAGACTAGGCTGGGAGGTCTGGGGCTGCGGTGCAGAATTAGTATGGAGAGGACAAGGGCGGGCTATCGAGCTAAAGTTTAGCTCGGAGCGTGAGAATTAGTCTGTGGCAATCATGAACTAAAGTTTAGCTAGGAGCTTGAGAATTAATCTGTGGTAATCATGTGAGCAATCATATCATTATAATACTGGATAATGACTTACTGCTGAAGTCATTGACTCATGGTAAAGTTGGTTGCTCTTGCTGGCATATAAGGAATCATTTTACTAGTCCACACTATTGGTAGGAAGCTTTGCTTGCTGGCTGTGCATTTAAGAGATTCGGGGATGCAGCACCCAGATTTTTTGATCATTAATGACTGGAAAATTGTGGTCAGCATGTCACTGGATTTCTGATATGCACTGCTGAATGACCGGAAAATTGTGATCGCTAGCCAATCAGTAGTGCACAGATGTGAGAAAGAAAGTCACGGCTGCCTAATTTGCAATAGCAAGCAATTTCATTTCCTCCTTCCCCATGCACAAAGTCACGGCTGCCTAGTTTGCAATAGCAAGCAATTTCATTTCCTCCTTCCCCATGCACAATTTTGCAGAGTGCCAGGATTAGCAAAGATCGAAAGGGTCATATAATACAGCGACTTGGCCCTACATGCTCCTTTGTTCAATGCAATTACCTGTGTCAACAGGAAAGGATTCCACTCATTCAATGCACCTGCAGCACAGCATAATGCGAGTGCTAACCTTCCTGGAGTTGCCGTTATCCCTTTATTGTAAGGCAGTCCATCATGCCAGCACCCTTTGACCCAGAAAGGTAAGTCTCTGAGTGGCTTTTGTAAGATAAAAGGCTATCCTTCAGTGGCGTGGCTCATGACACCTGTGGTTTCCCAGGACGTGAGCTGAACACTTGTATAAAGAATTCCATTCATGTACCAGTATTATAATTGTGCGCACCATTGGGATGTTGAAGGTATGCTTCAGGTGCCAGGATCAATCAGGAGCATCCTGCAATATAGTCCAACTAGAAACTGCAGGATCGTGGTTATCCTGAGAGACAGCATCCATGCCCTGTCTTGCCACTGATCTGCAGGAAAGCAAACCTAATGGTACCAATAAGACCAGTGAAGCCCTGCCTCATGATTGTCTAACCGCTTGCCAAGCCTGTCTAAGTTTTTCAGGGACCACCTTCAGCCACCTGGAGGAAGACACACAAAAATGCCCAGAAATATGAGAAAACCAAGGGTGTGGCAAAAATGAGGAACTTAAAGAAATTATTATTAGTAAAAAAACAGTACTAGCAAAATTAATGGGACTAAAAGTCGTTAAATCCCAAGGACCGGATGATCAACATCCTAGGGTTTTGAAAGAGGTGGCCATTGGGATAGTGGACTCATTGGTTGTCATCTTCCAAAATTCTATACATTCTGGAACGGTTCCTGCAGATTGGAGGATAGCAAATGTAACCCCACTATTTAAGAAAGGAGGGAGAGAGAAAATGGGGAACTACAGACCTGTTATCCTCACATCAGTAGTTGGGAAAATGCTGGAATCTATTATAAAGGATGCAATAACTGGGCACTTAGAAACTAATAAGATTGGGCAGAGTCAACATGATTTATGAAAGGGAAATCCTGTTTAACAAACCTATTGGAGTTCTTTGAGGATGTAACTAGTGGAGTAGACAAAAGGGAACCGGTAGATGTGGTGTATTTGGATTTTCAGAAGGCCTTCGATAAGGTCCCACACAAGAGGTTGGAGAACAAAATTAGGGCACATGGAATTGAGGGTAATATACTAGCATGGATTGAGAATTGGTTAACAGACATAAAACAAAGAGTAGGGATAAACGGGTCTTTTTCAGTATGGCAGGCTGTGACTAGTGGGGTACCGCAAGGATCGGTGCTTGGGCCCCAGCTATTCACAATCTATATCAATGATTTGGATGAGGGGACTAAATGTAACATTTCCAAATTTGCTGATGACAAAGCTAGGTGGCAGTGTCATTTGCGAAGAGGATGTGAAGAGGCTTCAAGGGGATCGCGACAGGCTTAGTGAGTGGGCGAGAACATGGCAGATGGAATATAATATGGATAAATGTGAAGTTATCCACTTTGGTAGAAAAAACAGAAAGGCAGAGTATTTCCTAAATGGTGAAAGATTGGGGAATGCAGATGCTCAAAGGGTCCTGGGTGTCCTTGTACATGAGTCACTGAAAGTGAATATGCAGGTGCAGCAAGCCATTAGGAAGGCAAATGGTATGCTGGCCTTCATTACTCCTGTACTCAAATCCTCTTGTAAAGAAGTCTTACTCAAATTATATAGGGCCTTGGTGAGACCACACCTGGAGTACTGTGTACAATTTTGGTCTCCTTACCTAAGGAAGGATATACTTGCCATAGAGGGAGTGCAACGAAGGTTCACGAGATTGATTCCTGGGATGGCGGGACTGTCGTATGAGAAGAGATTGAGTAAACTCGGCCTGTATTCTCTTGAATTCAGAAGAATGAGAGGGGATCTCATTGAAGCATACAAAATTATTACAGGGCTTGATAGGGTGGAGGTTGGGAGAATGTTTCCCTTGGCTGAGGAGTCTAGAACCAGGGGCCACAGCCTCAGGATAAAGGGTAGGCCATTCAGGACTGAGATGAGAAGAAATTTCTTCACACAGAGGGTGGTGAATCTTTGGAATTCTCTACCCCAGAGGGCTGTGGAGGCTCAGTCATTGGGTTTATTCAAAACAGAAGTCGATAGTTTTATGACTAGTAATGGCATCAAGGGATATGGCGATAAAGCCGGTGAATGGAATTGAGGCAGAAGATCAGCCATGATCGCATTGAATGGCAGAGTAGGCTCGAAGGGAGAATGGCCTACTCCTGCTCCTATTTCTTATGTTCTTATTCCACCCCTCTAACTTCCTTTTAAAACTTCCCTAAAACTCATCTCTTCAACCAAGCTTTTGCCACTTCATTAATAAGTTCTTCTTTGGCTTGGCATCCGTTTTTTTTATGACATCTCTGTGCAACACTATGGAACTTTTTTTATGTTAACGACACTATATAAATGCAAATGTTGTTGTTTCACTGCTGGGCCAGAAAACCTGAGGGCTCTCTGTTCTCCTGATGGACGTTTTCTCCAAAAAAATTACTTTGTACAGTAAAACGCATTATGATGATGCCGTCCCCTTCAGGCTGCCACAGGGCTTTAAATCCTGCCCCCACTGAGTGACCTCGCAATTTGTAGTATTTCTGTTGCCTGGAGCTTGTCTAAATTATTAAATTAGGCTGACCCTAGAAATTATGGTGTGGTCAGTGCTCATGATGGTGATCGTGAGTGGTGCTCCACTCTACTTCCAATCAGAAAATCTAGGCTTGGTCGCTCAGTTTGCTGTTCTGGGTTCAACCGCCTTGGTTTTTTGCTGTTACACCAGATGTTTTGGCCTGGTTATCTGATTTAGATATTGACATTTGATGCGTCTAGAAATTACCTTCCTGTTTGGTTTCATGTTTCAGTGCTGTTGCTATTACTTCACAGAATCCCCACAGTGCAGATAGAGGCCATTTCGGCCCATCGAGCCTGCACCGACACATATCCCACCCTATCCCCGTAACCCCACGTATTTAATCCCCCTAACACTAAGGGTCAATTTATCATAGCCAAATCAACCTAACCCGCACATCTTTGGACTGTGGGAGGAAACCGGAGCACCCGGAGGAAACCCACGCAGACACGGGGAGAATGTGCAAACTCCACACAGACAGTCACCCGAAGCTGGATTCGAACCCGGGTCCCTGGCGCTGTGAGGCAACAGTGCTAACCACTATGCCACCGTGTTGCCCGTGGTCTCAATGTAGCTTCCTCTAAGGGTAAGGCCCATCATGTGGCTTAAGATACAGCAGAATAGGTGAAATAAATTTTAACACTCAGATTGTAATTTTCTTAAATGGATAGAGGCCCCTTTGGGATGGTGGCAGTACTCTGCTCATATGTAGAGGTTGAACTTTCAAAGAATGAATAAGCCTCCTCAATCAAATCGAAAATTTTCCAGTATACAATTGCAAAAGTAGTATACTTATAAATCCCTATTATGAATGGCTTCCCATGCAATGTCCACTTTAAATGGACACAAATGTCTCAAGCACTCAAAATACATTATAATGCTTAGGCCTCATTAGCATATTTTTTCAGATTCTTAGGGGGGAAAATTCAGTTGGTTGCACCTCCCGTTAGCGCCTTAAGAGGGCGCTAATGGGGCGCAAAGCAACTAGCGCCCGGGCGCAGCGATGTTTGCGCCGCTCGCGAAATTAACTAGACATTTTGGGGCAGCGCTAAACACTACCGCCACGATCTCCTGCGCCGGCAGACCGTGACGTCAGTCGAGTGCGTAGCGCCCTGGAGCGGATATTGAGTGGCGCCCCCTGCCTTACTGCCTGCCGCTAGCAACGACAGGTTGAGGGGAACGTTTTGCAGTCAGGAAGGGACTGGGGGAGCGCTATTTAAAGGCGACCGCTTCCTGCCTTTTTTGGTTGGTGACATTTTTGAACCACGCATTCAGAGAGAGAGAGAGAGAGAGAGAGACAGACTTCTGGAGAGATTCAACGCTGTGTGAAGGAGTTTTGGGTACTGAGCAGCACTTTGCGGGTTCATTTTGATTTGCCCTTCCTTGTATCGATTTAGAAGAGACTGTGGGGGTTGCACTCTGAGCTCTTTCCCTGGTACTCTCCATTGTTCTTTCCAGCAGATTTGATGTACAGGTCTCTCCAGGCCAAGATTCAAGGCTGCAATTAGCAGGATGTGGATGGAAAGCAAGATCAACCCTCCCTTTTAAGAACTGGCCGGCGCCATTGTGTGTGTGTTCCATTGCTGACTGACATCACATGAGCTTCGCCAGCGCTCTGAGGTAGCGCCTCGCTCCTCAGCCTTTGCTCCTTAAGACAGATGTGTAGCGCCTGATTTAGTGCTCCAATCACCTCCAGGGGCGATAAAAGTCAAGTTTGCAGTCGGAGGCGATAATTAGCGTCAGGTGCTAATCTTTGCGCCTGGCCGATAATTGCGCCCCAAACGGGGCGATACTGAATTTTTCCCCCTTAATCTTTAGCATACGACAAGGCTCTCCGCAGCATAGACATTTGCTGGCACGGATTATCGCATGCCATGCACATGATTGCTGAGCAGGCCTCAGTCAATACCCCATAATCTCCATAATGCTGGGGTGGTGGCCGATGCACATTACTATGGGTGCTGAAGTTCGTATTGTGGGTCTCCACAAGTACTTAGAATTCTGCATCTCACTGTTGGTCAATTTTTAACTGCTAGTATTTCAATGGCTAAAAAGGAAAGTAACTTAAAAAAATCATGCAGTTTAAAGATACATTATAGAGGATCAGAAAAAGACCTTTGCACTAAAAATGGCCTGCTCAACAAACTATTGCCAACTGTTTGCCCTGACTTTCATTATATATAATGCTCTTCATTGTAGTGTACCATTTCTACTTAATGTTACAGGCTCATTTATAATAAATAACAACAGAAAACGCTGGAAAAACTCAGCAGGCCAGGCAGCATCCGTGGAGAGAGAAACCGAGTTAACGTTTCAGGTCGAAGACCTTTTGTCAAAACTGGGAAAAAGCAGGAAATGAAATCGATTTAAAGCAAGGATAAAGCTGGGAAAAGGGGAAGGGGATGAAAGAACAAAGGAATGATTAAGAGACATTGAGAGACATTAAGAGATGATCAAGGCAAGAGGAGGTGTTAATGTGACAGGTTGAGGCTAAAAGAAGTGTGAAATGCACTGGCAGAATGAAGGACAGCTGCCAGCTTCTGGGAGGAAAAGCAACAAAAAAAAAAGGGGGCCAAACAAAAGGGTGGATGAAAAAATAAAATATAAATGTGATAGGGGCTGAGGTTATGATCTAAAATTGTTGAACTCGATATTGAGTCCAGAGGGCTGTAGCGTGCCTAAACGAAAGATGAGGTGCTGTTCCTCGAGCTTACGCTGAGCTTCCATGGAACAGTGTAATAGGCCGAGGACGGTGAGGTCAGAGTGGGAGTGGAGCGGAGAATTAAAGTGACAGGCCACCGGGAGCTTGGGGTCCCCCTTACGGACTGAACGGAGCTGTTCTGCAAAGCGGTCACCCAATCTGCGTTTGGTCTCCCCAATCTAGAGGAGACCACATCGTGAGCAGCGAATACAGTATACTAAATTGCAGGAAGTACAAGTAAATTGCTGTTTCACCTGGAAGGAGTGTTTGGGGCCCTGGACAGTGGGAAGAGGGGAGGTATAAGGGCATGTGTTGCATCTCCTGCGCTTGCACGGGAAGGTGCCGGGGGAAGGGGTGCTGGGGGTGGTAGAGGAGTGGACTAGGATGTCGCGGAGGGAGCGGTCCCTTCGGAATGCTGAAAGGGGAGGTGAGGGGAAGATGTGTTTGGTGGTGGGATCACGCTGGAGGTGGCGGAAATAACGGAGGATGATCCGTTGAATGTGGAGGCTGCTGGGGTGAAAGGTGAGGACAAGGGGAACTCTATCATGGTTCCGGGAGGGAGGGGCAGTAGTGAGGGCAGAAGTGCGGGAGATAGAACGGACACGGTCGAGGGCCGTGTCGACCACAGTAGAGGGGAATCCTCGGTTGAGGAAAAAGGAAGACATGTCAGAAGCACTGGTATGGAAGGTGGCATCGTCAGAGCAGATGCGGCGGAGACGGAGAAACTGGGAGAATGGAATAGTCCTTACAGGAGGCGGGGTGGGAGGAAGTGTAGTCCAGGTAGCTGTGGGAGTCAGTGGGCTTGTAGTGAATGTTAGTCAATAACCTATCCCCAGAGATGGAGACGGAGAAGTCGAGGAAGGGAAGGGAAGAGTCGGAGAAGGACCATGTGAAGGTGAGGGAAGGGTGAAAATTGGAAGCATAGTGAATGAAATGTTCTAGTTCAGGGCGAGAGCAGGAGACGGCACCGATACAGTCATCAATGTACCGGAAAAAGAGGTGAGGGAGGGGACCCGAGTAGGACTGGAACAAAGAGTGTTCCACATATCCCACGAAAAGGCAGGCATAGCTAGGACCCATGTGGGTACCCATAGCAACACCTTTGATTTGGAGGAAATGGGTGGAGTCAAAGGAGAAGTTGTTCAATGTGAGAACAAGTTCAGCCAGGCGGAGGAGGGTGGTGGTGGATGGGGACTGGTTGGACCTCTGTTCAAGGAAGAAGCGGAGTGCCCTCAGGCCATCCTGGTGGGGAATGGAGGTGTAGAGGGATTGTACGTCCATAGTGAAAAGGAGGTGGTTGGGGCCGGGAAACTGTTAAAGTGGCGGAGGGCGTCGGAAGAGTCGCGGATGTAAGTGGGAAGGGACTGGACAAGGGGAGAAAAAATAGTCGAGATAGGAAGAGATAAGTTCCGTGGGGCAAGAATAGACTGAAACGATGGGTCTACCGGGGCAGCCCTGTTTGTGGATCTTGGGAAGGAGGTAGAAGCGGGCTGTGCAGGGTTGGGGAACTATGAGGTTGGCGGCCGTGGGGGGAAGATCTCCAGAGGAGATGAGGTCAGTGACGGTCTTGGAAATGGTGGTTTGATGTTCAGTAGTGGGGTCATGGTCCAGGTGGAGGTAGGAGGAGGTGTCGGAGAGTTGGCGTTCAGCTTCTGCTAGGTAGAGGTCGGTACACCAAACAACAACAGCACCACCCTTGTCAGCAGGTTTAATGACAATGTTGGGGTTGGATCTGAGGGAATAGAGTGCTGCAAGTTCAGAGGGAGGTAGGTTGGAGTGAGAGAGGGGAGCAGAGAAATTGAGACGGCCGATGTCACGCCGGCAGTTAGCAATGAAAAGATCTAGAGAGGGTAAGAGGCCAGAGGGAGGGGTCCAGGTAGAACAGGAATTCTGAAAGCGGGAGAAAGGGTCAGCCGTGCGGGGGGGGAAGACTCCTGGCCAGAGAAGTGGGCACGAAGGCGAAGGCGGCGGAAAAAGAGCTCAGCATCGTGCTGAACTCGCAATTCATTGAGGTGGGGGCGTAAGGGGATGAAGCTCAGGCCTTTGCTGAGAACTGATCGTTTGGGGTCAGAAAGGGGAAGGTCAGAAGGGATAGTGAAAACGCGGCAGGGGGTGAGATTGGCAGAAGGGGGGTCAGAGGAAAGTGAAGGGGAAGAAGGTTCCGGAGGGACGTTGGTGTTCATGAGTTGGTGAAGCTTGCGATCCTTGACATCAGAAAGGAAGAAAAAAAGTTTTTTGTTGAAGTGTCGGATGAGTCGAAGGATGAAATGGAACTGTGGACCCGGACAGCTTTGAGATAGAGTGCGTCGGTGCTGCTGAAGAGAGAGGTCGAGAGTGTTCATGTGGCGCCGCATGGCATTGAGCGTGGATCTCAAGATGCAGCGAGAGCAGTAGTTCGAGGAACGATGAATATGTTGGAGATATTTGTAATCCTGGGTGGATCCGAAACACGAAGGGTGGAAGTTTAGTTGGAATCCACGTGGAATAAGACGGAACCGGAGACAGTTGCTGAGGAAAGTAATGTGGCTGTGAAACCGAGTCTTGGCAGATACCTGATCAAACACGAGAAGGGAAACTGAAAGCAGTGAAGATGAACAAGGTTGAAGAGACAAACGGAGGTCCCGTCGAAGAGAAGAGCAGAACTTCTTCAAGGTAGGCATTCCTAGAAGAGAGGTGGCAGTGGACCAAACACTAATACGATGGCAAAATACTGCGGATGCTGGAAATCCAAAATAACAACAGAAAACGCTGGAAAAACTCAGCAGGCCATATATGTATGTGCTCCATACAGTATAAGTTTTTTCACTTGGGGTTAACATTAATACCTATCTGGACTAGAAATTAGCTAAGTTACAACAGATGGAAGCTTCACAGTTTACCTTCACAATGCACATGTTGTATACTGTTCAAATCTAGTATTGTATTTAATTCAAATACTCCACAGACTAGCCCCCATCATCAAGCCAACCATTCCTAAGGAGCAAGCGGGCTTCTGGAGCAGCCGTAACAGCTGCGACCAAGTGCTTCCAGCAGGCTTCCAGCACCAGTTCAAGACCGCCGTAGCACTCGTGGACCTGTCAGTGGCATATGACACAGTATGGAAGCATGGATTGCTTTTCAAGTTCTCACCATTTTACTCTGCAGAATAACGATCCATCTTCTCAATTCCATGCTTAGCAACCGACGCTTCTGTGTGTACTCTGGCACCCAGATTAGCAGATATAGGACATTGAAAACGGATTCCCACAGGGTTCTGTCCTAGCACCCATATTCAACGTTTAGACCAGTGACCTGTCCGAAACAAGAGTCCCGCAAGTTCGTATATGTTGATGACATTGCCTTGGCCACGCAAAACATTAATCTGTCCATCACCGAGGAGATCCTGACCAGTGATTTACAGAGGATGGAGGCCTACTTCCGCTGATGGGGACTTCGGTCAAACCCGCAAAAGACCGTCGTCTCGACATTCCACCTCAACACCCATCAAGCAATCCAAGCTTTGAAAGTCTCCTTTTGCGACGCAGAGGTAAACCATACCACAAAACCCTGCTATTTAGGAGTCACCCTTGATCGCACCCTGTCATATAGACAGCATCTCCAGAACCTTGGGAAGAAACTAAAGAGTAGGATCAACTTGATCCAGAAACTTCGTTGGATCCACATGGGGAGCAGACGCTCAAACTCTCCGTACGGCCCCACTCGCCCTAGTGTACTCTACAACGGAGTACTGCTCTCCGGCATGGCTATCGAGTCTGCTTGTCAAATCCGTTGATGTCCAGCTGAATTCTACTATGAGAATTATCACCGGTACGCTTTTATCGACAGCAACACCTTGACTGCCCGTGCTTGCCAATATTGCACCATCACACCTACGTTGCGAATCTGCAGTCTCCAGAGAATACAACCGCTGCACCAGCAAAGACATGCCGATCCAGGCCAACTTGAACAACCTACCACCAACCCATCTCAAATCTAGAAGGCCACTTTGGACCGTCGCCGAAGCCCTTCAGTGATCTCCCCTCAGCCTTAATGACTGATGGCGAAATGCTTGGAAGAACTGTGACATACAGATTGGATTCCTTCTAGAGGACCCCACAGTACAACCTGAAGGATCAAACCTTCCTTGCAAACAGTGGACAACCATCAACCACCTCAGAACCGGTCATGGTAGATGCTGCCACCTTCTCCATAGATGGAAGATTAAAGCATCCCCATCATGCGACTGTGGAGCTCCTAATCAGACCCTGGAGCACATCAGTGAGCACTGCCCTCAGAGGAAATTTGCAGGCAGCCTACAAGATCTCCACGCTGTTACACCGGAAACTTTGGCCTGGATATCTGACTTAGATATTGACATTTGATCTGCTTTGCTACTACCATACGAAAGAAGAAGAAGAAGACTGCTTTTTTTGCTGCAACGATGCTTTAGGGGGAAAGGAAGTTAAGCTTCTTTAAGCTGCACCTCATCCGTTATCTGTGCCTATTCCACAATGGAACTGGCATTAGGGTAGATCTTGACTTTGTCTGATAGCGAGTCAGCAGCCCGTTTTACATTTCTCCGGATTTTTATTTCCATTGATTTCAGGCTGCTGGAAGCTGGTCCCTCTGGGACAGTAGCCCCCCTGAGACAGGTTACCTCAGGCCTCTAAGGCTCCAGGAGAACGTTCCAATCCTGCTGTTCAATCTCATCTCACTAAGGAAGCACTTTGTAGAAGTAGTAGATTAGAAACTTGAGTGAGTAAGTAAGTTAACTGACACAAAGGGTAGTCAGTGTAGTACTTGTTAGGGAGGATAGATTTTTTTTGATACTTCCAGGTGAATTTTGTTGTGGCAGGGGTGTGGGTGTTAAAGATAGCCTGATCACATAGAATTGGGAGTTCATTTCTGTGTATGTGTTCAAGTTTTAGGAATTCGGTAATGGCAAGATAAGTAGAAATTTCTGTCTTATGATGGGTCTTGGCTGAAGTCTTGGAAAGTGAGGGACTTTGTGAGGGTGTGGTGGGGACGAGAGAACAGGTAGGGTGCAGTGACTTTATTTGATGAGTAAACAGTTATTTATCAAAAGTTCTTAAGTATCAGCTGCATTCTCTTTGCTCAGGCTGCTGGCTGTCCTGTTCCACTTCCCCTCTTTTTACTCATCCTGCTCATGCTGTGGGGATGCCGAAGACCTTGTTGGTCTATAGACCCTGGTGAGTGACTACATGTAGGGAAGATATACTTTTTGTGATGCTTGACTCTACAGGCTCAGTTTTACCCTTCTCCGCACCTGATGAGAATGGATAAAAACGCTAGTTAGATCACTTTTGTGATTCTTTATAAATGGTTACACATTACATTCAGAGTTTTGGAGGGAATTTATCCTGTGCCACATCGCCATCCCCCAATATTTCACCCTCTGGACAAGGGCTACCCCCTACAGACGCGACTCATGACACCCCAACACACCTGAGCAACATGGGTATAATCCAGCCCAGGGAACCACCACGATCGTTATCAACCCTGCCATCAGGCTGCTGAAGAAGAGCTTCAGATGTCTCGACCGTTCTGGGGGCTCCCTAAATAAGTGAGAAGAGAATGGTGTTAGCATGTTGGGTGAGGAGAGCAAAGGAAGATGTGAATGTGTTTAGAATGAAAGAGAGGTCGTGCAGTGTGTCTTTGTGGTGAAGGATGTGATGGAGGGGAGGGAATTGCTGACAGTGTTGAAGAAAAATGAGAAGTCGCACAACACCAGGTTATAGTCCAACAGTTTTATTTGAAATCACAAGCTTTCGGAGCTATCGATCGCCCCTTCCTCAGGTGAGTGTTGAAGAAGGGGATGAAACGCATGCTGTGAGGTGCTACTGAGAGCGTTGGAGAGACATAGAGGTGTATTCACACTTCCTGCTCTTGTGAAGCCACTGAACTTCTTTTGGCATTGAACCCAGGTCCTGGATTGATTCTGGTGGCACTGACTCTGTCTGTAACCTCTGTCTATGTTGAACTGCTGTGGCTCTTTGGATGCTCCTGAACAAGGTGGAAGAGGACCTCCCTCTTTATCCTGACTTCTTCAATGAGTACCTTCAGAGAAGCATCCGAGGAGAAGGGGCCAGCCCTTCGGCTCATTTTCTCTCACTCAACAAGGTTGGGAAATAAGCTGTTCAGGGTAGAATCTTAAGCAAGGATGCAACCATTTTAAGAGATCCAGCCCCGCTTTAAATAGCATACAGCTAGTGCACGAGAGTTGGCAGGCTGCCCAATTCACGCTGGAATTGGGAATGCAAGCCACCATTCTCATTAAAATGAAGCCTGGAAGTGAAAATGGCCTGGGTCGCACATTGGAAAGTCAGCCCTTCCCTCCACCCCCTCCCCCATTCCCATTGAGAAATCAATATCTAGAGTGTAAAGCAGTACTTTGAGAAGAGTAGTACAAGTAGTAGGAAAAGTATTAACTCAATTCCCAAAGTAGTAGAACGATGCAGGCAAACAAACACCAACCTTCAGAAGCAGCACAAAATGGCCAACTCAGGGATACCTTGCATCAACCTTTACTGCCACTGATATAGTGGTGGTAATTATTTGGAGAAGAAATGGAGATGAATGAGGTGGAAGGGCTTGACTTGCCCCTTTGACCCCATTTAAATGTTGTAGATTGGCTTTCTGCTGGTGAACCATAAAAGCAACTAGTTTTTTTTTGAAGAGGAAACACAGGTGGAGTTTTTTTGTGGCGGATTTGAGGCAGTAGCATTTAAGAAAGCATTTTACTCTGTTTACCACCCCAAATCAGCCCAAAAATGGGTGGTAATTCAGAGGAGGATCCAGGCCCTTGAGTTGAGACTTGATGTCCTAATTCGCAGAGAGGTGGAGACATGAGCCAGAGTACCACAGTGGTCTACACACAAGCCATCCTGTTGTCTCCACTGGAAAGAAGAGGAACATATAGGATTGCTATAAACCAAAGGCATCATGTGAACTGCCAGGGAATTGATCATTGATATGCATGATTCACTGCAAGTGTTCATAAATCATGCGTACCTGTGGGAATAGCATCCTTTGCAGTTGGCTTGGCCCCCAGGCTGTGGTTGGAGCTTAAATGGCTGTTTTGCTCAGCAATTCACTTTTGAAGTGCAAAATCAGAACTAGCGGCCTAAAATGAAGTAGTTGGCATAACCTTGGACATTTAGGGCTGGATTTTGTGAATGGAGGCGGGACTGCTGCTTGTCGTGTCAATGTCCCGCCTCCATCCTCGCCTGACCAATCAGAGGGATTTTCCACTGATTGAGCTTGTTAAGCCCGCCCTGCGGGCTCAGCAGGCCAATTAGGGAGGAAGTCACTGACTGATCACGTCAACGTCAGACGTGCTATCTGTCAAGACTTCTTGAAAGAAGAAATGACAGCGTTTGACAGCTCTGTGAAGCTGTCAAACACTGACATTCTCTTTCGTTTGATGAGGCTTTGTGGTGAGGACTCATCAAACCTTTCAACTTTGTAAATTTCACATGTCTGTAGGATCGGAGGATCCAACAGCCATTATGTGAAATTGACGAGGAGAATGTCGGCTCTCCCCATCCAGCGCGGCTAAAGGCTGTAGAAAGAAAACAAGGTAAGTGAACACTTTTTTAAACTTATCACTCACCTTACATACTTACCACTCCACACTTGCACCCATCACTCATCTCTACACCTTACCTCCAGGTGCCTCCGACCACCGCAGACCTCCTCTACATCTCCTCCAACCCAGCGGGGTTCTCCGAGGTTAAAAGGCAGTTAAAAGGATTAAATGCCTTTCCCGCCTCCAGGAGATGGGACCCGAAGCTACACATCCTCCCGCTTCCTGGCAAAAGGGCACGGAGGCGGGATGGGGGCGGGTTTGCCATCCGCCCCCACTTTCTCCGATTTTTACCGGCTGTCCCGCCTCCATGCCCGCCTCCTTGGGGCTTAGAAAATCCAGCCCTAAGAATTCCATTGCAGGAACATCCATTTTATCCAACAAATCTGGTAATTGGTTAGGTGACATTGGAAAAGAAATGACCATGAATGCTGCCAGATTATCATAAAATCCCAACTGGTTCACGTCAGGGAAGGGAGCCTGACACCAGTAAATGGTCTGGCCTACATGTGACGCCAGGCACATGCTACGTGGTTGATTTTAGGGGCAAAAATTGGTTTGCGCCCCCTTTTGGGTGCTAAATTCGCCGGGGCGCTACCAAAAAAGTTAGCACCCCCACACCCGAAATTCGATGGTAGTGCCCCAAAGAGGAGGCGGGGCACTACTGGAAGCGCTCCCCCTCCCTCTTGGGGCGCTCCAGCCCAATATCACGGTGCTACGTGCCGCTACGCCACACGCGCCGGCACGACGCGCCGCGGTACTGCAGGCCTTCCTCCCCTTATTAAAGGGGAGGGGCCTTGTGCAGCGCAAACCAGGGCCCAGCTGGACAACCAGGGAGCGGGGTGCCGGCAAAAGAGCCTGATTGCGGCCGCAACCCCGTGGAAGGAGGACAAAGTGGGCAGGTGCTGCCAGGCGGCCAGCAATAAAATGGCCTCCCGGCACCTCCCTTTTAAATATCGCCACCCCAGCTGCACATACGCCCCCCATACCCTGTCTGACATAGCGTCCGGCGGTACGTCGGGGGTATAACCGAAGTTTGCGGCCGGGTCGCGAGCGGAGCGCTGCGCACGGCGATGACGACATCGCCGGAGGCGCAGCGCCATGGTGTGCTACCGGCTACTGCTGCTGCTAACCTCACGCTGTATTTCGCCCAGGCGCTAGTTGCTTTGAGCCCCGTTAGCGCCCCGTTGGTGCTCTCTGAATGGCCTAGTAAGCCGTGCAGTTCTAATAACAATTCCTCAAGCAATAATATTGGTGACTTTGCCATTATCACTCACTTTGAGAACAAAAAAAAAACTTGACACTTATGAACTGTGGGCATGTATTGGGACTCAACGCAATGGGAATGTATAGAAAGGAAGAATATGTAGGATGACATATTTAGAGCTTAAAAAGAATAAAAGTAAAAAAGGCAAGAAAGGCTGTGATAGAAAGAAGTTGGAGGTGGGAGAGAGATCAATTATCAAGCTACTTCCTGTATCCTGTCCTGACATTGGAAAGTATTCAAATCCTGAATGGGTCTGAGCTTTATAAACTGTTAAGTCATTCGGGAGTAAAATATATGTTTGGCACAAAAGAGGAAATTGAGCTTCTTGGAGTTAGTTTTAACAATAAAGGAAATGTGGGAGTTCCATTTGAAATTAGTAGAGATTGAGGCCATGAGTGGAACTATTTATTTACGGGAGTTGTACACTGGCAAAATGTGACTCAAGTCTTGCCCAACATTGATAAATTATAAAGGTTTACGAGCTGTATAAGAGCAGCCAAAGATTACGATGATGCATGACTCTACATACTGATGTAAAATTGGTCTATGCTTCATGCTTGTATATGAGTATATATGAAAGCAAAGCTACTTACAAAAATAGTAAGTCTTTAACTTTTTATTTTAAAAGTCACTGTTTTCATGAAAAAGTGTCAAGCCATTTACTGATGAACACTATAAATACTTGTATAATTTAAATCTGACCTCAAGTTATCAGATCATGTGTGTGGTTACATTTGGCTGAAAATGGTGCATGTTTCTTTTGCCCTTTCTCCCTCCTCAAATTAATATAAGTGCTTTGGTGACACTTCTTTAATGGAATCTGCTTTTTATGTAGATTCTACTGTACACGTTCAGTATCAATTTCAGTGAAAACAGTCAGTCATCTCACATGGATCTACTATAGTCCTCTGGGTTATTTAGAGTCATAGGCCTCGATTTTATGCTTCAAGGCGGCTTGGGAGTGGGTCAGCTGCCTTCCGGGTTCCCATCTGGCCCACAGACGTAATTTTACGTCAATTGGCCTTGTTAAGCCCACCCTGCGGGCTTGCCAGCCAATTAAGAGGAAGCCGGTGTCAGATGACTCCATTTGATGACGCGTCATCTGCCCGTTTTCTTAAAGGGTACACGCACAATTTTTTTTGACAGTTGATTTTTCAGTGTTTGACAGCATTGAGGTGCTGCAAACATTGACAATCACTGTTCACAGATGAGCTCTTGCACCCAGGCTCTCCAGTGACTCCCTCCTTAGGCTAGAACAGATGGCAGGTGAGGTTACAGAAGCGATCTGTCACTGGTGAGAGAGGTTCTCCCATTGAGGTGGGACTACACATACAATTCAAAACTTGTTACCTACAGAAAAGTCTAAATGCATTAAAAATGAATTTCCCAACATTTTCTTACCTCTGAAACTCACCAGTGTACCATTGAATCCTTCACAGCTGTCATCAATACAGAAACATTACAGCAGACTCACAACACTCCACACTTACCTGCCGTGGTGTCCGGACGTTGGGAAGCCCGCAATAGAAGTGTCAAAATTGGAAAAAGCATGTTAAGTGCCCGTTAACAATCTGTTAACAAGCAGTTAAGTGGCTACAATCCTCTTCCCGCCGCTAGGTGTCCGGTCCATGCGCAAATCGGGGACCCGACACTTGGGAAGATTGATTGGAGGCGGGTTGACGGCGGGTTACGGACCCGCTGTCAATCTTTGTGATTTTGCCGGATGTCCCACCTCCAAACCCGCCCCCTCAGCGCCGTCAAAATTCCGGCCATAGTCAGAGTCATAACGGCACAGAAGGAGGCCATTCGGCCTATGGAGTCTGTGCCGGCTCTCTGTAGAGTAATCCAGTCAGTCCCATTCCCCCGCTTTATCCCCGTAGCCCTGCAAGTTTATTTCCCTCAAGTGCCTATCCAGTCTCCCCTTGAAAACATTGAGTGTCTCCGCTTCCACCACTTCCGTTGGCAGCGAATTCCAGGTCATCACCACTCTCTGCTTAAAAAAAGTTTTTCCTCACATCCCCCCTGTATCTCTTGCCTAAAACCTTAAATCTGTGTCCCCTAGTCCTTGTACCATCAACTAGTGGGAACAGCCTTTCCCCGTCTAGCCTATCCAAACCTGTCATAATCTTGTACACCTCTATCAAATCACCCCTCAACCTCCTTTGCTCTAATGAAAACAAATCCAGCTTCTCCAACCTGTCCTTGTAGCTAAAATCCCCCATCCCCGGAACCATTCTGGTAAATCTCCTCTGCACCCTCTCAAGGGCCTTCACATCCTTCCTAAAGTGTGGTGACCAGAACTGGACTTATTTTCTGTTGGTTGGGTGTAAAATGAACTTTGGGGTGAAATAATGCTCTCTGACTTTGGCAGAGGGGATTAACATAGTCCAGATCATTTCTTCAATGCTTAAGTCATTAGTTCACTAGTCACTGGAACTTTCAACTGCACTCAAAATTTGTGTACTAAATGGCTTTCATACTGTGTCTCTACCAGTTTATTATATCATTTTGCTTGAAATGGATTTTTCATTACAATATTAGACTTTTTTATTAATGAGCTGTACATTTTACATCCAACCAACAGAAAATAAGGCCTCAAATTTAACTCTGGTTGCAGATCTGGGGGGTGGTTGGGGGCGGAGGGAGGGAGGGGGGGCGGGGAGGCCCCATGACATCGTCGGTGTGAGGCCTGGGCAGTTTTAATTTCCATGGCTCATTTCCATTTGACTGACTGGTTGCCCTCCTGACCATGTCGCGAATCGGGCAGCCCGCCCACATTTTGCCAACAAAGATGAAGCAAAGAGATTGCCCCCCCCTCCCCCCTGGCCTGGCTTTTCTGATGCATCCAAGTGGAGGAAGTCAAGCCACGGGGCGGGGGGCATATTGTTTGCCTGTAGCCACCAAAGCATCCACAAGTCCGCTATTGAGCAGGCCTAGGCAGAGGTGGCTGACAGGGTCAGTATCACCCTGAAGACCTGGTTTCAATTTAGAAAGAATTGGAATGACCTTACGTGAGCAGCAAGGGTGAGTACACTTCTTCACCTTTCACCTCTCTCAACAACACCTGACAATACTCCATTCGCCCCTCCCTCACCACTCTCGACAATTTCCTCCCCTCCATCATATCCTTCAGCATACAATCACAAGGGCACACCGCAACACCTTTTTCTCATTCCAAACACATTCACCAAGTCTTTTGCTCTCTACGCCACACACTAACACCATTCTCTTCTCACATCCTAGCACGTGCAAAACCAGCAACTCCTCCCACCACTCCTTCCTCACTACACACTCCACACATTTGCTTTTCCATTTATCACCTCCACATCCTCATTCCATCTTGCTTCTTCTTCAGCTCTCAACACATGCAGCTACCAGGAGGAGGAGGCTCCATGAACATCCCCATCCTCAATGATGGCGGAGCCCAGCACACAAGTGCCAAGGAAAAGGCGAATGGAGCGTCGGTGACCTGCTTAATGCAGCTGTGTACTGCGGACATATGCCTTTTGTAGCACACTGGAAGGACCCGGTGGCAAAGAAGTTAAGGGCTGTGGTGACTTTGACTTTATAAGAGCCACTGGCAAAGCTTGCTCTCTTCCCCCCCCCCCCCCCCCCCCCCCCCCCCCCCCCCCCCCCCACGGTCAGCAGGCACCAGGTCCTGTTGCTGGAGGCTGCAGAGGTCTGCGGCTGCCAGCTTGGAGGAGCGCAGACTCCTAAAGCACTGCTCCTCCGATGGATCCAAGAAAATTACTCTTGGCCTGTACACCCTGTATGCTGGGTAATGCCTCCTACAAGCAGTCACCCTCACCTGCTGTCTTCTACTCCTGTTTGTTTTCAGATCCCTCCATGGCCTCGCCCCTCCCTAACTCTCTAATATCCTCCAAGATCTATGCGCTTCTCCAATTCTGGCCTCTTGCGCATCACCGATTACAATCGCTTCGCCATTGGTGGCCATGCTTTCAGCTGCCTAGCCCCATAGCTCTGGAATTCTCTCCCAAAACCTCTCTACCTCTCCTCCTTTAAGGCACTCCTTAAAATCTGCCTCTTTGACCAAGGTTTTGGTCACCTGTCCTAATATCACTTTGTGGTTTGATGTCCAATTTTGTTTGATAATTGCTCATGTGAAATGCCTTGGGATGTTTTTACTATGTTAAAGGCGCTATAAAAATGCAAGTTGTTGTTGTTGATGCTGAGGATGCTGCTGTTCATCCCTTCCAAGTGTTTTTCTGTCCAAATGGAACTAGCAGTAATTGCATCCGTGATATGCATAGAAAGCTTACTGAGGATGATATGTCAACAAAAAGTGTGAAAGATGCAATCTGGAAGCTGGAAACTCTGGCAAACCAGACATCAAAAAGATCCTATGATCCACTGACCTGCAGTCCAGTACCCCTTTAAATATAACTTCAGTGGCTCTGAGAGACCAATCCCGAGGGATTCTGCGATTGTTAGTTAAAATTAACGGGTCTTTTTCCGAGTGGCAGGCAGTGACTAGTGGGGTACCGCAGGGATCGGTTCTTGGACCCCAGCTATTCACAATATACATTAATGATCTAGATAAGGGAACTAAATGTAATATCTCCAAGTTTGCAGATGACACAAAGCTGGGTGGGCATGTGTGCTGCGAGGAGGATACCGAGAAACTCCAGGATGATTTGGACAGGTTGGGTGAGTGGGCAGAAGCGTGGCAGATGCAATATAATGTGGATAAATGCGAGGTTATCCACTTTGGTGTCAAAAACATAAAGGCAGACTATTATCTGAATGGCAATAGATTGGGAGAAGGGGGAGTGCAACGAGACCTGGGTGTCCTTGTGCACCAGTCGCTGAAGGTAAGCATGCAGGTGCAGCAGGCGGTGAAGAAGGCAAAAGATATGTTGGCCTTCATAGCGAAAGGGTTTGAGTATAGGAACAGGGATGTCCTGCTGCAGTTGTACAGGGCCTTGGTGAGACCACACCTTGAGTACTGTGTGCAGTTTTGGTCGCCTTATCTGAGGAAGGATGTTCTTGCCATGGAAGGAGTTCAGCGAAGATTCACAAGGCTGATACCTGGGATGGCAGGAATGACATATGAGGAGAGATTGGGTCGATTGGGCTTATACTCACTGGAGTATAGAAGAATGAGAGGGGATCTCATCGAAACATATAAAATTCTGACAGGTCTGGACAAACTAGATGCAGGAAGAATGTTCCCGATGGTCGGAGAGTCCGGAACCAGGGGTCATAATCTAAGGATAACGGGTAAGCCATTTAGGACAGAAATGAGGAAGAATTTCTTCACCCAGAGAGTGGTGAACCTGTGGAATTCTCTACCACAGAAGGTTGTTGAGGCCAAGTCATTAAATATATTCAAGAATGAGTTAGATATATTTCTTAAAGCTAAAGGTATCAAGGGATATGGAGAGAAGGCAGGGACAGGGTACTGAGTTTGGATGGTCAGCCATGATCTCATCGAATGGCGGAGCAGGCTCGAGGGGCCGAATGGCCTACTCCTGCTCCTATCTTCTATGTTTCTATTCCAATGAGGTCCTAATTGCGTCATAGGACCCTATTTTAATATATTCATGAGGCCCCGGCCTACCTATGGCGGGCGTCTGTTCCAGATCCAAAAACTACGTGGTTAAGGTGGCCGTGGGTGGGAGCATGTCGGGAATGCAGCGGTAAGTTCGCAGAAGCTATTTTAATCACCCGCCTACACTATCCTTATCAGGCGATCAGGGCTCAAGTCTTTTGGGTAGATTTTGACTTTGTGATAATGTAGAATTTCAGCCCGTTTTACATCTCTCCCGATTTTTTATTTTTGTTAACTTCAATGGAAATAAATCGGGAGAGGTGTAGAACAGGCTGCTGCCTTGCTTTCACCCGTTTTACACTATTGCACAAAGTCAAGATCTACCTTTCTCTATTTCACTGACATCCTAATTTCCATACAGTATATTTGGATACATGCAAACAGCAAGAAGTTTTCCTCTGTTTCAAAAAATGGGTCATGTTCAACAGAATAACAAATAGGAGCTTGCTTTGTTTATGTGGAAAAGTGATCCATTATTCATAACAAATGACTCCCCTGGGACCTGGGTTTTAAATGTCACTCCATTTTTTCGCAGTAAAGCTTCTGCATCTTTCAAACTTGATTCTCTTTTGAAACCTGAATGTTTTATGGATTTGTGACTGACTGCACAATGCTGCTGCCTACCAAAGAAATAGTGGCATTATTGTGTGAATTTCAGGTATGTTGTACAGCTTGGCACAGAAGTTTTTGATTTGTTTTTCCCTCTGCACCTGTCTGAACCTGGACATCAGTTTGTTGATGCTTCATGCTGACTCCACCCTACCTACATCAACTTTATCCCACCAAGGGACCTTTGACTTTAACTCTGGACTCCCTCCTATTGTTGCCTCTATATTCCCCGTTTACTATGAGGATGTATGTATTCTAATCTTGCTACGTAACCAGGCCTATGCAGCTTGAGCTTTCCCTGTGTTCATTCGCATGCACGTTTTAACTGGCGCTCCTGACCCGAGCCCATACATCTATTTCTGCTTCTTTCTCCCCCCTATTTTCTTCTTTTCTCTTTACCCCTACAAGACCCCTCTCTCCTGTCACCATGCCTCCTTTCACTTCTCCCCTCACGGATACTCTGCCCTCCCAAATCCCTACCCCAACCCTTCAGCATCGTGTCAATCACAGATAATGCCATCTCTGATCATTTCCTTGTATCGCTCTCCACCCACATCCCCCTTCCCCCCTCCCAACCGGACTTCCTTCTGTGTTCGCCCCTGGAAAAAAACTCTCCCATTTCACTTGCAACGGCCTTTGGCCCTCCATTCAGCACAACATTTCTGCAGCTACCAATCTGCTCAAACACAACCTCACCTCTACTTTTGACACCCTAATCATAATTAAAACCATTATTCTCTCTCACCCTGGTAGATTCCCCTGGTACGGTCCTCATCTTCACTTCCTTAATTCCAAGGGACGTAGGCTGGACCACATAAAGCACCATCGGGTCCTACTCTCCTCTGCCAAGACTGCTCACTATTCCAGGATCATTCTGGATTGCAAAGATAAACCCCGGCTTCTATTCGCTACTGCAAACCATCTTCTTAAACCCCTCTCCCCTGCCTCTGACACCCTCACCTCCAACAACAAGTGTGAGGAGCTCATGAACTTCTTTGTCACCAAGATTGAGACCATCCGTTCAACTGCCTCTGCTGCTTCCCTCCCTTCCCTTAGCCCATTGGGTCAAACTTCCTCTAAGATTCCACCCTGCCCTAGACCTGAAATCGCATCTTTCTCCTATCTCCCCTCATGCCCTCTCCGAGCTCATCTTGTCCATGAAACTCCCCTTCTGCAACCTCGACCCTATTTTTACTAAACTGCTGACCACCCAACTTCCCTTCCTGGCTCCCTTGTTAGCTGATATTGTTAACGATTCTCTCTCCTCAGCTACTGTCCCCCTCCTCTTCAAATCTGCCCTCATCGCCCCTCTCAACAAAATAAATCCTTGACCCCTCTGTCCTTTCAAACTACCGCTCCATCTCCAACCTCCCTTTCCTCTCCCAAGCTCTTAAACGTGCTGTTGTCTCCCAAATCCGTGCCCACCTTTCCCGGAACTCCATGTTTGAATCCCTCCAATCAGGGTTCCACCCCTGCCACAGTACCAAAGCGGCTTTTTATCAAAGTCACAAATGACATCCTATGTGACATTCTGTGGGGAAACGATCCCTCCTCATACTTCTCAACCTATCTGCAGCTTTTGACACTGTTGACCACACAATTCTCCTCCAACGCCTCTCCTCTGTCGTCCAGCTGGGTGGGACTGCACTTGCCTGGTTCCATTCTTATCTATCCAGTCATAGCCAGAGAATGGCTTTTCTTCCCATTCCCGCACCTTTATCTCTGTTGTTCCCCCCAAGGATCTATCCTTGGCCCCCTCCTATTTCTCATCTATGTGCTGCCCCGCGGTGACATCATACGCAACAGGTCAGGTTCCACATGTACGCTGGCGACGCCCAGCTCTACCTCACCACCATCTCTCTTGACCCTTCCACTGTCTCTAAATTGTCACACTGCTTATCCGACATCCAGTACTGGATGAGCAGAAATTTCCTCCAACTAAATATTGGGAAGACCGAAGCCAATGTCTTCGGTCCCTGCCATAAACTCCATTCCCCAGCCACCAACTCCATCCCTCTTCCTGGTAACTGTCTGAGGCTGGACCAGACTGTTCTCAACCTTGGTGTCGTATTTGACCCCGAGATGAGCTTCCAACCACATATCTGCGCCATCACGAAAACCGCCTATTTCTACCTCCATCGCCTGACCCCGCGCCTGCCTGAGCTCATCTGCTGCAGAAACTCTCTTCCACGCCTTTGATACCTCTAGACTTGACTATTCCAACGCACTCCTGGCCGGCCTCCCATCTTCCACCCTCCATAAACTTAAGCTCATCCAAAACTCTGCTGCCCGTAACCTAACTCGTACCAAGTCCCATTTATCCATTACCCCAGTGCTCGCTGACCTACATTGTCTCCCAGTTAAGCAACATCTCGATTTTAAAATTCTCATCCTTGTTTTCAAATTCCTCCATGGCCTTGCCCCTCCCTATCTCTAATCTCCTCCAGCCTTACAACCCTCTGAGATATCGGCACTCCTCCAATTCTGGCCTCTTGCACATCCTTGATTTTAATCGGTCCATCATTGGCAGCTGTCGAGGCCCTAAGCTCTGGAATTCTCTCCCTAAACCTCTCTGTCTAGCTACCATTCTTTCTTCGTTTTAAGATGCTCCTTTAAACCTACCTCATCTGCCCTAATATCCCCTATGTAGCTTGGTGTCCAATTTTGTTTGATAACACTCCTGTGAAGCACCTTGGGACGTTTTGCTATGTAAAAGGTGCTATATAAATGCAAATTTTTGTTGTTTATTGTCTTTGAAAGGTTAGACTCAAGTTCAGTGTCCATAATATACCGTGTGGTCAAGGACATGATTGCAATAATGTAAATTTTCTAAAGCTAATATTCAGTTGTATTTGTTAAATTATTGCATTCAGAAGTTGGCAATATTTGCTAGTTCTTTCTTGGTTGAAAAGTAGGAGGGAAATTAAACTACACAGGAATTGTTGCCTGAAATAACGATAGAGAGAGGGTAGAGTAAGAATTGCAATAACGAGACAATAGTGGGAGTTGGATGGAACAGTATGTTACAAAGCTATTTCTTCATCTTTGCAACCTGGATTTTGATTCACTTCAGACTTTTAATTCTATGAGTTTGTGCTCCTAGCTTGGAGCCGTGCCCACTGGACACACGCCCAAAATTCTGATGCGCACCCTTGACGGCCAAGCTATGTGTTGGGAGCGCAAACTCATAAAATCTCCCATATAGCATGTAGGGCTTCTGACTTTATCAGCTATAAAGGTCCTAAGTGAAATGAGTTTGGGGTGTCTCAATTCAGTTACCAGTGGATGTATGCCCACAGTAAATAAAGAAGCCATGAACCCATTTCTAGTAATAGTCATTACATTAGAGGATGTAAGTTACTATTACATGGCCTGTGAAGACTGGATGTGTTGTTTAGCAATAGCATGAGGTTACAAGGAGTCTCAGTTGCGATAGCTATACTATTTGTTGATGGAAACCTAAGCAGCATTCATCACAATGTGTCACAGTATGAGGTAATCTGTTCCAATGAAACTTGACTACTGCTTTGGTTTAAAGTGTCTGAATATGTTACAAAGTATTTACAGCACAGAAACAGGCTATTAGGCCCAACAGGTCGATGTCGGTGTTTATGCTCCACACGAGCCCCCTCCCACCCCTCTTCATCTACCCCCATCAGCATATCCTTCTATTCCTTTCTCCCTCATGTGCTTATCTAGCTTCCCATTGAATGCATCTATGCTATTCACCTCAACTACTCCTTGTGGTAGCAAGTTCCACATTCTAACCACTCTCTTTGGTAATGAAGTTTCTCCTGAATTCCCTTTTGGATTTATTAGTGGCTACCTTATATTTATGGCCCTTTATTCTGGTTTCGCCCACAAGTGGAAACATCGGGGGAGAAATTCAGTATCGCCCCATTTGGGGCGCAATTATCGGTCGGGCGCAAAGATTAGCGCCTGCCGCTAATTATCGCCTCCGACTGCAAACTTGACTTTTATCGCCCCTGGAGGTGATTGGAGTGCTAAATCAGGCGCTTCACACCTGTCTTAAGGCGCAAAGGCTGAGGAGCGAGGTGCTAACTCAGAGCGCTGGCGAAGCTCGTGATGTCAGTCAGCAATGGAACACACACATAATGGCGCCGGCCAATTCTTAAAGGGAAGGGTTGATCTTGCTTTCCATCCACATCCTGCTCATTGCAGCCTTGAATCTTGGGATGGAGAGACCTGTACATCAAATCTGCTGGATAGAACAATGGAGAGAACCAGGGAAAGAGCTCAGAGTGCAGCTGCCACAGTCTCTTCTAAATCGATACAAGGAAGGGCAAATCAAAATTAACCTGCAAAGTGCTGCTCAGTACCCAAAACTTCTTCACACAGCGTTGAATCTCTCCAGAAGTCAGTCTCTCTCTCTCTCTCTCTCTCTCTCTCTCTCTCTCTCTCTCTCAGAATGCGTGGTTCAAAAATGTCATCAACAATAAAAGGCAGGAAGCGGTCTCCTTTAAATAGCGCTCACCCAGTCCCTTCCTGACTGCAAAACGCTCCCCTCAACCTGTCGTTGCTAGCGGCAGGCGGTAAGGCAGGGGGCGCCACTCAATATCCGCTCCGGGGCGTTGCGCACTCGACTGACTTCACGATGTGCCGGCGCAGGAGATCGTGGCAGTAGTGTTTAGTGCCGCCGCAAAATGTCTAGTTAATTTCGCGAGCGGCGCAAACATCGCCGTGCCTGGGCGCTAGTTGCTTTGCGCTCCATTAGCGCCCTCTTAAGGCGCTAACAGGAGGTGCAACCAACTGAATTTTTCCCCCATCATCTCTACATCTACCCTATTAAACCCTTTCATAATCTTGAAGACCTCTATCAGGTTACCCCTCAGTCTTTTCTAGAGGAAAGAGCCCCAGCCTGTTCAATCTTTCATGATGGGTATAACCTCTCCGTTCTGGTATCATTCTAGTAAATCTTTTTTGCACCTTCTCCAGTGCTTCTATATCTTTTTTTATAATATGCAGACCAGAACTGTTCACATTACTCTAAGTGTGGTCTAACCAAAGTTCTACTATACAAGAGCAACAGAGATGGGAGACATCTCACATGGATGTATTAGGATATTCTTATTAATAATATAAGAGCCAGTAATGTGATTGTAAGCGACAGACATACTGAAGCACCTCTGGCACTCACTCTGGTGTTATTGGACATGGAGGCCTAAGATTTTCAACATGTCTGATAGGGTCAGCACAGCCCAATGCGGCTGACCATTGCAAAGTCCGTTGAGAGACTACACACAAACTGTGCACAAGGCTCATTAAGGCCAAGAAAATGATTGAAGTTTGGGGACCAGTCCATAATGTGACTGGAATGCCTGTAAAGGATTCGTGCGTGTCTCGCAGCCTGTGAGATTCGCGCGGCTCTGTGCAGCCTGTATGTCAGTGCGGGTTTAGGCCTTGTTGCCTGTTCTGGTCTCCAGCCAGTCTGGGAACACTAGACACACCTGTGAGTGGTTCGAATCACTCGCCCTTACGGTTCTGGACACTGGACTTAGATGCGAGAGCAGTAATGGAGATGAAACTCATGTAGACTCGGTTGAATGGTACGAAATGGAAAAATCTTTATTGCATAATATTTAAGATTACGAAATACATGTCATAAGCACAGATTAATGACAGTACAATCTTACACGCAGTTATGTAGCTAATTCTAGGGAAACGAGGAACGAACGACACACCGTAAATGGGGGCACACATTACAAGTATCCTTAATACTTAAACCCTCCCCTATCAATATCTGTCCTAGCTAGATTCGTAGGATTTCGAGACTCATGCTCACCACTCGTGATAACTCGGAGAAATTCCGAATAGCTGATCGGATGTTTTTCACCGCAGCACCCACGTGTCGGTCAGGAGATCTCCTGGTCCCACTTGTTTACTTGCTTCTGCTCCGGCTAGCAGGCTGGAACGTCTGCTGTGATGAAGATCTGTGTTGGTTGGTTTAACAGGCACTGTCCGAATGGGTTTCACAGACCAGTCAATATTATCTTGGAGGATCTTCCAAGGTCTATTCTTGCAAGTTCAAAGAAGTCTCCCTAGCAAGGAAAAATTGGCTATTCGACCTACAGGCACGGTCGGGATTTACTGACCGTGGCGATGAATATGGTCTTCCTCTCTTCTCATCTCATCTCATCTCATCTCATCTCGGGCCTTTGGTTCCGATGCCAGTTACCAACATAGGTCTTCGTTACGCGACACGAGGTAGATCCGAACGGATCAGAAAGTTCAACAGTCTTTTTCAAAGAGGCACCAGGCAAGCAGGAACAAGACTACGAGTCAAAACACAGGAGCAGCCACGAGGTTACGAGTCGATCGGATAAGAGAATAAGAGAAAGATGGACGGTTGGAGCTTGTAATTATAGTACAAAATCTTCCGTTTCCCGCCCAACCTTAATGTCCTTTCTTTTGTTTGGGTTTGGCGCTCAAATGTCTTGTATGGGTGATCTCCGTTCTTAATGGGTTTCGGGGCTACTCGTAACTGTCTGAGTACCTGTTAATATTTCTCCCATTGTTAAATCGGTCGGTGTTCTCCCTGGAGGGGTTTTGGGGCTTCCAAGTGTTTTGTATAACTACCCGCTAACGGCTCTCTCATCGTAGAGTCGTTGGGATTTTACATATTAATGTCTTTTGGATGGGCCCTTGATTACTCGGTACAATAGCTTTCATTCGTACCTGGGAGACCGATTTCAGTATTTATGTGTATACTGCAAACCCATAATGTCTCGTGTATTATCTTCACTGTGCTGAATCTTAATCGATCTTGCACAAATGTTTATTGGAACGCCATCTTGTCTGCCTGTCAAAGTCTAGAATGTTCTGTCACGAGGTGCGGCGGCCATTTTACAGGCTGCTTGTGTCCACTTTGAGAAACCTGACAGCATTCTGCTGAAATAAAAGCTGTTTGAACGAGACTCTGTGTTTTCTCCTTATTAATAAAATCGCGATATATTGCGAATTCTACAGTCCCTCCTGTTGATGCGAATAACTCCGCTTATCGTATCAAAAATCATAGTGGTGAGCAATATTATCTCGATTTTCTCCGAATCCAGCCAATTAATCCCATAACTTTAACCTAGCTAGGGTCTCTGTGTCGTCCTTATCTCCCAAGAAAATTACATTTTATATCACTGTAGGCATTATTTGCCTTTAAACTTACACCACTTGTTTTCCTTCCCGGCGTAACCAGGCCGATGCCTCTCGTATCACCTGTATATTCACATTTTTTATTCAGTGAAAAGAAAAACAAAACAAAATCAAACGATCATATTTAACAACAACACCATCACCAAAATAATCAACACCAACTCTTAAAACATGTCGAGTTCCCAAACGTATTTACAATCTTTGAAAATCATGATCGAGTACAAACTTCCGCGGCGCACGTGGCGAGCGGGAGTGACGCCATTTTCCGATTACACGGTGCTTTCATCGTGCACGCGCACGTAACGTTCTCGCCACTCTCCCGTGTTTTCATGCTTGGTGAGGCGTTTGTCTCTTTTACAATGTACGACCAATAGGTACACTACAATAAACACTTGACATACGACTAAAATGTGGGAGGCTATTCTGATCCATGAAGGCACTTCAATATTGGTGAACAGATTCCACCACGGTGGAATTACTATATCCAGAATGTCTGTTCCTATTTCGACAGTTTTCTGCTCTAATGTATAAAAATGTTTCTGTGACACCGCGACGGCTTTTAAAAGCTTGGTGAGGCGTTCAGGGATTGTGTCTTTAAACCATTAATCTGGGTCTGCAGCTCCACACTGTCTAGAGCATTGACCACAGATGTACCCGTGTTAAAAGCAGTGAACGCGTCGTTCACTAAACCCCTTCTTTGCCTCCCTACTTGATCCAAAACTTCCTGTGGTGCGGTGTACAAACTTGTTTTATCAATTTCCGCGAAATCGAATTCGTAAAATTGTCTGAACATCTTGGTCAACAGGACCTGATACAACTGTTCCGTCTTTTTGGGGCACCACTCTGGTAACCGCACCTCGGTGAGATTTAAAATCACCGAGGCCACCGCGTAATGTACCCCCTGAAATAGTATCTGGTCTGTGGGGACCAGTACCAAACCATTCCCGGGTCCCTTACTAGTTTTAGGGCACCCTTCCTCTTCAGCTAGAACCACCGGAATCGTGGGCGGGGCTTTGCGTGGGCGCGTAATGAGCTCAGTGGCATTTACCGGGATCGAAGAGTATGGGGCTCCGCACCCCCTGGTGCTCGCATCCCACCTCATCCCCTGTCCGTTATCCTGCCATTGATTAATGAAAAATATGGATATGCCTTTGGGGCAAGGGTATTTTGACCCCCACATGCATACATAAATTCCCTCATCCGGTTCCCACCATTTGTCCCAACAGACTTTCACTTGTCCGTTTGTCCCCGTAATTGTCCGATGGGTATTATTACCCAGTCGTTCCCACTCGACCGAAGAGTTCCTCATGTTTTTGCTCAGCTTTCGCAGCCACCACCATCGGCTCAATGGGACATTCCCATTACAAGTCAAACAAATCCGTTTGCCGACGGTGACGCTGATCCTAGGTGCGATGATCCTTACTTTGGGGCACATTAAAGAAGTCTCTTGGTAGGCAAACCCCGATGTGCTAGAATACTCCGTTGAGTTCGTTCCCAGCCATCCTGGCCACCTTCCCTTGTGGAAATAGGTGCTGGTCTCCTCTGCCTCCCGTCTTCCGGTCCCATCCACCGCGATGGGGGCCGTGTCCCCGGAACATCCAAACACCACGACATCCTTGGTGCGGCCTCGATAGGCCAATCCACATCCGATTGCCGCGAGCAATACTAGAATTCGTTCCATCCTTCCTTGGTTCCTGTGATCAGATAGAATGAGGTAGCCAGCCTCGCAAGAGTCTCTGGCTTTTGTGAAGGGTGAGCGGGTCCCCTGACCTCGCCTCACGTAAACTTCAACGTTCGCTGAATAAACTTTAACTAAACCTATCTTTAAAGCTCCCATCATTTTATCGTTTTCTGTTAAAATTAAAACTACAAACTTTAACCTTACTAAAACTATAAACTTAAACTTGAACTATGTACTTAAAACTTAAAACTTATTACTATACAGTGCCGCCCGTTCTCAGGGCGGCCCTTTTAAATTCTGAGAAGGCTGCTGCGAGCTCTTCCCGACGGTGGGAGGGCACTGACCCTTCCCTTTGATCTGCCGCAGCCTGTTGCTGCACTGACCCCTTCCTCTGATCTGGCGCAGCCTGTTGCTGCTGCGATGGGGCCGGGCTGTATCTGGGTTGCCTTAACCTTAAGTCTACGCCTTGGGGCAGTCTGGGGACATGACCACATCCTCCTGGGCTGGGGTTCTCTACTTGACCTACGGGGAGTTGCCATGGGCGGGGGTTCCGTGACTGACGGACCGGGTTCCGAGACTTCCATCGGGACGACCTGGGGTTCCACCACAGTCGCTGGCTCCGCCTCCGCTGACTCCGCCTCCCTAACCTCGGGGCTCGCAGTTTGTGGCTCCGCCCTGCTCGGCCCAGCAGGCGGCCCTTCACTCGCGATCTCTGCCTCCCCCGAGGGCGGGACGTTCAAAGCGGGCGGCTCTGTCTCTGGGGTCCTCACCGTCACTCCCTGTACTCCCACAGCGGCTGGCCCCGCCTCCCCTAGCTCCTCCCTCCTGTCTTCGGGACCTGCAGCTTGTGTGTCCACCCTGTGTGGATCTCTATCTGCAGCCCGTATCCTCCCTATACCTAAAATGGGACCGTTCCCCAAAAACCACTCGTCTTCATCACTATCCTCATCTGACTCGAGTTCCCGGAATTCTCCCTCATCTGACTCCCAACCCCACAAAAATGCTTCATGATCTTCCAGGATGTCTCCTCCCCTGATGCAAGCTGCTTTACCTGCCTGTGCGCCTTGTGGTCCTACCTGGGGCTGTGCTTCCCCACTGGCGGGGTTTACCCCTGTGGTTTTCCCTTGCGCACCTGGCTTGTACAGTTTGCATTGGTTTACATCCTCATACTCCCGGCTTTTGGCTACCCTGTAGGCTGCTTTTATCTCACTAAGCTGCGCTTCTAGCCTGAGCACGTCTAACTTTCCCATTGATCGGGCGTTCTCCTCCCGCAGGGCCTGCTCTCTAAGCTGCCCTTCCAGCCCATCTATTTTCCCTATTAAGCGGGCGTTCTCCTCCCGCAAGGCCTGCTCTTTTAACCTGGCCTCCTCACCGCAGACCCCCTCCTGTGCGTGTCTTTTAAAAGGACACAGGTAGGCAGGCTGCGTGGGCTCTAGTCATTGGGTACTATTAGATGGTCCTGCGGCACCTACGGGGCCGGTAGCAACCGCCACCTTTCCATGTGCACTCAATAATTTGCGCATGGCTCCCAACACTACTTCGAGGTCGTCGGGAGGGGTGGGTGCACTAGCTTCCCTAGCAGGGACAGGCGTCTGGGCTCGGGATGCGGGAATTTTATCCCTGGAATCCTTCCAAGGGTTCCTGCAGTTCTTGCGCCAGTGCCCTGTCTTCCCACACCCGTAACAAGCATTACTTGCCTGCAGGGCGCGATTACCCTCCTGATGCCACTCCCTTTGATACGGGGCTGCGGGTCGTACCTCATGTACTTTTCCCTTAAGGGGACGTGTTGCCATACCCCTTATATTGCGATATCCTAACGTGAGTCGATTCAAGACCGACTCTTCCGTAATGTTGGGGTCATTGGGATCAAACCATGCTTTTGCCTGCTCTCTGACGGCTGGTAAACTGTTGGCTATTATGCACCTAAGCCAATGAGCTAAACCGGCGCCTTCCACATCTTCGCGCTCTGGCACACCTAGACAGCTGCGCTGATATACTGGCCACAGCCTGTCGGCAAAAACCTTCGGGGGTTCTCCCTCCATCTGCACTGTCTGTCCCACTCTAGCAAACGGACCTTCATCGTCCGCCCCCAACACTTCCAGGACCTCATTCTTTAATGCCTCATAAGTCTTGGTTCCCCTCTTGCTCTCGCCTGAGAGACACTGAAGGATTGTACTGCCTAACGAAAACAACAGCATTTTTGCTGTTTCCCCATCATCGCAGCCGTTAATGGCTGCGGTTTGCTCAACTTCTCTGAAATGTACGGAAGGGTCGTCTGACTCGGTCAGCTTCCGTACGTGATTTATCATAACTCTCAGCTGGTGTGAGCTGTGAGGCAACACAAGCTGTCCGAGGAGATCCCCTGGTTCTTCCCCACCGTTTCTGTTTGGGCCCCTTTTAATACCCGTTACTGGATACAACGGTCCCTTTTCCACTTCTTTCTCAATGGGCTCTTTCGTTTCTTCCATTGCTTCCTCCCTAACCCAGGTTTCCGAATAGCTGGGTGGCGCGGAGGGCGCAGTGGCTACAACTTCCTCTGCTTTACTTGGTGGGGATTTCTTAAACTTCTCACTTACTAGCGGCTGGTGTGCTGACGGACTGATAAGGCACACCATGCCGTGCGCTTTGTTCACGGCCTTTTTGAGGTGCTCTATCTCTTTTTGGCAGGCGCTATGATCGGCTCCCTGAAACTTATCCTCAAGGGCCAACTTATATGCCGCCCTAACCCCCGTTAAGCTCTCTTCCTGAGTTCTTATCTGGGCAGCTTGGCGGGCACATCGTTCCTTTAACCTGCTCTCATTTAACTTTGCCTCAGTGACCTGGCACTCGAGGTAATCTATCCTTGTTTTATGGTGACTGGAGATTTCCTGGCGTTCTTGGTGCAACGCACTTAAATTCCTAATGAGCATTTCCCCTCCAGAAACCTTCTCATCCATTTCTCCCTCTAAATGACTGATTCGAGCTACTAGCGCTGTAATGGTTTGGTTTGAAATCTGAACCTGCCTTTTGTAACACATAAGCCAGACTGCTTTCTCGAGTGTCTTTTTATGTTCTTTACTATCTGTCCACCTTTCGGCTGCCTCTAGCGGGCTTTTATCCGCTAACAATTCACTTATCCATTTCTTAGTTAGATTAACCTTTCCGAACACATAATCTGCTATCTTTTCCTGCATAACATTTCGTACAGTCATTCCAAAGTCTAACACACTACCCTCTCGCTGCCAGTGTCCTGCCACGGTCGCCATTTTCTGTAAGGGATTCGTGCGTGTCTCTCAGCCTGTGAGATTCGCGCGGCTCTGTGCAGCCTGTATGTCAGTGCGGGTTTAGGCCTTGTTGCCTGTTCTGGTCTCCAGCCAGTCTGGGAACACTAGACACACCTGTGAGTGGTTCGAATCACTCGCCCTTACGGTTCTAGACACTGGACTTAGATGCGAGAGCAGTAATGGAGATGAAACTCATGTAGACTCGGTTGAATGGTACGAAATGGAAAAATCTTTATTGCATAATATTTAATATTACGAAATACATGTCATAAGCACAGATTAATGACAGTACAATCTTACACGCAGTTATGTAGCTAATTCTAGGGAAACGAGGAACGAACGACACACCGTAAATGGGGGCACACATTACAAGTATCCTTAATACTTAAACCCTCCCCTATCAATATCTGTCCTAGCTAGATTCGTAGGATTTCGAGACTCATGCTCACCACTTGTGATAACTCGGAGAAATTCCGAATAGCTGATCGGATGTTTTTCACCGCAGCACCCACGTGTCGGTCAGGAGATCTCCTGGTCCCACTTGTTTACTTGCTTCTGCTCCGGCTAGCAGGCTGGAACGTCTGCTGTGATGAAGATCTGTGTTGGTTGGTTTAACAGGCACTGTCCGAATGGGTTTCACAGACCAGTCAATATTATCTTGGAGGATCTTCCAAGGTCTATTCTTGCAAGTTCAAAGAAGTCTCCCTAGCAAGGAAAACTTGGCTATTCGACCTACAGGCACGGTCGGGATTTACTGACCGTGGCGATGAATATGGTCTTCCTCTCTTCTCATCTCATCTCATCTCATCTCGGGCCTTTGGTTCCGATGCCAGTTACCAACATAGGTCTTCGTTACGCGACACGAGGTAGATCCGAACGGATCAGAAAGTTCAACAGTCTTTTTCAAAGAGGCACCAGGCAAGCAGGAACAAGACTACGAGTCAAAACACAGGAGCAGCCACGAGGTTACGAGTCGATCGGATAAGAGAATAAGAGAAAGATGGACGGTTGGAGCTTGTAATTATAGTACAAAATCTTCCGTTTCCCGCCCAACCTTAATGTCCTTTCTTTTGTTTGGGTTTGGCGCTCAAATGTCTTGTATGGGTGATCTCCGTTCTTAATGGGTTTCGGGGCTACTCGTAACTGTCTGAGTACCTGTTAATATTTCTCCCATTGTTAAATCGGTCGGTGTTCTCCCTGGAGGGGTTTTGGGGCTTCCAAGTGTTTTGTATAACTACCCGCTAACGGCTCTCTCATCGTAGAGTCGTTGGGATTTTACATATTAATGTCTTTTGGATGGGCCCTTGATTACTCGGTACAATAGCTTTCATTCGTACCTGGGAGACCGATTTCAGTATTTATGTGTATACTGCAAACCCATAATGTCTCGTGTATTATCTTCACTGTGCTGAATCTTAATCGATCTTGCACAAATGTTTATTGGAACGCCATCTTGTCTGCCTGTCGAAAAGTCTAGAATGTTCTGTCACGAGGTGCGGCGGCCATTTTACAGGCTGCTTGTGTCCACTTTGAGAAACCTGACAGCATTCTGCTGAAATAAAAGCTGTTTGAACGAGACTCTGTGTTTTCTCCTTATTAATAAAATCGCGATATATTGCGAATTCTACATGCCTGAGGAGTGCTCTAGTGCCATGGCACCAGCTGGTAATTGATGCTGAAGGGAAGGCCTCTGTAAGAGCCAAACAAATTCCCCTGGCTGGCTCTTTAGTCTTCTCTTTCCCCTGCTCTCCCCACCACCTTCCTCCCCTTCACTGAGAAAAACCTCCTGCCACTCAATGACAGCCAGCTGCCTGGTGCCTAGAATTACAATCCCTGCCCCTCCTCCCCCACCCACACCCTCCCAGCCAGTGCTCTTGGTGTATCACAAGTGACACAAAAGTGCGAGAAAAATATTGAAATAGGTTGACCGTGCATTTTGGGGTGAGGTCACTTCACCCATGCGTAGATGCCCAGATCCCTGAACAGTGCCCTGTAGTAATTTACCAGCTTGGTTTCAAAATGCAAATTTTTCATACTATCAAAATCCTACAGCATTTCAGGCTAATTGGAAATGATATTTACCTTTTTAAGAGAGGTCTGCTTAATAATCCTGTCGGCCCCAACTCGAAAGCAGCTGGTCTTCTTTCGTATGGTAGTAGCAAAACACAAATTAAATATCAATATCCAAGTCAGATATCCAGGCCAAAGCTTCTGGTGTAACAGCGTGGATATCTTGTAGGCTGCCTGCAAATTTCCTCTGAGGGCAGTGTTCGATGATGTGCTCCAGGGTCTGATTAGGAGCTCCACAGTCGCATGATGGGGATGCTTTAATCTTCCATCTATAGAGAAGGTGGCAGCATCTACCATGACCGGTTTTGAGGCGGTTGAAGTTTGTCCATTGTTTGTGAGGAAGGTTTGATCCTTCAGGTTGCACTGTGGGGTCCTCTAAAAGGAATCCATTCCGTATGTCACAGTTCTTCCAAGCATTTCACCATCAGTCATCAAGGCTGAGGGGAGATCGTTGAAGGGCTTTGGCGACTGGTAGAATGTCTCTTTCCCTCCTTAGATCTAATGAGATTTTGTACGAATTTCAGAACGTGTTAATGTTTAATAATTTATAAAACATTGATAACTTGCAGGTTTGTCATGAAACTGAGAGAATGCATTCTCCAAAATGATCAAAACAGAAGTGAAAAACTGCCACAGAAACGTAACTACTTTTTATCCAGATGACAGTCTGCTTGTTGCTCACAGCCTACCTGTACACAAGAACACAAATTGACAGGATATGCAGCCAGCAGGTGGTTTGACACGTTGGACCCCCTGGGACACATCTCATTGTCTTGGCTGTGCTCTTTGTTGTAGCGAATAATGTGAATAGATTTTGTCTGGGTTTAAATTGCGAATTCTGGGAGATTCTCTCATTGCTAACTTACCTGATGAAGGAGCGACAGCTCCGAAAGCTTGTAAAATTAAATAAATCTGTTGGACTATAACCTGGTGTTGTGCGACTTCTCATTTTTGTCCACCCCAGTCCAACGCCGGCATCTCCACATCATATATTTATCAGCCAGTGCTGCTCTAAGACAGCTAGTACAGAGCTCCAGTGTGTTTTATGTAGCAGAACAGTGTAATCATGCTAGAAACTTTCAGACACTCTGTGCCTTGGTTTCGTCAGCTGATTCACAACAGTCCCATGTGAAAATAATATCTATTTAATGCAGTAAAATTAAATTAAATTACATACAGTATCTTGTACATGTCAATTGACTTTAATTACACTTTCAACTGAGTGTGCATTGTCAGTTTTCATGCTGTTCACAACTCTTTTTCCCATGTTGTTGGAATCGAGAACAATTCTTGCAATCAGAGGCAGTTTGGTCTACTGAGTATTGGTCTTTTGGATTTTCTGGACCAAATGCAAATTGCAACTGAGAATGCTGCCCATGCAAGTAAAACTATCATTGTCATATAGCTTTGTTTCCACTATTATGATCCAGGGTACATTGTCAGATTGCAGACTGGTGCAAAACCTTAGTCTTTATTAAACTGCTGATCAACCTATAACACAAGGCTGACCCAAAAAGCATATCAACCATCCATAATGTTATAGGGGAAAAGCTTGGAATGAAAGTGGTTGAACCATGCATACAGGTCTGCTCAGTGATGCAAATGGGGCCCACCTGGTGGTCCACATCTGGATGACTATTAAAACTCCTGCTCAGTTATACATTTTGAGCCCATTAGATAACGTGGTGGATATTTTAAGGGAGTGGGTCATTGAAGGGCATTAATTCTTGGGACTGGTCAGATAGATGACAGTCTTTCCTGTGTTCCTAATAACTTGTTGTAGGTTGGCTGCTAAATGCATGAGTATCATAAAGTTATTAATACATAAAAATTCAAAAATGGCATATTCCCTTACCTGAGTTTTAACCCTTAATCTGACCAAAATGGTATGTAGCACTGTTCAGCCAATCTGTGAAAAGCACAGAATAGGCTCGGTGAGTACACAGCCATACTTCACCTCATTTGATGAGAGAATTGGGTCAAATGTATTAACGTCAGCAGTGACTCTTTGAGGGAAACAATCCCAAGTGGTTTGATGTTAATGATATAGTATTCATTCATGTTAAAAATAATTCATAAAGGGTTTTAACATAGAATCATAGAAGATAGGAGCAGGAGTAGGCCATTCGGCCCCTCTAGCATGCTCCGCCATTCAATGCGATCATGGCTGATCATCCAAATTCAGTACCCTGTCCCTGCTTTCTCCCCATATCCCTTGATCCCTTTAGCCTTAAGAAATATATCCAACTCCTTCTTGAATCTATTTAATGAATTGGCCTCTACTGCCTTCTGTGGCAGAGAATTCCACAGGTTCACCACTCTCTGGGTGAAGAAATTCCTCCTCATCTCCAGTCCTCAATGGCTTACCCCTTATCCTTAGATTGTGACCCCTGGTTCTGGACTCCCTGACCATCGGGAACATCCTTCCTGCATCTAGTTTGTCCTGTCCTGTCAGAATTTTATAAGTTTCAATGAGATCCCCTCTCATTCTTCTAAACTCCAGCGAGTATAAGCCCAATCGACCCAATCTCTCTCCATACGTCATTCCTGCCATCCCAGGTATCAGCCTTGTGAATCTTCGCTGAACTCCTTCCATGGCAAGAACATCCTTCCTCAGATAAGGCGACCAAAACTGCACACAGTACTCAAGGTGTGGTCTCACCAAGGCCCTGTACATAAACATATTAACCAATGTACTAAGAATAATGAATAGAGAACATATTAAGCCCGGTAGAAAGCAGAATTGGAGAAATGCATTGAATTTAAGAATACGTGGTAATCCAGACTACTCTTGAAAGTTATTAATAAACTGCTAACAACTTGCACTCACATAGTGCCTTTCACATAGTCATTTTGCAAGGTGCTTCACAGAGGTTGAAGGAAAAATTGGAGGGGATGACCAAAAGCTTGGTCAAAGGGATGGGTTTTAAGGAGGGTCATAACGGAGAAGAGGGAAGTGGACAGGCAGAGGGGTTTAGGAAGGGAATTCCAGAGCATGGAGTCTAGGCAGCTGAAGGCATAGCTACCTATGGTGAGTAAAGAGAGGAGAGGATGCAGCTGAGGCCAGAGCCAGAGGAATGGAAAATTTGGAGGGGGTGGGGTGGTTGTAGGGCTGGAGGTGATTACAAAAATAGGGAGGGTAAGGCAATGGAGGGACTTAAATTCAAGGATGAGAATTTTAAATTTGAGCCCTTGAAAGACCAAGAGCCAATGTATGGGGACGGGTTACGGGCAAGCTGGACTTAGTGCGAGATAGGATATGGGCAGCAGAGATTTGGATGAGTGAAGATTATGACGGGTCAAGGATGGGAGGCCAGTCAGCAGACCATTGGAGTAATTGAGTCTGGAGGTGACCAAGGCATGAATGAGCATTTCAGCAGCAAATAGGCTGAGATAGGGGTGGAGGCAGGCAATGTCATGGAGGTGAATGTAGGCAGTCTTCGTGATCGAGTAGATATGGGGTTGGAAGCTCAGCGCATAGTCAAACAGGATGTCATTGTTGAACAGAGTTTGGTTCAGCCTGACACTGTAGCCAAGAGGGGGATGGCGTTGGTGGGGTGGGTATTGACTTGGTGCTGGGGGCCAAAGAAGATGGCTTTGGTCTTCCTAATGTTATATTAGAGCAAATTATGGCTTATCCAAGACTGAATGACGGACAAGCAGTCTGAGAATACAAAGGAAGTGGAGGGTCGAGCAAGGTAGTGCTGAGTGGTTGTAGGGCTGGAGGTGATGCAAAAATAGGGAGGGTAAGGCAATGGAGGGATTTAAATTCAAGGATGAGAATTTTAAATTTGAGGTCTTGAACGACCAAGAGCCAATGTAGTAGGTCCATGAGGACGGGTTATGGGCAAGCTGGACTTAGTACGAGATAGGATAGATAGGGCTTTAAACTAAATAGTCGGGAGGAGGGTTCAGGTGAAGGGAAATTTAGAAAGTCAAAGAGAAAGGAGAAGGCAATAGTGCAGGGTAGCGATAGGGATAATGATAACCAGAGCATGACAGGAAGAGACAGAGTGTACGAACATAAGCGTGCACCAGCAAATAGTCAGAGTAGGGTAAAATGGTAAAAAGACAAAATTAAAGGCTCTTTATCTGAATGCACGCAGCATTCGTCATAAGATAGATGAGTTGATGGCACAAATAGAAATACATGGGTATGATCTGATGGCCATTACAGAGACCTGGTTGCAAGGTGACCAAAGCTGGGAACTGAATATTCAGGGATATTTGACATTTTGGAAGGATAGGCAGGAAGGAAAAGGAGGTTGGGTAGCTTTGTTAATAAAGGATGAGATCAGTGTAGTGGTGAGAAATTATATTGGCTCAGAAGATCAAGATGTAGAATCAGTTTGGGTAGAGATAAGAAATAGTAAGGGAAAGAAGTCACTGGTGGGAGTAGTCTATAGGCACCCTAACAGTAGCTACACTGTAGGACAGAGTATAAATAAAGAAATAATAGGGGCTTGTAAGAAAGGTACTATGATAATCATGGGCAATTTTAATCTTTATATAGATTGGACAAATCAAATTGGCATGGGTAGCTTTGAGGACGAGTTCATAGAATGTATTTGGGATGGTTTCTTAGAACAATACATTATGGAACCAACCAGGGAGCAGGCTATTTTAGATCTGGTAATGTGTAATGAGACAGGATTAATTAATGATCTCAGAGTAAAGGATCCTCTAGGGAAGAGTGATCATAGCATGATAGGATTTCAAATTCAGTTGAGGTGAGAAACTTGGGTCTGAAACTAGTGTCCTAAACTTAAATAAAGACAATTACAAAGGTATGAAGACAGAGTTGGCTAAAGTGGACTGGGAAAATAGATTAAAGGGTAAGATGGTAGATAAGCAGTGGCAGATATTTAAGGAGATATTTCATAACTCTCAGCAAAGGTTTATTCCAGTGAGAAAGAAAGACTCTACAAGAAGGATGAACCATCCGTGGCTAACTAAGGAAGTTAAGGATGGTATCAAATTGAAAGACAAGGCATACAATGTTGTGAAGATTAGTGGTAGGCCAGAGGATTGGGAAATTTTTAGAAACCAGCAAAGGATGACTAAAAAAAAATAAAGAGGGAGAAGATAGATTATGAAAGTAAACTAGCAAAAAATATAAAAACTGACGGTAAGAGCTTCTACAGGTATATAAAAAGGAAGGGAGTAGCTAAAGTAAACATTGGTCCCTTAGAGGATGAGACTGGGGAATTAATAATGGGAAACAGGGAAATGGCAGAGACTTTGAACAAATATTTTGTATCGGCCTTCACGGTAGAAGACACTAAAAGCATCCCAATAATAATTGATAATCAAGGGGCAAAAGGGAGGGAGGAACTTAAAACAATCACCACCACTAGAGAAAAAGTACTAGGCAAACTAATGGGACTAAAGGCTGAGAAGTCCCCCTGGACCTGATCGTGCATCCTTAAAAAGTCTTAAAAAGAAGTGGCTGCAGAGATAGTAGATGCGTTGGTTGTAATCTACCAAAATTCCCTAGATTCTGGAGAGGTCCCAGCTGATTGGAAAACCACAAATGTAATGCCCCTATTCAAGAAAGGAGGGAGGCAGAAAGCAGGAAACTATAGGCCAGTTAGCCTAACATCTGTCATTGGGAAAATGTTAAAAACCTTTATTAAGGAAGTAATAGCAGGACATTTAGAAAATCATAATACAATCAAGCAGAGTCAACATGGTTTTATGAAAGGGAAATCGTGTTTGACAAATTTATTAGAGTTCTTTGAGTATGTAACGAGCAGGGAGGATAAAGGGGAACCAGTAGATGTCATGTATTTGGATTTCCAGAAGGCATTCGATAAGGTGCCACATAAAAGGTTACTGCATAAGATAAGATCTCACGGGGTTGGGGGTAATATATTAGCATGGATAGGGGATTGGCTAACTAACAGAAAACAGAGAGTCGGGAATAAATGGGTCATTTTCAGGTTGGCAAACTGTAACTAGTGGGGTGCCACAGGGATCAGTGCTGGGGCCTCAACTATTTACAATCTATATTAATGACTTGGATGAAGGGATCGAGTGTACTGTAGCCAAATTTGCTGATGATACAAAGATAGGTGGGAAAGCAAGTTGTGAGGAGAATACAAAGGGCTGGATTTTCATTGACCCGTGGAGGTGGGTTTGGAGGCGTGTGGGGGGTTAAAATTGTGAAAACTGGCGGGCGGGCACAAGCCCACCTCCATCCCGCCTCCACGCAATTTTCATTAAATCGTGTCTGCTGGTCCCGACTCTGTCCCACCTCTAAGAGGCGGGATAGGCTGTTAAGGCCCTTAATAAGCACTAAATTGCCTCTATAATGCCATTTTGAAAGGCCTTTGTGATTTTATCCCTTTTTCTACGTGAAGCACGCCTGTTCTGAACCACGAATGTGAAACCTGGCGGAAGCACATTTGGATAGCTGACTATCAGTGGCTGGATGGGTGACATATCTGGGAGTGGTGGTGGATGGGTGACATATCTGGGAGTGGTGGTGGATGGGTGACATATCTGGGAGTGGTGGTGCAAAAATATCTGGGAGCAGACTTAGGGCTGCTGCTGCTCATTTTGCATCCAGGTCCTCTCACAGCAAAGGCCAGGCAGTCTTTGCAGACCTTCAATGCAGCAGCAATGATGACATCATCAGAGGCGACTTTCAGACTGAAAACACTAATTGGTTCATGGGTTCCCACATGCTGGAACTCAATTGCCCAATTAGGTGAAAATCGCATCAATCTCCCACATCCAATTGCAGTCGGGTGGATAACACGAAAAGTGGATGACACGACCCCAACCCGCCCCAGTATCAAAATCCAGCCCAAAGAGTCTGCAAAGGGATATAGATAGGTTAAGTGGGCAAAAATTTGGCAGATGGAGTATAATGTGGGAAAATGTGAGGTTATCCACTTTGGTAGGAAGAATAAAAAAGCAAATTATTATTTAAATGGAGAGAGACTACAAAATGCTGCAGTGCAGAGGGATCTGTGGGTCCTCGTACATGAAACACAAAAAGTTAGCATGCAGGTACAGCAAGTAATTAGGAAGGCAAATGGAATATTGGCCTTTATTGCAAGGGGGATGGAATATAAAAGTAGCGAAGTCTTGTTACAACTGTACAGGGCGCTGGTGAGACCACACCTGGAGTACTGCGTGCAGTTTTGGTCTCCTTATTTAAGGAGTGATATATTTGCATTGGAGGCAGTTTAGAGAAGATTCACTAGTTTAATTACTGAGATGAAGAGGTTGTCTTATGAAGACAGGTTCAGCAGATTGGGTCTATACTCATTGGAGTTTAGAGGAATGAGAGGTGATCTTATTGAAACATATAAGATTCTGAGGGGAGCTTGACAGGGTAGATGCAGGGAGGGTGTTTTCCCTCCTGGGAGAATCTAGAACGAGGGGGCATAGTTTCAGAATAAGGGGTCGCCCATTTAAAACGGAGATGAGGAGTAATTTCTTCTCTGAGGGATGTGAATCTTTGGAATTCTCTACCCCAGAGAGCTGTGGAGGCGGAGTCATTGAATATATTCAAGGCGGAGATAGACAGATATTTGAGCTACAGGGGAGTCGAGGGTTACGGGGAACGGGCGGGAAAGTGGACTTGAGGCCAAGATCAGATCAGCCATGATCATATTGAGGGGCCAAATGGCCTACTCCTGCTCCTATTTCTTATGAATGTCATCAATGTACATGTGGAAGTAGCCCAGATGCCTGTGGATAATGTCAGCAAGGGCAACATGCAGATCAGGAAGAAGGATGGGTCAACGATTGTTTCTTGATGATTCCCAAGGTGACAGTAATGTGAACAAAGACCATTACAAGAGATGCTTTGGCTATATTTGGATAGATTAATAGTCGAGTGAAGCATATCTCTCTCAGATGAATAATGGCGGAGAGGAGGATGGTGGGATTGACAATGTCAAAGGCTGTGGAGAAGATGAGGAGAGATAATGCATCACGGTCACAGTTATAGAGAGTATCATTCATTACTTTGGTTAGAGTCATTTCAATGCTGGGGGGAGGCAGAAACCTGATTGAAACAGGCGGCCCAATTTTAACTCCAGGCCAGTTTTCAGCGGTTTCAGTTAGAAATTCACCCCCTTCAGAAATGAGACCAGGGGTGTTTTACATCCCAGCCTCATTTAAATCCTGCCGGCCGAATTCCCACCATCGTGTGGCATGAAAGCAGCCCGCTGACGACAGGTAAGTGGCGGGATTGCCTGCTGGAGCTACTCCACGGGGCCCACGGTCAGGGGTGTCGAATCAGTGGAAGAGAAGGCAATCCTGCTCCTCCTGGCCTAATTTTCTGATTGGGGAATAAAAAATGGCCTATTCTGATTGGAAATCCAATTCAGGACAAAAAATTCTCATAATCCACAATAGAAACAGTGGCAACAGGACAAATGGGGAAACAGTGGAGTTTGGCTCTGAATTAAGTATTTTTTACGAGGGAGAAACTACCCAACCAACATGTTTCCTGTATTGCACCAAAGTGTTTAAGGGAAGGTGTCCCAACTGGTTTCCCACAATTGATGTTGATAACAGAGTATTCATTTGTATATGAATGTAGAACAAATAAAAACATAAAAAATCAAGGGCTACACAATAAACCATTTAACTAAAGGAGCGGTGATACAGCAATAGCCTAACCATTGCTTTACTGACCTATACTGTTAGGAGATTAATCAGTTCCCATCATTTCAGACGCTGTGTGAACACCCCGAAGCACTTCCACTCCAGATCCATGTCACTTTTAAAGCATGGACACAGCAGCACAATTCATCTTATTTTTCTTTTTTTTCTTCTGCTTGCTGTGATCCCACAACAGTCTTACTGACATCAGATCCGAGCCACTGTGCCACCTGCACACATTTTCATAAAGCAGTTGTTCTCAACCTTTTTCTCAATATGACCACAATGATTTACCATGTTTTACTATAACCGGAAATATATTTTACAAATTAAAAAGTTTTACCATAGAATAAATTATTTCCAATTATAGTATATCCCAGAAAGTAGTTACCAGGACACTCCAGATGGTAAATATTGAATCACTCAAATACAGACTGAACCAAATCACAAAATCTATGGGTATCAAATTAGGATTGTTAGCGCCTGTTTTTTGGACGCTGAGAGTACCCTTAGAGCTCCAAAATGGCGTCCGTGGCACACGCGTGTGTGGCGGATTGCACCAGATGCCATATCGCCATCTTCACTGTTTCCAGGTCAGATTCACTTCCTGAATGACTTCCAGCACCTGCTCCAGCCACAATGCATCTCCCCTTTAAGAGGTGCAGGCTCACTTTAACTGGTGCTGGCAACAGCGCTGGTTGTCGCTGAAATCATTGAAATGAGCAGGCAGCACGAAGTTGGCGTGCTGCCTGCATTACAATGAAATGGCACGTGTTAATCGCACATCGCAATCCCCGCACCCATTTTCGGAGGCTATTAAATTTAGCCCCCTATATATGTGAAAACTTTGTTAGATTTACTCTCAAGCCTGTTACCAGGGAGACTAACGATGAACAAAAATTGAATCAGGATAGGCTTTTTCTCACTGCTAAACTCTGTGCACAATGACTATGTCGTAAAGTGACAGCTACCAAAACAACATAGGTATTAGGTTTAAACTGGTGAGATTTAAATTTCCCGTATACTTAGTTTGTTTACCTTTGATGCCTTCTAGCCAATGTTCCCGTTAAGCTGCGTGGCCACGCAGCGGTGTGGAGGTCCTGCGCAGGCCGCTCACCGGCTTTACAATGGTAATAACCGCACATGCGTGAAAAATTGAATGGGCTGCGCAGCCAGTTAAAGGGCCTGCACACCAGAAAAAAAAATTACAGGGAATATTGCATCTTGCTCCTGACATTTACATCTCCAACATAGGGGATGCTATGGTGCTATACTGCTTAGTGCCACCTCCTTCAGGTTGCTTTTCCACTCTCTGATGGGATTGCCTCGGTTCACTGTGTGCTTCAATAACTTGCATATGGGGTAGAGGGAGTGGTGTCTAAATTTGCAGATGATACTGAAATAGGAGGTATAGTAAATAATTCTGAGTGGCAAAGGAAGCTGCAAGGGGATGCTGATAAGATAGTGGAATTCAATGTCAGTAAATTTTGGTTAAAAAAAATAAAATTAACAATATTCATTTGAATGGGTTAGGTTGGGTGATGTGGATGAGCAGAGGGATTTAGGGGGTCCTGGTTCACAAGACATTAAAGACATTTACACTGACGACACTCAGCTCCAGCTCACCATCACCTCTTTTGACCCTTCCACTGTCAAGATTTGTCGCACTGTTAGTCTGACATCTAGTATTGGATGAGCAGAAATTTCCTCCAACTAAATATTGGGAAAACCAAAGCCATTGGCTGGAATTTTGCTTACCTTGGCGGGTCCGGGGCAGGCAGTGTCCATGGCGGGTCCCAACCCTGCTGTAGAAAATGAACGTACCTTAATGGGGCCTATTAAGCCCGCCCAGCGCATTACCTGGCCCAATGAGATGGAGCGGGTCTGGTGATGTCATTCATGATGCATTTTAAGCCGGGATCCTTAAAGGGACCGAGGCCACATTAAATTTTAAGTTTAATTTAACATAGTGGGTATTAAATCTTTACTGCACAATAATATAAAAGTTATATGAGTGACAAAGAAATATTTAAATATTATTATCTTTAAGTAATATGACGCCATCTACAAATACAATCAAAAACATAATTAAAAAAGTACATTAATTGGGAAGTTATTGGGTGCTTTAGTCACAAATCTATAGACATTTGTATCAGTAACTGGTACAAATAAAAAATGTGTGTGTATAGGTAATACATACAATTAAGCAGATTTTAAATGTGATTGTAAAGGGATGGATTTACAATCTTATGCAAGTTTAGCAGAAGAGCTGCAGAATCCCTGACAAACAGTGTAAGTGGTGCTTACAATGGGCCAAAAATTCATCCCGCAACGCGAGAGTACGCACTGTGTACTCTCGCGTATTCTCTCTCCAATTGCCGGTTTTCTGCATGCGCTGAAAACCGGCACTTGGTCTTTTGAAAAGGAGGCGGTTCCTCGGTGCATCGCGTGCGCGCTACAGGCTGCGCGCACGCTGTGCACTTCGTGCTTTGGACGCGCAGGTAAGTACGGAAGATTTTAGAAATGGAAAAAGGAGGAGTAAGACCCACTTTTAACAAGGTAAGTAGTGAATTAAGTATTTTTTTGAATTTTTTTTAACAGGTATATCTTTTTTAGAGACTTTAAAGACAGGTAAGTTTATTTTTATAACTTTTTTAAAGTAATTTTTTATTTAAAATGGTTAATTTATTTAACTATACTTATTTTATTAATGTGATGGTTTTTAAAAAAAAATTTAATTGAGGTTTAGCTGTTATTTTGGGGGGGTGTAAGATTCATAGATTTCACAGCACGTATGTGAAACTTATGAATGGAAGATGGTGTGCTGCCATTGGCTCTAACTGAGTCACGTGATCCCACAGCTCGCACGAATTCACTACGCCGGTGGGATACGCAAGCACTGCCCAGCTGATGTCTGGAACATCAAGTTCGTGCGAGCTGGATCTGAAAAAGCACACGCGGAGTGAGAGATCGCGGGGAAGCCTTACCCCCGCGGGAACAGAGCGAGATCAATTTCTGGGCCAATATGTTTCTGGGATTTCTGCAGCTCTTCTGTTGAAGTTAACAATGAACAAGTGAGAGAACCTCTGCAGAAATTCACCCTAAAGTCTCAGACTGAAAAATTAAATTAGTCATATTCAGGGACTGAAAGCAACTTTGAACCAATGGAATGAGTGATGAGAATGAGGAAAATCTGACCAGAAACAACACGCAAATGTATTTAAATGGTATATGTTATTTTTTATAGTGTAGATCAATTCACTGCAATTACTGTTGAGTTGGAAGGCAACAGCCGAGAATGGCCAGTGAAAAATGTATTTCCCTCACCATCTAGGGTAGCACTTGCATCCCTTCAGGAATTTCTGAATTAACATTTACCAGTAGCTTTTCAAGTAGAACAGCATCTCCATCAATCTGTTAGCTGATGTAATCAACATGTTTTTATTTTGGTTTGTTTTCCACGCTGTCAAGTAATCAGCTGGAGCAATGGCCACGGAACTCACGCCTCAGGTTGACAGACATGGTTCCCGAGCTGCGTGAATCCTGTGCCCATGCAGGAAAATTTAAAAAGTAGGGGGAAAAAGGCTCTTAAGTGCCTGTAAGCTACCTCATAATCATTTCATTTGGATCCCTCGCTGCTGCAGGTCGGGTCGGCTCAATGATGAGATGCGCCTGTGGGAAAGGCACGTGGGAGCGAGATGACAACGGGTTCCAGACCCGCTGTCAAAAATAACAACTTTACCACCCAACCCACCACCTGCTACCACCCCAGAAAATTCAGTCCATTGTCTTTGGTCCCCGCAACTAACTCCGTTCCCTGGCCAGCATTTCCATCCCTCTCCTGGCAACTGTCTGGAAGCTGAGCCAGGACATTCACAACCTTGGTGTTGTGTTTGATGCCAAGATGATCTTCCAACCACAGATCCGCGCCATCACCAAGACTGCCTACTTCCATCTCCGACCCTGCCTCTAGACCTGACTATTCCAATGCTCTCCTGGCCAGCCTCATATCTTCCACCCTACATAAACTTGTGCTCATCCAAAACTCTGCTGTCCGTATCTTAAATTTCACCAAGTCCCATTCGCCCATCACCCCTGTGCTGCTGACCTACACTGGCTCCCGGTCTGGCAGCACCTCAATTTTAAAATCCTCATCCTTGTTTTCAGATTCCTCCATAGCTTCACCCCTCCCTAGCTCGGTAACCTCCTCCAGCCCTTCAAGCCTTCAAGATATCTGCACTCCTCCAATTCTGGCATCTTGGGCATTCCAAATTTTAATCACCTCACCATTGGCAGCCGTGCTTTCGGCAGCTGTGCTTTCAGCTGTCTTGGCTTTGGAATTCCCGCCCTAAACCTCTCTGCCTCTCCTCCTTTAAGATGTTCCTTAAAACCTATCTCTTTGACCGAGCTTTTGGTCATCTGTCCTGATATTTCCTTCTGTGGCTTGGTGTCAAATTTTGATTGATAATGTTCCCGTGAAGCGCCTTGGGATGTTTTGTTACGTTAAAGGCGCTATATAAATGCAAGTTGTTGTTGTTGTTGTTTAAAGGCACCAACTCAAGTGGATAAAGCCAGAAAAAAAGCTAATGGAATTCTGAGTTTTAATGCAACTGGTATAGAATATAAAATTTGAGATGTAATGGTGAATCTATATAAAACCTTAGTAAGACCACAGTTAGGGTACTGTGTGCAGTTTTGCGCTCAACGCTATAAGAAAGATGCTGAGGTAATAGAGAGGTTACAGCACAGATTCACTAGGATCTGGTATGAGGAAATATAAATATGAAGAAATACTTGAACAATTAGGTCTGATTTCATTATAAGAGAGGCGATGAAGGGGTGATTTTGATAGAGGTTTTTAAAATTATGAAGGGATAGGACAGGATAGATAGAAAGTGACTGTTTCAGTGATTGAGTGGTGTAGATATAAGATTAGATGTAAGAGAGTTAGAACAGAGAGCTGGAGAAACTCTTTTTTTTTAACCCAGTGAGTTGTGGGGCTCTAAATCAGAATTGGTGATTAAAGCAGAGACCTTGTTGTCGTTTAAGAATAGGGCAGATAGGTGGTTGAAGGGGAAGTGAATAAAGAGATATGGGAATGGGTGGGCATGTGGGATTAGGTGGGCTTGTGTGGAGGATAACACCAACATGGACTGGTTGGGCTGAGCAGCCTGCTTCTGTGTTGTAATTTCTATATAATTAAACAAAAAGAAATTACTTTTTCAGTGTGTTGGAAAGTACCACACATGGCAAACATTCCTGTGATCTGATAAAGACTCAAAATTAGTTCCGCCTTCTATGTTTTTGCCCAACAATTAAAATTAAATCTGTAGTACCTGTCAAAAATATATCAAGAATAACTTTTGTGGATGTAATGGAAAATGTTCTTCACAACAACCATTACTGATGTACTTGGTATTCCATATTTATTCTCATTGTTAACATTACAGAAGTGCATTTATTCATCTTTATTATAGCAAGAAGTTAAAATGGTCTCTTAGCTACAAGAATGATTAGGTTGTTACGCTGTTTACCTTACTCATTATGTTTAATCCTCTCAAAGCATTTTAGTTACAGTTTGATTATAGGAATTGTAGTGTATATTTTCATACCATTGACAGTTTTGTGAATCTTTACAGCTTCAATTATTTATTGAACATGCAATGTGATTTTTGTGTTTCTATTTTGTTACAGTTATCTCAATCTTTTATGAGAGCCAAAGATCCCACTCTACAGTGAAGGCTTGATTGGCTAAGTGGAAAAGAAACTGATGACGAGTAAAAGATAAAGTTGAATATATTATAAGGGACCAGACATGTTGTACAGAAGACTGCGGTATTTCAAGTATAGGCTGTTTCAATGGATTCTGACAGGAATCTGCTGTTTAGTGACATTAATGTTTCTTGTAAGCCGGGACAAGGGTCCTGTAAACCAGTACCGAAATTTGCAGCTTGTTGAAGAGGACCCCAGATATTATGTAAACTGCACTGCCATTATCAGTGGAGATGAAGAGACAATAAAACTGGCTAAACTTCAGACCCTCTCAAATGTATATAAAAGACGTCCTGTGCTGAGTGAGAAAGATTACATAGACTTGACCAAACACTGTGCCAACTTCACCAAGTTACAAAGATATATCACATTTCCACTTAGCAAAGAGGAAGAAGAATTTCCAATAGCATATTCAATAGTAATCCATCACAGAATTGACATGTTTGAAAAACTTTTACGATCTATATATGCACCTCAGAATTTTTACTGTATTCATGTTGACAAAAAGTCACCTGAGACTTTCTTGGATGCAGTTAAGAGCATTGCCTCATGCTTTGACAATGTCTTTATTGCCAGCCAGCTTGAGAGTGTAACCTATGCATCCTGGAGCAGGGTTCAGGCTGATATAAACTGCATGAAGGACCTCCTTCAAAGGAATTCAACATGGAAATACTTGATCAATCTATGTGGCATGGATTTCCCCTTAAAAACCAATTTGGAAATGGTGGAAAAACTCAAGGCCTTAAAAGGAGTAAACAGCCTAGAAACAGAGAAGACCTCACCCCATAAAGAAAAGAGATGGAAACATCATTATACGGTGGTGGATGGGAAAATAAAGGATACGGAAACTAATAAAGAAACTCCTCCAATTGAAACACCAATGTTTTCAGGAAGTGCCTACTTTGTTGTTAGTAGAAGTTTTGTGGAATATTTATTTAGAAGCCCTAAAATACAGAATTTTATTGAATGGGAAAAGGACACTTTCAGTCCAGATGAACACATGTGGGCAACACTCCAAAGAATGCCTGATATTCCTGGATCAGTCCCTGTTAATAACAAATTTGATGTCTCTGACATGAACTCTTTAGCGAGGCTGGTAAAATGGAGCTACTTGGAAGGCGCTGTTTCCAAAGGAGCGCCTTATCCACCCTGCACTGGTCTACACGTCCGTTCAGTGTGCGTATATGGAGCAGGGGATCTGAAATGGATGCTACAACAGCATCACCTATTTGCCAATAAATTCGACACGGCGGTTGATGGCATTGCACTTCAATGCTTAGAGGAGCATCTAAGACGTAAAGCTATTTTCAATCCTTTAAGCTTTATGTAGGCATGATCTTAAAGATCTGTGGGTGAAATTTCTCAAGAAAAACTGGGAGGATGCCTGTTTTTCTTCATACTTAACGACCTACAAACACATCATGGGGGCATGTAGCTTTGAAACATATGGCCCCTGATATTGACGGGTGGGTTGCGGAGTTTTAGCTACATAGCGTGCATCTATTTTTTTTAATGGGAAGTAAGGAACCTGCTGCTGCATTAGTGGGATCTTGGGGGGAGGTCCGATCCCCTTTCCCGGGGGATAGGCGGATCTGGGGGGGGTCCGAGCCCCGATCCCAGGTGGGGGTCGGATCCCCAATCCTGGGGTTTGGGGTGGGGGGCGGTGATAGCAGGGAAGAAGTTAGCTTGGTGGGCTGGCGGGAAGCAATCCTGCTCCTCCTGGCCCACACGCAGTGCTGTAAAGGCACTTCCCTTTTCCCCGAAGCTGTCCTCGCCTCCCTTGAGCTGCGCGGCCAGCCAGGGTTAAACCTGTAAGACAGGTTAAGTGTGAGGCTCCCAGCTGCATTATAATATTTAAATGGCCAACCCACCTCCTGAGAGCGGGTTGGCTGTCCAACCCCTGTCCCGCCTCCGATAAACCTGGAAGTGGGCGGGTTTGAGATTTAAAAAAGTTTTGCATCTCACCCAACCCCAACCCACCTGTTTTTGGGGGTTAAAATCTGCAGGTCCTGCGCAGGCCGCTCAATAGCGTTATAATGGGAAAAACCGCGCATGCGCTAATTTTTTTGGGGGGTGCGCGGCCCCTTAAAATTACCGTGCATGCGTGGTTTTTTCCATTATAACGCCATTGAGCGGCCTGCGCGGGACCTGCAGATTGCTGCGCGGCCACGTGGCCGGGCATCTTAACGGGAACATTGCCCATGATTCCTGCAACTGCAAGTCTGTTTGCAGTTAGATATGGAGAAAAACAGGCACTCTCCTATGTTTCATTAAAAGAGTAATTCCACCAAATTTGCCAGGCTGGTACTGGTAGATGGCTCATAACTTTCCAGGTCACATGCAAGATCGGGCTGCTTTTTGTAGAAGATATCAAGATTTTAAAAGCACTGCCTCTGTGTTCACGGAACAGCATGCATGTGCACCTCCTTGCCAAATTGACATCAAGCAGAATATTTAAAGGAGAAAAGGCAGAGTCATTCATGTTACTCAGCAATACTAAATGCAAATTTGCATTATTGATTTTTTAAATAATCTAATACCTTTGTTGGTTATAAAGCAGGGACCAGTTTATAGCCACTTGTTTTAAAATACTGTGATATTACAATATTATATTCAATAAATATCCTAATAACGACGCCCAATATTCTCAATAGAGATGACTTCCCAATCTGGTTCAATCCAAATTTAGTAATTACAATTTATTTGAGTTTAGGCCCTTTGGACTCTTCCATGTACCACTTTAAGAAAAAGAGTACATACACAGTGGAAGTTTTGCAAACATTTGCACACTAATATCTGTGGTTAAAATGATTTACTGTCATGTAGTTCACTTTTTTAGTTTTGTTCTAATTTTTAAGATGATCTTGTACTGTATGTGCGCACCACATCCAATTTACGTAGAATTTTATAGAAATTACAGCACAGAAACAGGCCATTCAGCCCAACACCGGTGTTTATGCTCCACACGAGCCTCCTTCCACCCTACTTCATCTCACCCTATCAGCATATTCTTTTATTCCTTTCTCCCTCATGTATTATCTAGCTTCCCCTTAAATGCATCTATGCCACTCTCCTCAACTACTCCTTGTGGTAGCACGTTCCACATTCCAACCACTCTCTGAGTAAAGAATTTTACCTGGATGTCTAGTGCAGGAAGAAGCATCTAAATTGAAACCACATTTCATGTACCCTTTAGTGCAGTGTCTAGTTTTAAAAGAGCGTTCCTATGATTAATTGTAATAACTATTTAAATATCAAGAATGTGTTTTTTTTCATTGATACATGTGTGTGTTTACATTAACACTGACATTGGTTTGGATGAATCTCACTCTCTGAGTCTCCTCCCTTCTCCCCCTCCATATTTAAGTTGAAGTGAGTTATTAAAAAAATGCATCAGTTGAAGTTCTTGCAGACTGAGAAACAATGCAATTTTCTCTCATATATTCTGAGGTAATTCTTCACATTTTCAGTGCAGGGAACTAGCCTACTATTGTGTTTTCTGTTGCTTATCTTTACCATAGCTCCATTTCTTTTTTTTGCCCCAATTCCACACAGTATTTCCCAGCAAGAGCTACCAACTGTCCAACAGCCTGGGAGGGCACAACAATGCAGCCTGGTCATAGACTATGCCCCAGTTGCCCAATAGGAAATAAGTTCCCACAGCAACAAGCTTGTTTTGCCGTTTTGCATCTTCTGCGCCCTTGCCCAATTTGTAGTAGACTCAAAGAAAAAAGAACCATTTCCCATCCTCTTATAGATGTAAATTGTAAAATGATGCCTGTAACAGAGCTAAACCTTCTATGTCAGGAGTTCAGTTTGATTCCAAATGGTGGCTTGCACTAGTGAGGAAGGGAAAATGGATGTTGCTTCATTAGGATAGGCACAAAGCATTTGGCAGTTTTCACTTCAATGAGTGATGAAATTGAGCAGAGGGGAAATCAATCTGTGGTGTCTAATTCACATGGGCATTATTTGTTAAACATTTCAAAAAGCGATTCAGAAATTCAGTTCGGTGTATGGCACACGTGTGCCCTGTGTATCATGGGTATATTTACAGGTGTTTATTTTTTCACCTTGGAATTATTTCTGTAATTTCACATGATCATGGGTTTCTTGGGGTCATGAACAGCGCCATTCCTCTGAATCAGATGGATTAGCTTCAAACAGGTTCCAGGTCTCTGAGGTTATCAAGTGAATTATTTAAATTAAGTACACTGGGGAGTTGATATCATTTAGCTCCCCCCATACACAAAATCAGCAATAAGGGTGTAGGTTAAATTCCTTACTTGCCTCGGTCTTTCCTCCCTCCTACAATCCTTAGACTTTTAAAATCTAAGACTGGTGTCACCTAATCATGCTTCCTGTTTTACCTTGTCTTCTCTTTTACACTTTTCAACATTGCCCTGCATTATGGGCTTTGGCCCTCCATCTTGATTTCTCAATTTTTTAAAAATGGGGGTTTTCTAATGCTGAGTACCATCCTGTTTTGAACTATGTTGTTGCTGTAGGTAATATTATTCACAATAATGTTTTCCAAATGAACCCTTGCAGTGCTACAGTTGTTGGGCTCTCTTGGGACTGCCAGCATTCAATATCTGTTCAATGTGTTAGACTTTGGGCTTTCAATTACTGGAAAACTTAAAGGCTTCCTGAGAGCCAGGAGAAAGAAGAAAGACAAGCAAAAAGTTCCAAAGTTCATTTTTTAAAGTTTAAAAAAAATGGTTAGAAGCAGTAGAGTAGGTTGGATCATGTAGCAGAAAAGGTAAAAGTATGATTTAAAATAGCGAACGTGGGGAAAAAGGAATAGGAAAGAAGAGAAACAGGATAAAATAAAGACAGAGAAAGTAGAATTAAAATGTTTTCAATGTTTTATTTTTATTTAAAATTGTAGTTTACAGTTAATATAACAATAATGAAATCACTTTTGGGGCTAGATTTTCCTCAGTGGTGGATTTACACACTAAAATAGTACTGAAACTGCACTTTTGTCCAGCAATGTAACTCTGCTGAGAATCAGACCAATTTTGCTCAGTGCACCTTCATTATATATTTATGGTGAACTCCCGGAACTGTTAGCACCCTTTTAAGTAGTCTGCCTCTTTGTGAGTTGGGGGTAAAGATTCATCAGTTGAGATGTTACTGTCTGAAATAAGGCACAGGAGTATCTAGATTTTTTGACTCTGAGGGTAGGAGGCCCATAGAAGCAGGTGGCCTTGGCAGTAGATGTTACCTTCAGCAACCCCTACATGGCTATTCCCTGTCTGAAGGTATTCACTGACCTCTCCAAGGCAGCGGTGGCCTAGCGCAGTGTACCATAGCCCAGTGGTTATGATACTGTACTAGTAACCCGGAGGTCATGATTTTCATTTAAAAAAAAAAACAACTGGTTGACTAATGTGCTTCAGCGAATCTGCCATCCCTACCAGGTCAGGCCTAACCATACTTTTTTCTGAAGTGGCCTAGTAAGCCACTCCGTTGTAAGACGACAGCTACAAAAAGGGAAATATTGGACAGACCTATTGGCAACAACACAGATATGATTCAGACAATTCCAGCCCAGTTGACCTTGCAAAGTCCTCCTCACTACATCTGGGGACTGATGCTAATTTTGGGAAAACTGCCCCACAGGCAAATCAAGCAACAGCCTGAAGTCGTCATATTCACAGAATCATATCTTTCAGCCACTATCCTAGACTCCTTCGTTACTGTCCCTGGGTATGTCCTGTCCCACCAGAGGTGGATGAACAATGGTATACAGTCAGGTGTGCTTGGCACTGGGAGTTCTCAACATTGACTTCAGACCATATTTTCAGCCAAGTAGATGCACTCCATGTGACATTAAGAAACTGAGTGCTCAGGCCACAAAGACTATGGGCACAACAATATGCAGTCTGTAGTACTGAAGACCTGCTGTACCAAAACTAGCTGGTTCCCCTAGCCAAGTTATTCCAGTGCAGGTACAACACTGGCATCTCCCAACAATGTGGAAAGGTGCCTAGATATGTGTAATTTATAAAAATCAGGATAAATTTAAGCCAGCCAATTACCTTCCTATCAGCCTCTAACCAATGATGAGCAAAGTGATTGCAGATGTTATTAACATTGCCGTCAAGCTACCAATAACCTGTTCACTGACCCTCAGTCAGGTTCTGCCAGAGCCACTCAGCTCCAGCTCTCATTATAACCTTGTGGATGCAAGAGCTGAGTACCAGAGGAGAGGTGAGAGTGGCTACCCTTAACATTAGGACAGCATTTGACCATTTATGGCATCAAGGAGACCTAGCAAAACTGGGGTCAGTGGGAAAACCTTCAGTGGCTGGAGTCATACCTGATGCACAAGAGGATGGGTATGATTGTAGGAGGCCATTCATTGCAGCCCTAGGACATCGCTGCAGATATTTCTCAGGGCAGTATCCTTGGCCCAACTATCTTCAGCTGCTTCATTAACAACCCTCTCACAAGATCAGGAGTGGGGCTGTTTGCTGACGTATGAGCAGTGTTCAGCACCAACTCTTGACAATGAAACAGCCCATACCAGCCAACATCGAAAACCTGGACAATATCCAGGCTTGAGAAAATTGCAGTTAACGTTCATGCCACATAAGTGCCAGGCAATGACCATCTCCATGAGGAGAACCACCTCTCTTTGACCTTCAACGGCAAGGCTCAAATTAGGAGTACTCGCCAATCTCCTGGGAGTGCACACTCAAGAAACAAAGTAGTCTTCTTGATTAGTGCCCTGTATCTGAACTCAATATCCAGCACTGGCACATTGTGGCTTTCATATGTACTATCTATAGGATGCACAGCAGCAACTCAGTGCATTTACTTTGACAGCCCCTCTCAGCCTTGTGACCTCTACCAGTATGACATCCTTTCACTCTACTTTTTCTGAAAAGGGGTAATAACCCACAACGAAAGACAAGAAAATACCACCACAATCCCCCAAGGCCCCTTGCTGCAAATCATTAATGAGCCACCTTAGGTCTTCTGCTACTGGAGCAGGGGTAGGAGGCTGGAACTGAAATGGAACACAAAAGTAGGCACCAACAGAACCTTTAAAGAGTGCTGAGTAGGCACTGTATGTACAGTTCCAGTGGACAGGGCTTGTGCAGCATGCATTCTGTCGAGTGTAAGTCCAAAACTGCATTGGGGTCCTATGTACATCATAACATCACAATTTGCAGGGACTAATGAGTCTCCCCCTCCCAGTTTTCCATGTGCACCTGGGTCACCCATATAAAGGCCTCCATCAAAATGGCGGTGGGCCAGATGTCACTGGGAAGTGAGTGGTAATTGCTGCGCCAATGTTTTCAGTGCATTACTGCCTGTTCTCACCCACAAAGCAGCCCAGTGCCTTTGTCATCTAATCTGAATCTGAATAGGAATGTTTTAATATATAACTATACTTAACTGTTGTGATGATCATATTAGCTGATTTCCAGGAATGTTGTACAAACATCACCATTGTGGCATGTTGACTTGGGAGGGAGTCATGAGATCTTGATACAGGAGGTTAATGATTTGTCTCCATACTATGCTCCTCATCATGAATCATAATTCTACTGATTATTATTAATAATTTTACATCATTGCACTCAGTACAGGAATAGTGTGAAATTCACCTTCGGCTGATTTTTATGTCAAACACATTATGCTGTGATTGTTCTTCAAATTTGTTTTGTTTTTATTGTAAAATTTAATTGAATTAATTATTTAAAATAATACATTTTTGTACCTTTTTTGACTATTAATTGGATTACTGTATATAATGTGACAATTTGCAGTGATAATTTACTGCACAGAACTCAAACTGTAAAATGAATTGAGGTTGTGGTGGTTGAACCAGAAGTGCTGGACATAAGACATGTAAATACTTTAAAGGAGCAAATAAATGGTAGGGCTGGAGATTCATGGGGTGAAGGAAATACCTTGTGAATCACAGTTCTTCCTGCATAACTACTAATGTTAAATTTGTGGGTTAATGATTATTTTGATTGCTACAAATGCAATATACTGTATCAGCACTTTGGCTGATATAAAGGCCTGAATGTAATTGAGAAAGGCTATTTTTGATTGATTTTTAAACAAATTAAACCTATAATACAACCTTGAAACCAAAGTGTAAAGCAATGCATTAAAGTATTGTAACTAAATCATACATGCAGCGTTACCTGAAAGAATTGAAACCATGTATTTTTGAGAGTGCTACCTGAATGCTACCTGTTAAAATGTGTTTTGATGCTTGATTTATTCTGTAACTTGGTTTCACGTTTTAACGACACAATTGTCTCAAATCTGCATAAGCATTGAATAACTCCAATGGAAAGCTTTATTATATTATATCTCTAAAATAAAATGTATGCATATGTAACAAGGGTTGTTACTTCTATTGTATCTCAATGTCTATATATAACCAGCTTATGCATACACACCTCCAAAAGACAGTTTTGTTGTGAACATACGAAAAAGGACAAGACCAACTGGTCTAGTCAGACATGCCTATGTTATCGTTAAATCTGGAATTCCAGGAAAAGATGTTACGTGAACATGTACAAAGTGTGCTTATAAGCTTACGCTATTTAAGACTCCGTTGCAAGAGATGAACTGACACGTTTCCCATTAATGAATAAGCTTCAGGAAAATATTAATACAGCAGAAGATCCACAGAGCTACAAATGTTACACAACCTTTGAGTTTTTAAGATTGTTTTATTTAACATTACCCCTCCAGCCTGTATCTATTCTTTCTATGTTTCAGCCAATTATCCATCCCCAGGTTTTGCCCTGAATCCCCACAGCTTTGAGCTTAATTAATAATCTTTTGTGTGGAACTACAAATGCCTTTTGGAAGTCTACTACAGTTGTCTTGGGTTGCTACCTCCTCAAAGAAATCCAGTTGAAAAGGCCTCCGGATAGACCTCTGGTTGACCCATTTAAATGCTGAAGCAGATCGCTTGAACTGCTCACTGGTTTCCAATGAAGCAGCTTTTCAGTTGGAAATGACTGAACTGCATGAAGCAATAGATTGAAGCCAGTTCTAAAAGGGAGAATATTTGAACTTGAGGGTATTTGAACACAAAGACTGCTGCTCTTCATTTGATTTGCATATTTGGTTCCACCTCTGTGTTCCAATTTCTTTCCTACTCTTTGAATAGTAAAATCAAAGTACAGATCTGTTCTGACATACTTACGTTTGAGTTGTTACATTTCTGCACAACCAAGTACAAACCAGATTATTTCAAGAAATAGTAAGAAACAAAGCATGTCAAAAGCCTGCCTGCTCCTTGTGCAAGTTATTTTTTGTTACAACTTTATGTCACAACTCTATTCAACAAAGTGTGGCACTGAAAATATGTATAGTACTTTATATACCTAGAAATAAATTAATTTAAGACTTTTTTTGATACACTGCTGATCCATGATTCCCAAGCTCTCAGCAGCCTTCCTGAACAGAAATGACCTGGCCTTTATAGAGCTGTTGGCAGCAGAAAATAACTTTATTGCATCAGGCTGTTAGGGTCTGAAAACATAATAAATAGGAGGAGTAGGCCATACTGCGCCTCGAGCCTGCTCTGCCATTCAATAAGGTTATGTATGGCTGTTCTTCTACCTCCACTTTCCTGTATTTAGGTGTCCAAAAATATCTCTTGATTTCCTTAGCATAAAATGTCCTGAACACTTTCAGCACCTTGCCAGATACATTTTTTTTCTCCTCTCTTGTGCTCTAAAAACATGGTGGCATAGTGGTTAGCACTGTTGCCTCACAGCGCCAGGGACCCGGGTTCGAATCCGGCCTCGGGTGACTGTCTGTGTGGAGTTTGCACATTCTCCCCGTGTCTGCGTGGGTTTCCTCCGGGTGCTCTGGTTTCCTCCCACAGTCCAAAGATGTGCGGGTTAGGTTGATTTGGCTATGATAAATTGACCCTTAGTGTTAGGGGGGGATTAAATACGTGGGGTTACGGGGATAGGGTGGGATATGTGTCGGTGCAGGCTCGATGGGCCGAAATGGCCTCTATCTGCATTGTGGGGATTCTGTGATTCTGTGAAAAAGTCAGGGTAGGAATTTAGTCACAAAATATCCAGGCAAATTGTGTAAATGATTGGTTTTAACCCATTTTCCTGGGGTTTCCGTTGATCTCTTGCCAGAATTATGGCGGGTAACCTGTAGAATCATTATGGAATTTCAGGGCCAGGATATTATCTTGCAAAAAAGTGCCTTCCAAAATGAAAATATGTCAAAATTGAGAGTATCTAATATAGCGGTGGTCATTGTATTTACCTTACATTTCATAATGATTCTGCTTTTCAATAGTTTAAGACATGATCTGGGTTGCACCTTTGAAACTATTCAAAATGATTGTACAAAAAGTGCAGCTGGCATAATCGGCACCAATATACTTCACCCCCTTGATTTGTTAGGACAACACAATTCCATTAATATGAATGATTTAAAAAAAATTATGTTGCAGAGTGCAATAAACATCACTAAGCAGTTATCCATGAAGTCATTGTCATTTTAACAATGGAAGTGTTCAGGTTGTTATGCAGCAGTCGCACCTGCTGGAAATAGTGTCATTATCGCCAGAAGCTCATCCAGAAGATTCAAAATTGATGGTAATGTTGATTATGTTGACCTTTGTCTGAAGATAAGGAACTATAAAGGAGGGAGAGAGAAAACGGGGAACTACAGACCAGTTAGCCTGACATCAGTAGTAGGGAAAATGCTAGAATCTATTATTAATGACGTGGTAACAGGGCACTTAGAAAATAATAATAGGATTGAGCAGAGTCAACACAGATTTATGAAAGGGAAATCGAATTTGACAAGTCTGTTAATGGAGTAAATGGCCGCCTACTGCTCCTATTTCTTATGTTCTTATGTTATGTTTATAACACAAGCACCATAATTGCTGCTGAGAATGTCAGCCTCTTGTGAACATCATGGACTAGTCTTTCTGGCCCCATCCAGCCATCTTTACCACAGATCTGGATGGGTTGAGCTGAAAACATGTCCAGGAATGTTCTCCACCACATCACTATCCCCACCCCTTTTAAGAAGGTAGACCTGTGGAATAAAATGAGGCTGGGCATATGCAAATCCTATTGAGATCAGCTTGAACACTGGATGCAGGGACTGCCTTTTTGGCCCGGCTGTCCAGTGTCCAATTGTCGATAGAAGAGAGAAAAACATTTCTTTGTAGCCAGCATATGTACAAAGACTCGGAGCATTAATTTATACAGGCTAAAGATGAGTAAAATGCTTTTGAAAAGGAAATATTGTTTTCCAAGCAACACATAATCTTGCTGCATCCCAATCCTGTGGCGGGCCTCAGAGCCTGCCATGTTACAATTCTATCCTCTATTCACCAATGCACTCCACTGGAAACCAGGAGGTCCGCCAATATAAAACAACTCAGAGGCCAGGCTCACTGGTTTGCACAGGATCAGGAACTCTGGCTGATTTTCCCCATCCTAGCCCAAATTTCCTAAGGCCAATTGTAATGGCTCTAACTCATCTAACTTAGCACAGACCAAGAAATTAACTCAGAAATTCACACATGGCCTGTGCACTTTCAAAATGTGGCTCCACACCTTGCATCCAGTTTAATCACAAACTTCCGGAGAGGGTTTTGCACTGCTTGACTTTATTGTGCTTGAGAGTCAGGCCAGAACCTAATTCCTGTGTTAAGATATGCACCTGAAACCACTTCACTTTAATGCAAAAATGGCAATATTACTGCATCCTGAGATGTGTTCATTTTGATTTGTAGTGTGCACTCTATCCTCATATTATAACTTTGATTGCAATGAATGTCCAGAAACATATAAAACACAACACTGAAATGTTGGGAATTAAGAGCCAGTAGTTTTAGAGCATAGATACCCAAATTCTTTGTTAAAACAATGCCCAAGGCAAACCATTATGTCTTGTGGTGTTTGAACACAGCTAGTGGCATTGAAGAAGTAGTAAGTCTAATTGTATTGGATTGTGAGTGTGCTTTTGTGGTTGAAGTGGCAAATTGCAGGGCTTCAGTGAGATGAAGTGATTTGGCATAACCCATCGCAGATGCTGCAGGCATTCACTGCTAGTTTAATATAGTCCAAAGAAAAATCATATACAGTTAAAGTAAAGATATCAAGTTAGGTAAAATAAGAACATAATTAGATGCAATGATGATAACTCCGTAGAAGAACGTGTGATGTGTGCCCATCACAACAGTTGGCTTTATTTTTTTAATTCATTCTTAGGATGTGGGCATTGCTGGCAAGGCTGGCATTTATTTCCCATCCCTAGTTGCCCTCGAGAAGGTGGTGGTGGGCCTTCTTCTTGAATCACTGCAGTCCATGTGGTGAAGGCAGTTCCACAGTACTGTTAGGTAGGGAGTGCCAGGATTTTGACCCAGCCACAATGAAGGAATGGCTTTGTATGCCCAAGTCGTGATGGTGTGGCAGCTTTAAAGCAATATAATAATTTTGGAAGTACTTGAATCCTGCACTAAGACAACTTCTTATTTCTTCATGGTGAGTCATGAAACAGCTCTGCTGCTGAAAATATTTTGCTCACCGGAAAACATTGTTGCTTTACAAATGCAACACAAGCACACACAAATATTTCTCAGTAGCTGCTTGGGGACATGAGCTAATTTGTGATTTGGACACAAACTTGTGGGCAATGGCCCCGAGTTGCATCGGTGAACAAAAACCATAATTTGCCTTCAGTTAATTGGACCCTAAGAAATGTGGGGAAGACTTTTTCTGTTCACTGTTTGTAACAAAATGGTAAATGTTTCCTTTATACTTATGTTTATAATTCTGTTACAAATACCTAAGGGAGGAAATCTTTCCGATCATGTGCAGTGATACAAATATTTTGCAGGCACACTGGAGTAGCCTCAGCAGAAAGTGATATAAATGGCTCCTACACTGCCAATTTTTTTTCTGTTATGTTTTTTATTAGATTGGCCTCATCCTCAGGGCAGACTTTCCTTTAATTAAAATGCTGCTCCTCTCAATCTGGATTCCTTATTCCTCTGTGAGTTTTATGTTTCTCCTAAAACAAGTTGTTTTGATTTCTAAACACAGGTGTGATATAAGGGTGTGAGCTAAGGAAACCCAGGTTTTGGCAGCACAAAAAGTTTGTCTACAGCTGACAGAGAACACTAGGCTCTAGGGAAAGAAATAAGCCATCAGACATTCTACCACACACATTGAGGATGCTATTCTCCTATTTTTATTTATATGCACTGAGAAAGTCTGCCACAATGTCTGTGTGTGTGTGTGGGTATGAATAAGGCAAATGTATCATGGAATATGTTCTTATTGTGAATGTGTCTGACCACCATGATGAAAATCACATCCTTAGGATTATAACTGAAAATACTTTAGCTCAGGGAGCGGGCCCAGCAAATTCTGCGATCTAATCCTACCCCCTAATTTCATCAGGCTACAGGCACGGGAAAAGCTTCTCCAGACAGCGTAGCCTGTAGCTTACTTGGCGGGGGAGTTTAGTGGCACAGTGGGCACATTGTGGTAACACTGCTGCATTTGATGCTGATAATTTGGAGCTCCTGATTTAGGAGGGTGGCCACATTTGGGTTTGAAGGAAACCCTCCTATAAAAGCAAAAGTGCCAGGTGCATGGAGGGAATTCACCAACCAAGTAAATGCAATCACCCAGCCATCTTGAACCTGGCTGCAAATGAGGAATAAGTGTGCCACAATCAGTGGTAAGGCGAATGTGAGTGTGCTTCTCACTTTCACGCACATTTCTTGTCAGGCACAACAATGATGGCACAAAACTAATTTGGGAACAGTTGCACCATCTTGGTTGTACAGAAGCATTACCCTTTGCACACATTTTTTGTGCCTAATCTGCAGGCCACAATCTTCTATAATAAAAACAGAAAATGCTGGAAATACTCAGCAGGCCAGGCAGCTTCTGTGGAGCGAGAAACAGAGTTAGCGTTTCAGGGTGATGACCCTTCGTCAGAACTGCACAATCTTGAAGGTTGAGGTGCTTTTCTGTTTTTTTAGCTTTCTAACGGGTCAGCCACCAAGGATAGCCCGGTTCGCCTAAAAGTCGTGGCTGCTGACCTTCTCCTTCAAATAATTCAGAGACTGTGGACTGCCACACAATGAAAGCATCACAGCTGCTCCCTGATAAAAAAAGAAATTCTAATGTGCAGAATTATGTGCAGTGCTATCACCTGAACATTAATTGAATGCAAATCTTGATGTTGATATAAAGAGGACCCTGCCACACGGTGAAAGCTGTGCACTTTGTCCAGCTGATGCCTCCTTTCCACAGGGAAAATGAGGAAGGTGTTGCTACTTGCCAACATAGCAGTTTTCACATCCCCGACACCTGAATGCACTGCACACTGCCTGATCTCTGCTGTGATAACCTTCAACCCTACAGAAAGCGCTGCCCCGATCCAGATGTTGCATGTCGGTCATTGTGCAACATGTAGCACAAATCTGTAGCAGCCTGTCTTGTAAAACAGAGGTGGCAAAGACAGATCTCCTCTGACCTTTCCAAATGTAGCTGTGTGAAATTTCCTCCAACTAAATATCAGGAAGACCAAAGCCATTGGTCTCGAAATTGGTTTGCCCCCGAAAATGGGCGCAGGGATTGCAATGCGTGATCACCCGTGCCCATTGAAAGGAAAGCAAGCAGCACATGAACTTCATGCTGCCTGCTGATTACCATGATTGTGGCATTCAGCCCAGCGCTGAATGCGCTCCTGAGTGGCTGAACGCTTAGCAGGGGGCCCAAGTCCGTGCGAGGCTAGCTCCAATTAAAGATAGCCTGCACTTCTTAAAGGCAGTCTGCACCTCTTAAAGGGGATGTATATTCTGACTGCAGCAGCTCATTGAACTGGCTGGGGAAGACAGTGAAAAATAACTACTGACGACACAAAATGGGGAGAGAGCGTGCACCAAGGTTCTCATATGTAACTGGAGGGCTTGGTGCAAGATATAGATAAGGTGAGAGACATCCTATTTCCAAAGGAGACCAGGAGGCCCTTCAGGCAAAATTGAAAATGCCAATGGGAGCAGATAGCCATAGAAATCAATGCCAGCAGTGTCGCCCCGAGGACCTGGCTGCAGTGCAGGAAGAAGTTTAATGACCTCACACGAGTGGTCAAGGTCAACGAATTCATCTTCAAATGCCATATCCCACCATCTGCACCACTAGCCTCACACACTGCTCAAAGCACCACACCCCCATCACTCACCTACCAACAATCTCTACCAAATACGACTCATACTTCACATTCATAGCCTCATCTTACCCTCACACACTTACCACTGCTGCAAGACTTACACCCACATCTCACAGCTTGCATACACTGTCAGCTATTCAACCATGACAGGCATAGCACCCAAACACATTGCACCACACTCACTGACACACGTCCCTTTCTCTTGCAGAACAAGGTTCACAATTGGAGCCAGCAGGCGCTACCCGAAGGGGCACAGGTGCGCATGCATAATCTTACCCCCATGGAGGAGATGATGCTGGCCATTCTTGGGAGGGCAGTTGCTGAGCCTGTGGCCAGCGGCGGGGCTGAAGCAATCTAAGATGACGGCATTAAGAACATAAGAAATAGGAGCAGGAGTAGGCCACTTGGCCCCTTGAGCCTGCTCTGCCATTCAATAAGATCATGGCTGATCTTCTACCTCAACTCCACTTTCCCTATATCCCTTGATTCCCTTAATATCCAAAAATCTATCGATCTCTGTCTTGAATATACTCTACGACTGAGTCTCCACAGCCCTCTGGGGTAGACAATTCCTAAGATTCACCACCCTCTGAGTGAAGAAATTTCTCCTCATCTCAGTCCTAAATGGCCGACCCCTTATTCTGAGACTGTGACCCCTGGTTCTAGACTCCCCAGCCAGGGGAAACATCCTCTCTGCATCTACCTTGTCAAGCCCTGTAAGAATTTTGTATGTTTCAATGAGATCACCTCTCATTCTTCTCATACCTAATCCTCCTTCTCACATCCCACTTTCCCCTCATCCCACAATCTCTTCTGATGTACAAGCTGCAGATGGTGTAATCATGCACCTCTTGCTTTCCCCACCCTCACCACAAACTTACCCTTGTGCCTTTCTCCTTTCAGATAGCCAAGAACTGCAACCTGGCCACACACTGGCAGAGGAGCAAGAAGACAGTGATCATGAAGACACAGCATCACTCGATTTCATACTCCCAGCTACCAGCTCAGATACTGACACTCTGCATACTTTAGAGGATAGATTAGTTGCGGGATCTGTGCGTGATGAGACACCGGTGGCCTGCAGCCAGGGCAGAGGAAAGGGTAGTTCAGGTGCCAGCTCCACGGCGGGCGAGGGCGCACACAAGTTCTGCTGCAGAGGACTTAGATGAGGACTTTGTTGGGGCGGGCTACAGAAGAAGCCTGATGGGTATATACAATGAAATGCTTGGTGCATTGGCAGGCCTGCCAGAAAGCCTGAATGCAATGTCAAGGAGCATGGAGGAGTCCGGCACCAACCTTGCACAGGGCTTTGTGCAGAGCTTGGAGCCCATGATTTCCAGCATGGAATTGATGGCCAACTCCATTACCACCCTGGTGGACCCAATCATGATGCAGGATGTGTTGGACGATGTCTCAGCTTCCATTGCAGCACAGGCGGAAGCGTCCCAATGCCTGAGTGCTGCAGTGGAAGTTCAAGCTTCTGCCATCGTGGTTGCATTTACCAGTGTTGAAAGCGGCTTGCAGGCTGTCACAGCAGTCCAGCAATCTGTCCTCCAACAAATTATTAGGATTACCGAGGCACCGCCCTGGGGGAGTGGCGGTGGCTCCGTGAAACACGAACCTGCTGTCCTCTCTCTGGGCACCAATGCCAGTCTACCAGTGCCCTTGCTGTGTTGTCAGCCAGCCAGCCCAGACTGCTGCTGCCCATGCCGAGGTGGTGCAGTCTGCAGCCGGGCCTTCTAGGTCCAGAGCTGCCTGAGGTTGTCCTGCAAGGCCATCTGCAGTTTCCCCACTGAAAGTCAGCAGCCTTCCACCAGCCATGATGAAGCCACTGGGGTAGCACTTCGTAGGAGCACTAGGACAGACAAAGGCACATGGAAGACAGGCACTAAGGGAATGCAGAAGGGTGATTAGTTGACTTTTTAACGTAATATTGGATGGATTGATGTACAAAGTTGGATTGGAATGTTGTTTGTGGTGGCTTTCATTTCAGCATTGTGGCCAAGAGGACGCTGTGATGTTCCATATCAGAGGGATGGTAAGGAGTAGGACTTGGTGAATGTGGAATTGTGGTTGCATTCACTGGAACCACAGTTGGATTAGTCGACTATGGACAGCCCGGACAGAAAGGGCTGTCTGGATTGCTTGCTCCCTTCCGCTTCCTCCTCTTCCGCTTCCTCCTTCCTACTCTCCTGCTTCCTCCTCCTCCTCTTCCTCCTCCCCCTCCTGCTCCTCTTCTTCCTGCTCGTCCTCCTCATCTGGTGGCAAGGGCTGTGCCCTCATGATGGCGAAGTTGTGGAGCATGCAGCAGACCATGACGAATCTTGAGATGCCCTCCGGTGACTACTGTAGGGCTCCTCCAGAGTAGTCCAGGCAGCAGGATCGTTGCTTCAGCACCTCAATGGTCTACTCTATGATGTTTCCTGTGGTAGCATGGCTCTCATTGTACGCATGCTGACCACGTGTGGTTGCGTTGCAGAGCGGAGTCATGAGCCAGGTGGTCAAGGGATAGCCCTTGTGTCCCAGCACCCAGCCTCTGGTTTGATGTGATGGCTCAAAGACTGAAGGAACAGCAGACTGGCACAGAATAAAAGCACCTTGACTGCTGCCAGGATACTGGGCATTCACCATCATGATATGCTGAGCATGGTCGCACAGCAACTGCACATTCAGTGAGTGGAAACATTTGCGGTTGCAGTACATTTAGATGCGGCACCTGCAAAGTAATGTGCGTGCAGTCGATGGCATCCTGCACCATGAGGAAGCCCGCTATCCTGACAAAGCCATGCGCACGCTCCGGCTGCTCCTCTCTGTTCAGGGAGAAGACAATGAAGTTCCCTCTTCTGGCATAAAGAGTGTCTGTCACCTCTCTTAATGCAGCTGTGAACAGTGACCTGGGAGATGTTACAGATGTCACCTGCTCCAGCCTGGAAGGATCCCGGCGTGAAGAAATTCAGAGCCACGGTCACCTTCACAGCCACTGACTGTGCTTTCCTTGCCCTGGTGTGAGGCTGCAGGTCTGGTTGCAAGAGGTGGCAGAGTTCTGTGAGCACCTACTTTGTAAAGCGCAGATGCCTCACACACTGCTCCTGGCTCAGGCTGAGCTAAGAGAATTGCTCTCGGAAGACCCTAGGTGGGTAAAGCCTCCTGCTGAGAGCCCTTCTCACCCTCCTCCTTCTCCCCATGCAACCATCGTGTCCGCTTTGCTGCCTCTGCTCCATCTCCCTGTCATGCTGCAGGCCAAGGGGGATGACAACTAGAACATCCATGACTGGGAGCAAGTAGTCTTACCAGAACCCTTGAAGTCAGAAGCGAGACCTTCTCCACTTGCAGCACCACTCCCTGTCACATCACCAACTTTAAACAACTCTGGAAACCTCCAAACAGTTCCAGAAACTTACACAGAGCCAGTAATCAGCAACTAACCTTAGAGTGATTGCTGATCCCGTTAAATATCGCTGGTGGGGGGGTCCTTGCTGCTGCTGAACGCATGGTTAAGAAAGGGCGTTAGCTCCAGTGTGGACGATGAAAATGGCAGCGCTGGCATCAAATCAGTGTTGCACGCTGATTTACGGCACGCTCTGCGCATTCTGCATACTTCCGACGCACGTTCCTAATGCCTGCCTTCACCAAGAAGGCGTCCGGTGCGGCCTGCACCAGAACATTGCCCGCGCGGTGCAGATACCATTTTCAGTGTTAACAGGGCGCCAATACATCGGGCACTATGGAGCTGAATTTTTTGCCCTTTGTCTTCGGTCCCCGCTACAAACACCGTTACCGAGCCACCGACTCCATCCCTCTCCCTGACAACTGTTTAAGGCTGAACCAGACTGTTCGCAACCTTGGTGTCATATGTGACCTCGAGATGAGCTTCCAACCACATATCCGCACCATCACTAAGACCACCTATTTCCACCTCCGGAACACCGCCCGACTCCGCTCCTGCCTCAGCTCATCTGCTGCTGACACCCTCATTCATGCCTGTGTTACTTCTAGACTTGACTATTTCAACGCATTTCTGGCCAGCCTCCCACGTTCCACTCTTCGTAAATTAAGGTCCGTGTCCGAACTCGCACCAAGTCCCATTCTCCCATCACCCCTGTGGTTGCCGACCTACATTGGCTCTGGTTAAGCAATGCCTTGATTTTAAAATTCTAATACTTGTTTTCAAATCCCTCCATGGCCTTGCCCCTCACTATCTCAGTAATCTCTTCCAGCCCCACAACCCTCCGAGATATCTGCGCTCCTCTAATTCTGACCTCTTGAGTAGCCCCGCTTTTAATCGCTCCACCATTGGCGGCCGTGCCTTCAGCTGCCAAGGCCCTAAGCTCTGTAATTCCTGCCCTAAACCTCTCTGCCTCGCTACCTCTCTTTCATCCTTTAAGACACTCCTTAAAACCTACTTCTTTGACCAAGCTTTTGGTCATCTGCCCTAATAGCTCGTTATGTGGCTTGATGTCAAATGTTGTTTTATAACTCTCCTGTGAAGTGCCTTGAGATGTTTTACTACGTGAAAGGTGCTATAGAAATACATATTGTTGTTGTTGTGCTAAAATATCTGAGGATGTGATTGCACCTGCATTTCTAGGCCCTTCAGTAACTTCTCTTCTTCATCTCTATAAAGCAGCGCTTTCAAAACCACAAAAGATATACCCATCCTCATCTCTTTGTAAGGTGTCCAGCTGGGTGGGACTGCACTCGCCTGGTTCCATTCTTATCTATCTAATCTTAGCCAGAGAATCACCTGCAATGGCTTCTCTTCCCGCTCCTGCATCATTACCTCTGGTGTCCCCCAAGGATCTATAACTTGGCCCCCTTCTATTTCTCATCTACATGCTGCCCCTTGGCAACATCATCCGAAAACACAGCGTCAGTTTCCACATGTACGCTGACGACACCCAGCTCTACCTCACCACCACTTCTCTCGACCCCTCCACGGTCTCTAAATTGTCAGACTGCTTGTCCGACATAGCAAAATTTTTCTCCAATTAAATATTGGGAAGACCGAAGCCATTGTTTTCGGTCCCCGCCACAAACTTCATTCCTTAGCCATTGACTCCATCACTCTCCCTAACATCTGTCTGAGGCTGAACCACACTGTTCACAACCTTGGTGTCATATTTGACCCCATATCTACAGCATAACTAAGACCGCCTATTTCCACCTCCATAACATCGCCCATCTCCGCCCTTGCCTCAGCTCACCTGCTGCTGAAATCCTCATCTATGCCCTTGTTACCTCTAGACTTGACTATTCCAATGCACTCCTGGCTGGCCTCCCACATTCTACCCTACGTAAACTTGAGGTCATCCAAAATTCAGCTGCCCGTGTCCTAACTCGCACCAAGTCCCGTTCACCCATCACCCCTGTGCTCACTGACCTACATTGGCTCCCGGTTAAGCAGCGCCTCGTTTTCAAAATTCTCATCCATGTTTTCAAATCCCTCCATGGCCTCGCGCCTTCCCATCTCTGGAATCTCCTTCAGCCCCACAACCCCCCGAGATATCTGCGCTCCTCTAATTCTGCTCTCTTGAGTATCCCTGATTATAATCGCTCAACCATTGGTGGCCGTGCCTTCTGTTGCCTAGGCCCTAAGCTTTGGAATTCCCTGCCTAAATCTCTTTGCATCTCTATCTCCCTTTCCTCCTTTAAGACGCTCGTTAAAACCTACCTCTTTGACCAAGGTTTTGGTCACCTGCCCTAATTTCTCCTTATATGGCTCGGTGTCAAATTTTTTGTCTTATAATACTCCTGTGAAGCACCTTGGGATGTTTTACTACAGTAAAGGCGCTATATAAATACAAGTTGTTGTTGTTGTTGTATGATGTCAAAGACAGCAGTAAACAAGAACAATGAAGGAATGTACAGGGAGGGAAAAAGACAAAAGTGCGAAGATGGAGGAAAATCAACATGGTTGGCAGACCAGCATGGAGCAAAATTTACCAAATTATCACCCTGGGTAAATCGGCAGCACTCTCATCTATGAGTCACATGATTATGGATTCAAACTCAATGTGCTGTGCCAGCCTGTTTTGTAAAGCTGAGGCAGTAAAGACAATTTAGGATGATATGGGAATGAACTCGGTTTATAGCCGGGGTTTTCTGCATCAGCACCCGTCAGCCTGTGATTTTCCACCCATTATAGTGAATGAGTGGAAAATCACGAGATGGTGAACACAGGTCTGGAAAACTCCAGCCTATGTGTTTAAAATCTGGGTTGATGACAGCATCATCCGAGATTATGTGACCGGACCTTTGAACATCAGTATTAAGGGAGTGCTCCAGTGTTGGAGGTGCCATCTTTTGAATGAAACGTTAAACCAAGGCCCCGTCTGCTTGCTCAGGTGGACTAAAAGATCTCATGGCACTATTGAAAAAAGAGCAGGAATTCTCCTGGTTTCCTGGGACTACTGATGTAATCACATTTTGTGGGCAAGGCTTGTGCTGTGGGTGGAACTTTGCCTGATAGTATAATATTTGGCATGGAACAAAATACAACGGGATTTTAATACTTAAGTGAATTTAACATATCTGTAGTACTGCCTTGTAATTTTAACTCAAGACACATGTCAGAAGATCAGGCACCCTACAAATGAATGACATAAGGTTCGGCATCCGATTTTCTAAACAGCATCTGGTGCATATGAGGTCCCGTGTTATTAGTTGGGCTAAAAATTATGTAGCTTTTGTCATGAAAGTGGTGTGCTTTTTAGAATTGGGTCATCATTTTATATTAATCTTTTAAAAGGAAGTATCCCAATAGTTTAATGGCTATAAGATTCATGTAGCTGCCATCTGGAACAAAAGGGATACATAGGAGGAATACCTCACACAAGAAAACCACTTCAGAAAATGTCATGTAATAAGACCTCACAGATAATTAGGTACCACCACATCTCCATTTCTACATACAGTTCAATGAACTCTGAGAAGGATAGGGTTTCCTGTTTATTTAAAGAATTCTAGGCTGAAACAAAAACCTATCTTTCCTTTCTCCTGACGTACATGTTTCCTTTTTTGGAAAGGGATCAAGACTTAATTGAAGCCTTTTGAGACTGCGAGCAGTAGAGATTTTTTTAGAATTCGCGTAAATTTTGGGGACTTTTTTAATGGAATGTTTTGAAATACTTATCTTTGTCCTATGACTACGGACAAATAGTAACTGGCATGATGCTGGTACATCAGCTGTTTTATTTAAAATGAAAGGAACAGCCAAATCTGAAAGACCGAGGGTAGATTTTAGCCCTATCCTGGTGGAATGGGTGGATGAGCAGTTAAAATCCATCAGGTGACTTACCTGCCGATGTCTTCGCTGGATCCCGCATGTTTCAATTTTTACTGGCAGTTCTGGACTGGCGGGTAACCGCACAAATATAGTGCGGTCCTTCTTTAAATATTCAGATCAGTGTTCGATGATGTCATTGGGCCCTGACTGCAATTTTAACTCTGGCCTGAGTGAGGAAGCTGCTGTGGCTTTCCTTCAAGATGAAGGCCTATCAGAAGAAGATCAGAAGCAGAAGGAGGAGCCGGAGTAAAATGGACAGCCATGCGTTAAATTTGCTGGCAGCAAGCTAAGTATTGGGTGGGGAATTGTAATTGCAGAAGCGAGAAGGGAGCCTGGGGCAGGAGCAGCTTCAATTATTTTTGTGGGTCCCGAAGGAGCACTTCCTGTCCCCACAAAAATAATTTGGTCCCCTTTGGCTGTGCGCCAATTAAACTAGTTGTAGCTTGTACTGCGCACCTTCCGCCCAGTTGTATCCTACAATAACAATCAACAACAACTTGCATTTACATATCGCCGTCAAAGAAGTAAAACGTCCCAATAGTGGAACAAAGGAAATCGGGGATGTGCTGGAGGCCAGAATTGGAGGAGTGCAGAGCTCTCGGAGGGTTATAGGGTTGGAGGAGGTTACAGAGATAGGGAGGGTCCTATATATGTCATAGAACACTGCTTTGCATATTAACAGGGCCTACCACCTGAAACAGTCAGGTGCTTCAACCGGCCAGCAGTAGGCCCCATTAAAAATGGCGAGGGCTGGGCAATGGGACCGCAAGTCTATCAAGCCCATTTTGATGCAGTTAGCGCCTTGTTAATATCGTTTGGACCAGGTTAAAATTGTCCCTAGTAACTCCTAGCAACAGGAAGAATTCTTTCCCAGATATTGAAAATTTATCTGGTGCTATAATAACTGACCACACCCAGCTGCATAGGGATATTACCCGTAGTCACCAATAACAAAGAAAATTTGTGTTAACTGTAGAAAAATGCCCTAAGACGCTTCACAGAGGGAGAAGAGAACAGACACTGAGCTTTTATGGAGTTAAATGAGGTGACTAAAGGATTGGTTGTAGAGACAGAGTTTGCTGATGCTTTTAAAAGTGAAGGGTTTAGGAAGGGAAACCCGACAGTAGGGGTTGAGATTGTTGAAAGCTCCATTGTGGATGATGGCGTGGAGGGAGCAGGCAAGTACAATCTATGCCAGAGTCACAGGACCAAAGTGCACTGCAAGGCAGTTGCAAAAAGTAAAAAGTCATTTAACGTCGGGCCTAATGCCTGTTTTAGGACTTCTCTGTCAAATTGGGAAATGCAGAGCAGAGCAGGTACCAGGCTTGCTCCACTGAGGATTCTTCAGTGGCTGCCACCAAAAAGTCATGTAATTTCTTTTTAAAAAGACGTTCCTGTGGATCTAGGAGGAGTAGAAGTGCTCCCCTAATTCCACAGTATCCCGATCACCCCTCCCATTGTCGCTCCACTCCCCTTCCATAGACATATTTTCAGGTCGCTGCCGGCTAGTTAAGTAGCCCAAAGTTCATCAATTTAAAATGGGTGGGCTGCCTGTGGAGGCACAACATGCATGGTCAGTTCACCCAAATAATATTAATGAAACCCAAAGTTCAACGTCGTGCCGGCCTCAAGCCTGTCGGTTGGGGTACGTGCTCCGAAAATGGACTGAAACAGGTGTAACCATATTTATAAAGTCAATAGTATTAGAAGTTAAAAAAAAGTCACTAGGCAGTTATGGCATGCGTCAGACGAATACTGAAGGAGCTTAGGGAGGAAATAATGGAGGGACTAAACATAAATTTCCAAAACTCTTTCAAAACAGTAGCGTCAATTTTGATCTCCCTACCATCCTGTTTTGGGTGTGCAGGGCAGGGCAGTAACAAGATCAAAATTAAAAAACAAAACTTTCCACTGGCTTCCTACCTAAATCCCACCTGCTGCTATTTTAGAGTGGGCCGCAATTTAGACGGCCAGTGCTCCCATTGCGAACAGGCAGGAGCCTTATTATTCACGGCACATTGGGGTCCTATGATGCCATTTCAGTATAATGTAGTGTGGCGCCCATTGAATGCTGGACCTACCCATTACACAGCGTAGAAAGTGACCAGAACCAGTGTCCCTTAAAGGGATCACTGCAAGCAGTTCTATCAAGCATCAAAAACATTCTTCTGGCAATTTTTGGAAATCAGGAAGAGCATAATTGCTTTCCCTGCACCTCGCTGCTAATCCTTACCCCTTCAATAATGCTCTCCGTCACCCCCACCCCCAAAGTTGAACCAGTCCTCTCCTTTAATCCCTCGCTGCACTCTTGTGCTTAGTGAATGGCTTGCTTGATTTCATAATCATCCGAAAATAACAAGCTTCCATTTTCAGCTGTAGAACCATGCGGGCAGCTCGTCAAATCAATGAAAAAACCCAACCATAAAAATTATTGCTTTGCCCACCTCCCTCCCAATGTACAAAAGGCAAATGGGATTCTACGTTTCACATATAGCAGCATTGAATATAAAAACAAGGACATGAGGCTAAATTTGTACAAAATACTGATTAGGTGACAGTTAAGAAATATTTGAAAGACTTGCTTTTATGACTTTCATATCCTCAGGAGATCCCAAAGCACTTTATAGCCAATAAATTACCTTTGAAGTGTAGTTACTGTTGTTATGTGGGCAAATATGACAACCAATATGCACCCAGCAAGGTACCACAAACAGCAATGAGATAAATCATGGGTTAATTTGTTTATGGTTGTATTGGTTGAGGACTGAGTCATGGCCAGGCTACCAGGGAACTTCCCTGTTCTGCTTCAAAAAAAACATGGATCTTTTATGTCTACTTGGATAGATAGACAGAGCTTCAGTTTTATCTCATCCAAAGGGCAGCACCTCTTACAATGCAGCACTCTCAGTACTGCGCTGACATACCGGTGTAGATAATGAGTTCAGGTTCTTGAATAGGGCCTGATCCCACATCCTTTGAACCCAGAGTCAACAATGTTATCATTGAGTCAAGCTGAGAATTGGAGTAATGGTCAGAATAGTTTACTTCAGTGCTGTAATCTCTACAATTCTCTTACCTCATCCAGCAGGCTGGAAATGTGATAGCACTGTAGCATCTGAAAAAGGGTGATGAGCTGTCATTGCATCTTCAGTTACAGGACAGGTTGCTTAGATGATCGATTAATAGCACGGGTATAGTAGTTGATGAAATTCCATTGTGTAATTCCATTTTTGCCAACTATTATAGGGCTAATTTTGTGAAACTCCGCTCTTGGCAGGGAGCCTCGATAGATGGGCCAGAGATTGTACTATAACACTATAGGGCTGATTCTGTGAATTGCGCTCCTGTTTAGTGAAGCTCTATGCTAGTAGCAAAGTCTTGCAAATTACTCCATTTGTAAAGTTTCCTACCTGTTTCATTGGAACCCTTCACCTCCTAAGACCCAGGGTTCAAGCTGCAAAGAGCATCAGAGGGAATGCTGCATGTTAAGCTGTAAATGTAGAGTAACAAAAGATTTAGGGGTAAAAATTCAGTTGGTTGCGCCTCCCGTTAGCGCCTTAAATGGGCGCTAATGGGGCGTTAAGGCGCTAACGCCCGGTCGCAGCGCTGTTTGCGCCGCTCGAGAACTTAACTTGAGATTGTGCGGCGGCGCTAAAACTTACCGCTGCGACCACCTGCGCGCGCAGATTGTGACGTCATTCCGTGGTGCAACGCCCTTGGGGCGCCCCGGAGCGGAAATTGAGTGGCGCCCCCTGCCTTACCGCCTGGCGCTTCCAACGACCGGAAGACTGGAACGTTATCAATCGGTGTGGGGCTGGGGGGGGGCGCTATTTAAAGGGGGCCTCTTCCTGTCTTTTTCTGTGGTCGACATTTATGCACCACTCGTTCTGAGAGAGAGAGAGAGATTCGGAGAGAGAGAGAGAGAGACTTCTACATTGACTCAACGCTTTGTGAGGTAGTTTTGCCTAGTGCATCCTAACTTTGCTGCTACTTTCGTTGCTGTACCTCATTACTTTTCTGGCAAAGAGAAGATGGGGGCTGCAATGATTGGGGGCGTCGTCCTGCTCCAGCTCAATCGGAGCAGAGTGAGACGCAGACAGAGAGTGGCAATGATGGCCAGACGGAGGAGGCCCATCAGGCGCATGTACAGGAGAGCTTACCCTCCCAGGGTATATCGTGAACAGCTCTCCTACATCCACATGTCCGAGGAGCTGTGTTTGCGAAGGCTGCGATTCAGCAAGGAGGTGGTCACTGAGCTCTGCCACCTGCTGCAGCCAGATCTGCAGCCTCAGCTGAGGTCCAGGACGTCTCTGTCGGTGGCAGTGAAGGTCACAGTGGCCTTGAACTTCTACGCCACTGGCTCATTCCAAGCTGCTGTTGGGGACCTCGCCAATATCTCCCAGTTTGCGGTGCATCGCTGCATCCGGCAGGTCACCAATGCCCTCTTCACAAGGAGACGAGACTTCATCTCCTTCCCTATGACCCCAGACAAGCAGCATGACCGTGCTATGGGCTTTGCGAGGGTAGCGGGCTTCCCCATGGTGCAGGGCGCCATTGACTGCACGCATGTGGCTTTGCGTGCTCCGCGAGAGAATGCAGAGGAGTTCCGGAACAGAAAGGGGTTCCATTCCTTGAATGTGCAGTTGGTCTGTGACCACAGACAGGTGATTCTCGCTGTCAATGTCCACTATCCGGGCAGCTGCCACGATGCTTTCATCCTGCGCCAGAGTACTGTGGCAGAAATTTTCGAGGCACCGCATCAGCCAGTTGGTTGGCTTCTGGGGGACAAGGGGTACGCATTGAGCACCTGGCTGATGACACCGCTCCGTGCGCCAAACACCCCTGCTGAGCTGCGGTACCAGGAAAGCCAACAAGCAACGAGGAACATTATTGAGCGCACAATCGGCGTGCTCAAACAACGATTCCGCTGTCTGGACCATTCCGGAGGAGCCCTGCAGTACTCGCCTGAGCAAGTTTCCAAATTCGTAGTGGTGTGCTGCATGTTGCACAACATGGCAATCCTCAGGACGCAGCCAATGTCACCAGGCCTTGCAGCACCACAAGAGGAGGAGGAGGAAGAGGAGGAACAGGCCGAGGACGATGATCAGCAGCAGCACCAAGGCAGGAGGGCGGCCCACAATGGTCAAACTGCAAGGGCCGTCCGTCAACGACTAATAGCAAGCCGCTTCTAGGGCCCCTGCCAGTGCTACAAACACGAATCAACCCAGCACGCAACCCCTAAGCCGGCCAAGGCACCAATAATTCCAACCACCAGCCATGTATATTTTGAATACAGAAACTTATTTATTGTACAAACTCTGTGTGTGTCAATTCCTCATGACAAACTCATAGAAATAAACACAAAAAAACAGTCAATAACATAACTGGTTCTCACAACCTGGAGATAATGTCCAAAACACTAAACAAAAGTTGGGCCATGAACCTCGGCCTTTAATAAAAAAATGACCAGCATTTTGGCACACCTCCTACTTTTTGCCCTTCGAGGGTGATCTCCTTCCCTTGCGCACTTCCCCCCTTCTAACCCTACTGCTCCTCCGTAATGGGACCTCAGTGGCTGCAGCAAGGCTGGTGGAAGGCTGCTGCTTGTCAGACCCTGACACTGCAGATGCCCCTGAAGGACGGCCTCGACCACTTCTGGGCCTGGAGGGCCCGGCTGCAGACTGCACCAACTCTGCATGGGCGGCAGCAGTCTGTCCTACAGGCGGTGGCAAGTGCAGTGGAGAAGTGACAGTGTTGGCAGCAGGAATGCTGTCATCGTGAGAGAGGACAGCAACTCCCTGCTCGCCCGACACACTGGCACTCCCACGGGGCAGCACTTCAGCATCCGGAGCAATTTGCCTGAGAACAGATTGCTGGCCTGCTGCGGCGCGGTGACAGCCCCGGGGACATGTGCACGAACCATCGAGGATGGCAGCAGTCAGTGCTCGCGTGGCCTCAATCTGAGTCTGCATGAGAGCAGGCTCAGATGGCTTCCTGGCAGCCAGTGACTGAATTGCAGCAGTAAGCTTTAGTGTGGCATCCGCCTGTGCTACAGCGAAGTGCTCCACACTCCTTGCCAGTGCCTCAATGCATTCGGGCACCCTTCCCACTGCAGCCATGAGCTCAGTGTGCATGACCACCGCCTGGCTGTTCATTTCTGCAATCATCCGCTCCTCCTCTGCGTCCATTGCATTAGGAGTGTCTGGCATACTCTCCCTCTGGGGAGAAGGCTCCCGTTCTTCCCTCCCCCCCCCATGGCGTTGCTGCAGCCCGCTGGGTCCTGGAACTTCACCATCATCAGCCCCTTCCCCCCTGCTCCCCCGTTCTTCCCTCCCCCCCCCCATGGCGTTGCTGCAGCCCGCTGGGTCCTGGAACTTCACCATCATCAGCCCCTTCCCCCCTGCTCCCCTCCGGGGAAGGCGTGTTCCCAGTGTGGCCATGGGCTTCCTCGGGAGAGGGTGGCACTGATGCTCCGGCTTCCTCTTCCTCCTCAGCTGCAGCATCACTCCCAGTGGCAGCTTCAGGGACCATCTCCTCAGCTGGTGAATCACCATCTGAAAGCAGGGAGGTACAAGAGTGGCTTTAGCGTGAGGACAGGGTGGCAGTAAGGGAGGAATAAGTGCAGCGAGTTAGCAAGTTGGATTGAAAGTGTCAAAGGCTGGTATTGTGAGGGACAAGTGGAAGGACAGAGGACAAAAAGGTGAAGACCTTACCATTGCTGTCCACAACGGGGTCGGCGTCTCCAGTGGCGACGGGACCGATCACCCGGCTTGCCACAATCCTGTGGACGCGCTCCTCCAGATCGCTGAGGGGTTGCAGCTGAAGCCGCCCTCCACCCGTCCGTTGCTGCTGTCTCCGATTATGAGCCAGCTTAGCCTGCAAGAAAAAGGACAGCATCTGAGTCAATATACAGCCATGGTCTTGCCTGATGTGCCTCCCATAGGTGAATAGCCCTTACTGTATGCAAAGTGTGGAATGTGTGTGTGTGTTTCATGAAAGGGCCATAGGTGTTGGATGAGTGTTGTGCATTGGGGTTTTAAGACCCTCTGGCCATAGAGTGAGGTTGAGATGGAGGGATGGAGAGGTATTGAGAAAAAGCCACTCACCCTGACGACCCGAGTGAGGTCGTTGAACTTTTTGCGGCACTGGACATGGGTCCTGGGCACCATGCTCCTGGAGGAGACGCTCTGAGCCACCTCCCTCCACACTCTTCTGAACTCGCGTGGCAAAGGCCTCCTGCCACTCTCTGGGAACAGCATGCATCGTCTGCGCTCCACTGCGTCAACCAGAGCATCCAAGGCCCGCTCGGTGAAGCGATGAGCGCGTTCTCTCACCCTCTCCATGCTTGGCAGCAAAATGGATTACAGGTCTCTCCAGGCTGAGATTCAAGGCTGCAATGAGCAGGGTGTGGCTGGGGAGCAAGTGGCCCCCCCCGCTTTAAGAAGTGTCCGGCGCCAGTGTGTCTGTGTTCCATCGCTAACTGGCAGCAGCTGCGCTGCGCTCGTGCGCTGAGGTAGCGCCTCACTCCTAGGCCTTTGCGCCTTAAGAGAGGTGTGCAGCGCCTAATTTAGCGCTCCACTCACCTCCCGGGGCGGTAAAAGTGAAGTTTCCTGTCAGTGCCGATAATTAGCGCCAGGCGCTAATATTTGCGCGCGGACGATATTTGCGCCCCAAATGGGGCGCGACCTAATTTCTACCCCTTAGAATTTAGAATGCTGGCAGTAAGACAACCCTTACATGGTAAGACATTGTAGAATGTTAGGTGAGATGCTGCATTGTATGTCTGTGTTTGAGGGAGTTCATCTGTGAGTGACTGAATAAGTAGAGAAAGAATGGAAAGCAACAAATGATGCTAGCCATGAGTTTGGGCGCAGCCTCTGACCTTCCCCTCCCCCACTACCTCTGTTGCTTCCATGTCCAGAATCTCCAAATCCCTCTCCTCATAAAATGCCAAGGGTTACAGTTTAGGTAATCCCACCCATTTGCATTTGCTAATGTTAATATATATAACGTAACTTTTAAGCAAAATGATGGGACAACTGAGACTTGTTGCCTGGCATTCCTGTGCCATGTGGGAACTCCAGGATGCTTCATGTGTCCTGAATAATCATGTATGCAGGGAGTGCCACCAGTTGCTTGAACTCAAGCTCAAACTCAAGCTCAGGGTTTCTTAGCTTGAGGAGTGGCTGGAGTCACTGCAGCGCTTACGGGAGGCTGAGAATTTCCTGGATCGGGCGTTCCAGGAGGTGCTCATGGTCGCCCCACAGCCACAGGGAGTTCCGGACAGTAAGTGGGTGGCCATCTGGCAGGGTAGGAAGAGGCAGGCAGTGCAGGAATCCTCCAGGAGTGTGGCACTCTCAAACTGGTTTTCAGTGCTGAATACCAATGAGGGTGACAACACCTCAGGGGAGTGCAGTCTAGAGCACATCCACAGCACCATGGGAAAATGACTGCACAGGGCAGCACAGCAAAGTGTAGAAATGCAGTGGTCATAAGGGATTCAATAGTCGGGGGATGGACAGACATTTCTGCAACTGCCGATGTGAGGCTCGCATGGTGTGTTGCCTCCCTGATGCCAGGGTAAAGGTATCACTGAACCAGTGCAGAACATTTTGCTGGGGGAAGGGTTACAGCCAGAAGTCAAGGTCCATTTTGGAACCAATGACATAGGCAGGAGAAGGGCTGAGGTACTGCAGTCAGAGTTTCAGGAGCTATGGAGGAAGTTAAAAAGCAGGAAGTTAAAGAGCATGTCCTCAAAGGTAGTAATCTCTGGATTACTCCCTGTGCAACATGCTAGTGAGTATAGGAATAGTAAGATAAGACAGGTCAGCATGTGGCTGGAGAAATGGTGCAGGAGGGAGGACTTCAGATTCCTGGGGCAGGAGGGACCTGTACAAGATGGATGGGTTGCACTTCAACAGGGCTCGGACCAATGCCCTCGTGGGAAGGTTAACTAGTGCTGTGGGGGAGGGCTTAAATTAATTTGGCAGGATGAGGGGCACCAGGATGAAGCATTAGAGAGGAGACACAAGGTGCACAGAGGACTGGGAGGGACAAACAGCATTGGAATAAAGAGTAGTTCAGAAATAGGAGGGATCAGACCTGTGGTGGAGGGGTGGAGGGGGCGGGGAGGATGGAGAATGTGAGGTAGACTAAGATGAGTTTAGAGTTCATGGTCAATAAAGTTGGTGAGCTGCAGGCACAAGTAGCCACATGAGATTATGATATAGTGGCAATACTGAAGACCTGGCTCAAACAAGGGGAGGAATGGACACTTAATATTCCTGGCTACAATGTATTCAGGAAAAATAGAGAAAGAAAAAAAAGGTGCGGTGGCAGAATTGAACAAAGATACTGTTACAGCACTAGAAAGAGATGATTTACTTAGGGGTTCAAAGACAGAATCCATTTAGTAAGAATTAAGGAACAATAGGGGAGCTATTACGCTGCTGGGTTTATAATATAGGCCAAAAATAGTGGGAAGTAGATAGAAGAGCAAATTTGCAGGTAAATTGCAGAAGTATGCAAGAACGTTAGAGTAGTGATAATGGGGGACTTCAATTATCCTAATATAGGCTGAAAAATAACAGTGTGAAAGGCAAAGAAGGGGAGGAATTCCAGAAACGTGTACAAGAGAACTTTCTTCATCAATATATTTCCAGCCCAATGAGGAAGAACGCAGTGCTGGATCTAGTTCTGGGAAATAAAGTGAGGGGAAACTCTCCAGTGGATGGAGTCATACCTATCACAAAGGAAGTTGGTTGTGGTTGTTGTTGGTCAATCATCTCAGCCCCAGGACATCGCTGCAGAAGTTCCCCAAGGCATCATCCTAGGCCCAACCATCTTCAGCTGCTTCATCAATGACCTTCCCACCATCATAAAGTCAGAAATGGGGATGTTCGCTGATGATTGCACAGTGTTCAGTTCCATTTGCAACTCCTCAGATAATGAAGCAGTCCATGCCCGCATTCAGCAACACCTGGATGACATTCAGGCTTGGGCTGATAAGTGGCAAGTAACATTCACGCCACACAAGGGCCAGGCAATGATAATCTCCAACAGGTGAGAGTCAAACCACCGCCCCTTGACATTCAACGGCATTACCATCACTGAATCCCCCACCATCAACATCCTGGGGGTCACCATTGACCAGAAACTTAAAATAAATAAATGTGGCAATAAGAGCAGGTCAGAGGCAGAGTATTCTGCGGCCAGTGTCTCACCTCCTGACTCCCGAAAGTCTTTCTACCATCTACAAGGCACAAGTCAGGAGTGTGATGGAATACTCTCCACTTGCCTGGATGAGTGGAGCTTCAACAACACTCAAGAAGCTCGACACTATCCAAGACAAAGCAGCCCGCTTGATTGACAGTCCATCCACCACCTTAAACATTCACTCCCTCCACCACCAGCGCACAGTGGCTGCAGTGTGTACCATGTACAAGATGCACTGCAGCAACTCGCCAAGGCTTCTTCGACAGCACCTCCCAAACCCGCGACCTCTTCCTCCTAGAATGAAAAGGGCAGGAGGTGCATCGGAACATCATCACCTGCAAGTTCCCCTCCAAGTTACTCACCATCTTGACTTGGAAGTATATCGCCGTTTCTTCATCGTTGCTGGGTCAAAATCCTGGAACTCTCTCCCTAACAGCACTATGAGAATACCTTCACCACACAGACTGCAGCGGTTCAAGAAGGCGGCTCACCATCACAATTAGGGATGGGCAATAAATGCTGACCTTACCAGCAACACTCTCATCCCAGGAACGATTAAAAAAAAAGTGGAGCATGTTTCAGTGGAAGTGCATTTGGGAAACAGTGATCACAATATCATTAGGTTTAGAGTTATAATGGAAAAATTCAAGGAATAACCAACTGGAGGAGGACTAATTTCAGTGAGTTGAAAAGGGATCGGGCCCAGATGGGTTGGAATCAAAGATTGTTAGGTAAAACAGTAAATGAGCAATGGGAGGCCTTCAAAGAGGAGATAGTTCGGTACACACTAGACACATTCCCACGAGGGGGAAAGGAAGAGCTCCAAAGCTAGACCTCCTTGGATGACTGAAGATATAGAGATTAAAATGAAAGAGAAAAATGAGGCTTATGATAAATGTTGGGCTCATAATTCAATAGAAGCGACTGTTTAACCTGCACTTGGCCAGTCTGCATCACCCTACCCCCCCGGGAGAACTGAAAAAGGAAATAAGAGGGGCAAAGAGAATGTATGAGAATAGACTAACGGGTAACATAAAAGGAAACCCAAAAGTCTTTTACAAACATATAAATAGTAAAAGGGTAGTCAAAGGAAGGGTAAGGTTGATTAGGGACCAAAAAGGGGATCTTCTTGTGGAGGCAGAAGGCATGGCTGAGGTACGAAATGAATCTGTCTTCACTAAAGAAGAGAATTCTGCCAATGTCACAATAAAGGAGGAAGTAGTAGAGAAATTGGATAGGATAAAATAGATGAAGATGGGGTACTTAAAACATTGGCAGTGCTCAAAGTAGAAAAGTCACCCGATCCCGATGGGATGCATCCTAGGTTTCTGAGAGAAGTAAGGATGGAAATTGCACTGGCCATAATCTTCCAATCCTCCTTAGACATGGGAGTGGTGCCAGAGGACTGGAGGATTGCAAATGTTACACCTGTTCAAAAAAGGGGAGAGGGAGAAACCCGGCAATTACAGACCAGTCAGCCTAACGTTGGTGGTGGGGAAATCTTTAGAGATATTAATACGGGACAAAATTAATTGGCACTTGGCAAACTGTGGGTTAATAAATAAAAGCCAGCACAGATTTGTTAAAGGCAAATCGTGTTTGACTAACTTGCTTATGCTCTTTGATGAAGGAGAGGGTTGATGAGAGTAGTGCTATTGATGTGTATATGGCCTTTCAAAAAACGTTTGATAAAGTACCACATAATAGACTTGTTAGCAAAATTGAAGCCCATGGGATTAAAGGGGCAGAGGCTGCATGGATACAAGATTGGCTAAGGGACAGAAAGCAGAGTGTTGTACTGAGCGGTTTATTTTTCAGACTGGAGGGAAGTATACAGTGGTGTTCCCCAGGGGTCAGTGTTGAGACCACTCCTCTATTAATGACCTGGACTTGGATATCTAGGGCATAATTCAAAGTTTGCAGATGACACGAAACTCGAAAATGTAGTAAACAGTGAGGAGGATAGTAACAGACTTCAGGAGGACATAGACAGACTGGTGAAATGGGCAGTCTTTGAAGGTGGCAGGGCAAAATGAGAAGTGCTATTTAAAAGGCATACAGGATCCTTGGCTTTATAAATAGAGGCATAGGGTACAAAAGCAAGGAAGTTATGCGAAACCTTTCTAAAACACTGGCTAGGCCCCAGCTGGTGTATCGTGCTCAATACTGAATTCACACTTTAGGAAGGATGTCAAGGCCTTAGAGGAGATTTACTGGAATGGTACCAGGGATGAAAGACTTCAGTTACATGGAGAGACCAGAGAAACTGGGATTGTTCTCCTTAGAGCAGAAAAGTTTAGCTGAGATTTGATAGAGGTGTTCAAAACCATGAAGGGTTTTGATAGAGTAAATAAGGAGAAACTGTATCCTGACAAAAGAACCAAAGGCGACATGAGGAATTTTTTTTTACATAGCGAGTTGTTGTGATCTGGAATGCAGTGCCTGAAAGAGTGGTTGAAGCAGATTCAATAATAACTTTCAAAAGGGAATTGGATAAATACTTGAAGTGGAAAACATTTGCAGTGCTATGAGGAAAGAGCAGAGGAGTGGGACTAATTGGATAGCTCTTTCAAAGAGTCGGCATAGACACGTTGGCCAAATGGCCTCCTTTTGTGCTGTATCATTCTGTGATTCTATGCTATCTGTAGTGTTTTTTCATATTTGCATGACGCTCCAAGGGTGAGAAGGTTGGATCTCAAACAAGCGTGCTAAGCTTGAATAAAGGAGACTATGAAGGTATGCGAGCGGAATTGAGTAGAGTGGATTGGGAAAATAGATTAAAGGGTAAGACGACACATGATCAGTGGTGTACATTCAAGGAGTTATTTTACAACTTCCAAAAAAAATATATTCCACTGAAAAGAAAAGGGTGTAAAAGAAAGGACAGTCATCCGTGGCTAAGTAAAGAAATTAAGGATAGTATTCGACTAAAAACAAGGGCATATAAGGTAGCGAAATCTAGTGGGAGGACAGAGGATTGGGAAAACTTTAAAAGGCAGCAAAAAATAACAAAAAGATTGATTAAGAAAGGGAAGATAGATTATGAAAGTAAATTAGCAAAAAATATAAAAACAGATAGTAAGAGTTTTTATAGTTATATAAAAAGAAAAAGGGTGGCTAAAGTAAATGTTGGTCCCTTAGAGGATGAGACCGGGAAATTAATGGTGGGAAATATGGAGATGGCAAAAACACTGAATGAATATTTTGTATCAGTCTTTACAGTAGAGGACACTAAGAATATCCCAACACTGGACAAACAGGGGGCTATAGGGGGAGAGGAGCTAAACACGATCAAAATCACTAAGGAAGTGGTACTCGGTAAAATAATGGGACTCAAGGCGGATAAATCACCTGGACCTGATGGCTTACATCCTAGAGTCTTGAAGGAAGTGACGGTAGGGATTGTAGATGCATTGGTAATAATTTTTCAAAACTCCCTGGATTCCGCTAAGGTCCCGGCAGACTGGAAAACTGCTAATGTAACACCCTTATTTAAAAAGGGCAGTAGACAGAAGGCTGGTAACTATAGACCGGTTAGCCTAACATCTGTGGTAGGTAAAATTTTGGAGTCCATTATTAAGGAAACAGTAACAGGACATTTGGATAATCATAATTTAATAGGACAAAGTCAGCATGGTTTTACGAAGGGGAAGTCATGTTTGACAAATTTGCTGGAGTTCTTTGAGGAAGTAACATATAGAGTGGATAAAGGGGAACCAGTGGACGTAGTGTATTTAGACTTCCAAAAGGCATTTGACAAGGTGCCACACAAAAGATTATTGCTTAAGGTAAAAAATCACGGGATTGGGGGTAATATTCTGGCATGGATAGAGGATTGGCTATCTAACAGAAAGCAAAGAGTTGGGATAAATGGTTCATTCTCAGACTGGCAATCAGTAACTAGTGGTGTTCCACAGGGGTCAGTGCTGGGTCCCCAACTCTTTACAATCTATATTAACGATTTGGAGGAAGGGACCAAGTGTAACATATCAAAATTTGCAGATGATACAAAGATGGGAGGGAAAGTAGTGAGTGAGGAGGACATAAAAAACCTGCAAGGGGACATAGACAGGCTAAGTAAGTGGGCAGAGATTTGGCAGATGGAATACAACACTGGAAAGTGTGAGGTGATGCACTTTGGCAGGAAAAATCCTAGAGCAATTTATTATCTTAATGGCAAGAAACTGGAGAGTACTGAAGTGCAAAGGGATCTGGGGGTCCTGGTGCACGAAACTCAAAAGGTTAGTATGCAGGTGCAGCAAGTGATTAAGAAGGCAAATGGAATGTTGGCTTTCATTGCTAGGGGGATAGAATATAAAAATAGGGAGGTATTGCTTCAGTTGTACAAGGTACTGGTGAGACCGCACCTGGAATACTGCATACAGTTTTGGTGTCCTTACTTAAGGAAAGACATCCTTGCTCTCGAGGCAGTGCAAAAAAGGTTCACTCGGTTAATCCCGGGGATGAGGGGGTGGTCATATGAGGAGAGGTTGGGTAGATTGGGACTCTACTCATTGGAGTTCAGAAGAATGAGAGGCGATCTTATTGAAACATATAAGATTGTGAAGGGGTTGGATCGGGTGGATGCGGGGAGGATGTTCCCGATGACGGGTGAGACGAGAACTAGGGGACATAGTCTTAGAATAAGGGGCTGCTCTTTCAAAACTGAGATGAGGAGGAACTACTTCACTCAGAGGGTGGTAGGTCCATGGAATATGCTGCCACAAAAAGCTGTAGAAGCTACAACATTAATTAAATTTAAAACAGAAATAGACAGTTTCCTAGAAGTAAAGGGCATTAAGGGTTACGGGGAGCGGGCAGGAATTTGGACATGAGTCTAGGTTCGGATCGGTCATGGCCCTGTGGGTAGTGGAGCGGGCCCAGGGACTGTGTAGCCTGATTCTGCTCCTATTTCGTGTGTGCAATTCTGTTAGATGCAGGAGATGGTTCTGTGATAGATAGTAGATTGGCGGTTAGGATCAGATCAGCCATGATCTTATTGAATGGCGGAGCAGGCTCGAGGGGCCGATTGGCCTACTCCTGCTCCTATTTCTTATGTTCTTATGTTCTTATGCCTTGCATATTGACACTAGGATTTGCATAATGACACAAATAGCTCAGCAAATTTCCTCTTTATCTATTCCCAGGTTTGAGCTGCAGGTGAGACAGTACCAATGTTTTCTGTCACTTCCCTGCAGGCTGCTCTGACAGTACTCTTGACTGGAGGGTCCGCCTGCTCTAAAAAGATCCACCCTTCTCTCTGGCACCTCCTACACATGCACCTCCAAAGCAGCATTTTGCAATGCTGTTGCTCTCTGTGCCTTATTCCTGCCATGCTTTAATTTGTAGACAATTCTTGCTGGCACCAAATAACCTGCTTCTGACCCTGTGCATTCCCAGCCTGTCATGCTGATAGAATGGAAAAGGCTATTTATTTAAATAAGTTGAGTTCACGTTATAGCGTGAGGTAAGCGCAGGTGCATGCTTCATCCGAGGGAAGCAATCCCACTGCAGCAGGGCTGCATTATCAGCCTCATGTTCCCTTCTGGCTTTTCCAAAACAAAACACTACTTAGTAGTATAGAGCTGTTTCTGCTGTAATCCCATCTCTGCATACTTCTGGCTCTGCTGCAGCTGCAGGCTAGCTGTGCACTCCCTGCTCTGCTGATTTAATTGATTTCCACAGATTATAGTTTTTACACATGCATGCTTTAGAAAAAACTTACAAATTGTTGTACAGTATTAAATGTCACTGTACAAACATGTTTCTGTTCCCACAGTAATAAGTGCAAAACTGAGTTTTTAAGAAATTTGATTGAACAAATAGAAAATCTGGAGCTCTGTACTGGTTTAATAATGACCCTTTTTATCACCACACTAAAGCCACGATTTTAACCCAGCAGGCCCATCGGGAACGGGGCGATTTATCGATCGCCGAAAAAAGGGTTAAAATCGGCCCTTCTGTCTAACAGCTGCTAATAGTGAATATTGAAGCTAGTTACAACAGCCCTTATTTAAGTGCACAAACTTAACCATAGTAAACAGTCTTAGTACACAGATACCAAGAAAATAAGCTGAAATGTATTAAATATTTGAAGTTTGGATTGGTCACTGTGGTTAAACACATTGCTGTACTTTTTAAAATTGACATCTTCTACGCTTGGCTAAAAGTATTGAATACTGTCTTCAAATGCATTGTGGGGTAAAGGTTCATTCAGCAGAGATCAATTCACACTTTGTAAAGCTCCAAGAAGTAAAATTCGAGCACAAAGTAGCCTATGCTGTATTAATAAATGACTTGCTCTATTTTGTATGACTACCATCCATTCATACATCTCTTTTGCTAGCTCTGATTTCCTTCGACTATGGGAAATGTCAACATCTTTTTCTTTTTCTGTGTACCCACCCTTCTAGGCGGCTAGCCGGAGATGTATATGGTGAAAGAGCCTTTTCCATTCAATCTGTCATTCTACCCATTATAACTTAGTCAGTCTGTAATTAGATAGACCCACACCAGCAGCTGGTCTACACATCCTGGCCAAAGTGCTCCTAAATCTGATATTGGCAGCACTGTCCATTTTATTCTGCTAAAGACAGCAAAAGAACCAGTAGTTTGTTTGATTTTAAAACTGGTTGCTGAAGTTAACACTGCAGTATCCCCTTTTGTTGTAGTTTTACAATGAGGCTTTTAAAAATGCTTTGTATAAATATTTCCTAGGTAAGGACTGAATAGTGTACTGCATTACAACATGTGCCTCTGGGACCCAGATTTAAATCCAATACAGCACAAAGTAAATGCCTTCTTTTTGTATACTGATTCTGAAGGGTCCCAAATGACATGAATTTAATCTAGTTTCGATTGGATGTGATCCTACAATGTAAAACCAACCTGATTGTGTTATTGTTGGAGCCAATTTAGGAACGTGACTCTGACGTATCACAGGATGGGAAACAGAAGTGTTACATTAGTACAGTAGGCTGCGTTTTCTAAGCCTCAGATTTCCCACACTGAATTTGACCAAAAGCGTAAACTAGAACATTATTCTATGAGTGTCTTTCTTTGAGTGCAAAGTGAAGACCATGTTCTATTATTGCTGTCTTTTACTTTCCTAAACAGTAGGATGTTGTAAATCTAAACCTCTTGGGGGCTCAAAATGGAATCTCATTCACAGAAAAATTAATGTTATTTGAATTCTTCAGAAATCTCTTGGCACAGATCTACAGAAGGATTCAAAGCAGAGATTTTCCAAAGGATAGGAAGGATAGGAAAGGGCACGAAATGGGGCAGGTATCTATTACAATTAATCCAGGCCCATTTTTTCGCCTGCCCGAATTTTCCACTGTCACTTCAGTGGATGGTGGCATTCCCATCCTAAAATAGACAGTAAGGACATGGTGACATTATGGCCTAGAATTTCGGCAGCACAGCGCCCATTTTTCAGCCTACCAAGCTCCCAATCGGAGAAGGAAGTGCGTGCATATTAACAGCCAGAAGTGATGTCTTGTTGTGCGAGGCCCCTTGGGGAGGAGCGATCATAATATGATAGAATTCTTCATTAAGATGGAGAGTGAAGTAGTTGACTCAGAGACTAGGGTCCTGCATTTAAATAAAGGAAACTACGATGGTATGAGGCGCGAGTTGGCTAGGATGGATTGGGGAATGTTACTTAAAGGGTTGACGGTGGATAGGCAATGGCAAACATTTAAAGATTGCATGGCTGAACTACAGAATTTGTTCATCCCTGTTTGGCATAAAAATAAAACAAAAAAGGTGACTCAACCATGGCTAACAAGGGAAATTAGGGATAGCATAAGATCCAAGGAGAGGACATATAAATTGGCCAGAAAAAGCAGCAAACCTGAGGATTGGGAGCAGTTTAGGATTCAGCAAAGGAGGACAAAGGGATTAATTAAGAGGGGGAAAATAGAGTATGAGAGTAAGCTTTCAGGGAACATAAAAACTGACTGTAAAAGCTTCTATAGATATGTGAAGAGAAAAAGATTGGTGAAGTCAAGCATAGGTCCCTTGCAGTCAGAATCAGGGGAATTTATAATGGGGAACAAAGAAATGGCAGACCAATTAAATACATACTTTGGTTCTGTCTTCACAAAGGAGGACACAAATAACCTCCCAGAGATGTCGAGGAACATAGGGTCTAATGAGAGGGAGGAACTGAATGAAATCAGTATTTGTAGGGAAATGGTGTTAGGGAAATTGATGGGATTGAAGGCCGATAAATCCCCAGGGCCTGATAATCTACATCCTAGGGTACTTAAGGAAGTGGCCCTAGAAATAGTAGATGCATTGCTGGTCATCTTCCAAAATTCTATAGACTCTGGAACAGTTCCCATGGATTGGAGGGTAGCTAATGTAACCCTACTATTTAAAAAAGGTGGTAGAGAGAAAATGGGGAATTATAGACCGGTAAGCCTGACATCGGTAGTGGGGAAAATGCTAGAGTCCATTATAAAAGATGTAATAGCAGAGTACTTGGAAAACAGTGACAGGATCGGACAAAGTCAACATGCATTTACAAAAGGTAAATCATGCTTGACTAATCTACTGGAATTTTTTGAGGATGTAACTGGTAGAATAGATAAGGGAGAATCAGTGGATGTGGTGTATTTGAACTTACAGAAGGCTTTCGATAAGGTCCCGCATAAGAGGTTAGCATGGAAAGTTAAAGCACATGGGATTGGGGGTAAGGTACTGTCTTGGATAGAAGACTGGTTGGCAGACAGGAAACAAAGAGTTGGAATAAACGGGTCTTTTTCCGAGTGGCAGGCAGTGACTAGTGGGGTACTGCAGGGATCGGTGCTATGACCCCAGTTATTCACAATCTATATTAATGATCTAGACGAGGGAACTAGATGTAATATCTCCAAGTTTGCAGATGACACAAAGCTGGGAGGGCGTGTGTGTTGTGAGGAGGATGCAGAGAAACTCCAGTATGATTTGGACAGGTTGGGTGATTGGGCAGATGCATGGCAGATGCAGTATAATGTGGATAAATGCGAGGTTATCCACTTTGGTGGCAAAAACAGGAAGGCAGATTATTATCTGAACGGCAATAGATTGGGAAAAGGGGAAGTGCAACGAGACCTGGGTGTCCTTGTGCACCAGTCGCTGAAGGTAAGCATGCAGGTGCAGCAGGCGGTTAAGAAGGCAAATGGTATGTTGGCCTTCATAGCGAGAGGATTCGAGTACAGGAGCAAGAATGTCTTGCTGCAGTTGTACAGGGCCTTGGTGAGACCACACCTTGAGTATTGTGTGCAGTTTTGGCTCACCTTATCTGAGGAAGGATGTTCTTGCCATGGAGAGAGTGCAGCGAAGATTCACCAGACTGATACCTGGGATGGCAGGAATGACGTATGAAGAGAGATTGCGTTGATTGGGCTTGTATTTGCTAGAGTTTAGAAGGATGAGAGGGGATCTCATTGAAACTTATAAAATTTTAACAGGACTGGACAGACTAGATGCAGGAAGGATGTTCCCAATGGCCGGGGAGTCCAGAACCAGGGGTCACAGTCTAAGGATAAGGGGTAAGCCATTTAGGACTGAGATGAGGAGGAATTTCTTCACCCAGAGAGTCGTGAACCTGTGGAATTCTCTGCCACAGAAGACAGTTGAGTCCAATTCATTAAATATATTCAAGAAGGAGTTAGATATATTTCTTAAGGCTAAGGGGATCAAGGTATATGGGGAGAAAGCAGGGACAGGGAACTGAATTTGGATGATCAGCCAGGATCGCATTGAATGGCGGAGCAGGCTTGAGGGGCTGAATGGCCTACTCCTGCTCCTATCTTCTATGTTTCTATGTTTCTATGATACATCCATCATATTGGGTAATGTAAAAGTGCAGACAGCAGGAGCGCATGTCAGGAACATTTAAAGCCCAAAATAATTAATTCAAATTAGGGTGCTGCATTTCTTGAATGATCCATTTTTGATTTTCGAATGCCCCAGCGCTTCATTCACCAAGTGCTGAACACACACAGCACAACATGGCACTAACAGGCAGGAAGGTCCCCATTTTCACCTGAATGTGGAGCTGCGAGGAGCAGGAGTGCTCCTCCAGACATCACATTGAAACAACGTGGATTGCTTCCTCCATGATCATCGATTGCCATCCCCCCTCACTTCACAACCCCTGAACAGCAAAAATGGACCAATCGCTCACTGCTAATCCCCACCCAACACACCTAGCCACCGCTTCGCCTGAGGCCCGATCACTCCCCCACTCCCAGCCCGAAGCCCAATTACCCCTTTGGCCTGAGGCTCGATCGGCCACCAACCCCCGGCCCAAGGCCCGATCATCCCTTTGGCTCGAGGCCCGATTGCCTGCCCTTCCTCACTTAAGGAAAAAAATAACGGGCGCTTGGAGAGGTTTAAGCTAATTAAGGATAGCCAACACGAATTTGTAAAAGGCAAATCGTGTTTGACTAATGTAATTGAATTTTTTGATGAAGTAACAGAGAGGATTGATGAAGGGAATGCAATGGATGTTGTCTACAAGGATTTTCGGAAGGCATTTGACAAAATACCACATAGAAGGCTGGTTAACAAAATTGAGGCTCATGGAATAGGTGGGTCAGTGGCAACTTGGATAAGGAATTGGCTTAAGGACAGAAAACAGCGAGTTGTAGTAAATGGCTGTTTTTCAGACTGGAGGATGGTAGACAGTGGTGTTCCCCAAGGGTCAGTGCTGGGGCCACTGCTTTTTTTGATATATATCAATGACCTGGATATTGGAATACAGAGTAGAATTTCTAAATTTGCCGATGACACCAAACTTGGGGGTGTTGCAAACAGTGAGGATGATACCAATCGACTGCAACAGGACATAGAAAGGCTAGCAGAATGGGCAGACAAGTGGCAGATGGAATTTAATACAGAGAAGTATGAGGTGATGCATTTTGGCAGAAGGAACAGTGAGAAGCAATATACACTTAATGGCACAGTTTTAAAGAGTGTGCAGGGACAGAGGGACCTGAGAGTTAATGTGCATAGGTCCCTGAAGGTGGCAGGACATATTGAGAGAGTGGTTAACAAAGCATATGGGATCTTGGGTTTTATAAATAGAGGTATTGAGTACAAAAGTAGAGAAGTTATGCTGAACCTTTATAAAGCACTGGTTAGGCCACAACTGGAGTATTGCGTCCAACTCTGGTCACCACACTTTAGAAAGGATGTGAAAGCCTTGAGAGGGTACAGATGAGATTTCCCAGAATGGTTCCGGGGATGGGGGATCTTAGCTACAAGGACAGGTTGGAGAAGCTGGATTTATTTTCATTAGAGCAAAGGAGGTTGAGGGGTGATTTGATAGAGGTGTACAAGATTATGACGGGTTTGGATAGGCTAGACGGGGAAAGGCTGTTCCCACTAGTTGATGGTACAAGGACTAGGGGACACAGATTTAAAATTTTGGGCAAGAGATAGAGGGGGGATGTAAGGAAATACTTTTTTATGCAGCGAGTGGTGATGACCTGGAACTCACTGCTGATGGAAGTGGTGGAAGCGGAGACACTCAATGTTTTCAAGGGGAGACTGGATAGGTATCTGGGGGAAATAAACTTGCAGGGCTATGGGGATAGAGCGGGGGAATGGGACTGACTGGATTGCTCTACAGAGAGCCAGCACGGACTCGATGGGCCGATTGGCCTCCTTCTGTGCCGTTATGACTCAATGGGGGAGAAATTTAGTTGCTTTGCTCCTCCTGTTAGCGCCCTAAGAGGGCGCGAATGGGGCGCAAAGCAACTAGCACCCGGGCACGGTGCCGCCATAACCTCCCGTGATATTCAGCGGGAGGTTAGCGGCAGCGCTAACCATTAGCGCCCCGTGGCGCTGCGCCGCCGCGATGACATCATCGCCGTGCGCAGCGCCCCACTTGCGCCCCGGCCGCAATCTTCAGTAGCGCCCCCTGACTTACCGCCGGACGCTATGTCCGACGGGGTCAGGGGGGCCTATCTGCGGCCGGGGCGGCGCTACTTAAAGGCGAGGTGCCGGGCAGCCATTTTTGTTGCTGGCCGCCTGCCAGCACCTGCCTCCGCTCCCGTCCCCGGCCTCCTGACCCGCCCCCATGCAGAGTGCCGGCTGCATTCCATGAGCCCGGCACTTCTCTTGAGTGCCGGGCTCTTTTGCTGGCAGACCCGATCCCCGGGGGCCCAGCTGGGCCCCGGGTCGCACTGCGCAAGGCCCCTACCCTTTAAGAAGGGGAGGAAAGCCTACAATACCGCAGCACATAGCACCGTGATATTCCTTCGTAGCGCCCCAAGAGGGAGGCGGGGCACTTCCAGTAGTGCCCCGCTTTCCTCTTGGGGCGCTAGCACTCAATTTCACCCGGGGGGGGGGGGGGTGCTAATTTTTCTGGGGCGCTAAAAGTAGTGCCCCGGCGAAGTTAGCGCCCCAAAGGGGGCGCTGCTCAATTTTTCCCCCCATGACTCTATGACCTGAGGGCTACTGCAATGCCAGCAGCGGCCAATCTTCAATAACACTTCACCGGCAGCACTGTGCAGCTCGACGACTACACAGGCACAGAAATGGATGCGCCCACATTTCTAGGCCTATATATCCCATTTTCCTGACATTACCACCTCATTTACATTGACTGTCAATCATACCTATATAAATGAGCTTGAGGGGAGTAATTTTGAATTTGTGCAGTAGTGTAAAACAGACAAAAGCATTGACTTTTGAGAAAAATGTGAAAGAGCCTACTACCAGTGTAATTGTGCATGACTGCTTATCTGCGCTCACCATGGAGTGCCTGGCATCGCCAGTACAACCTCTACCAACAAAGGTTCATTACTCAGCAATAGTACCGCTCGCATAGTTACATTGCTGGTACCGACCTAGGGCTTCAATCTCCAAGAGTCTCTCTTGTCCAGCGTCAACATACTTGGACTTGGATAGAGAGAGTTGTTACACAGGGCTTCATTCCTTCATTGCTGCTCAGAGGTTTGCTTCAAGGCAAATCATTGGATATGCTGAGAGAGTGCCCAACAGCATGAGCATGAATGAGGCTGTTGTCTCTTAGGGTGACTAGCTCCCCCGCCCACTTAAATGACAATAAATGTGTCAGACAGAAGCAGCAGACATGACAAACGTGGAGTATTTATTTCAGCACAAGGAGGCCGACACCATTTCAATCCCAGGAGGCTCCCAATGCAATTTAGCAGCCAGTCATCATTGGATGAACACATAGAAGGAGCACTAGGTTCAGTTTGAGAACACGTCCCATACGTTGTAACCATTGGGAAGGACCAGGGTAATACACACTAGATGCATACATTCATCACTTTGAGGAAATAAAATTTCATTGCACTTTATTTTAACTATGCCCAAAGAGATGGTGTTGACTAAGCTTTGTGTGTGACTCTTGCTGCCTGCAAAGATATTTCAGCAAGGATATCTTCTGGCTCATTGCCAGTCTTGCTGTACTTTGGCTGTAGGTGGGCTTCTTGCTCCATGTTGTTCAAGATTGCATTAATAGCAGCACGAACCAGGGCTGAAGAAGGTAGCCTTGTAAATTGACTGATGTTCTCCGAGTTAGTTGGAATGAGCCTGAGGCATAAAGGTTCAAGGCTGTGGTGACCTTGACCCTGTAGTGAGGTAACTTACAACAGATGACACAACTCTGTCACTGTCTCCTGGTGAAGCAGACCCTGCTGAGGCAGTTTTCCATGGGCATTTCCAGGTAGGTGTACCTGGGTCTACACAGATAACTGTGGGTAATAGAGGGTGTGGGCAGTCTAGCGCTAGTGCAAGCTAACCTGCCTTGTAACCTTTTTATCCACCTCCAAATAATTCAAAAATGGAAGGAATTCCCATATCCAGATTTGTAATTGTAGCAATCAAAAAATTTGCAAACAAAAATCTTGCCAAAACAATTAGAAATCCAGCTCTCAAAAATCCAGAGTTAATGTCTAGAAACAGATTTGCTCCTGTCAAAATCCTCCTCTGACACCAGAACATAACTGACCCTCAACACTCTTTTGATACAGGCATTCTGAGCACACAGCACCTTTTCTGCGAGAATGTTGTGGCTGCCGCGAAACACGAATTAAGGCCGAGTCCATGTGTGGAACACAAAGCTTTTAATTACATCTGCCTGGTAAAATGGCTGCTAACAAACTGATCTGAAAAACCCAGAGGACCCGTCCACTCCTTTTCTCCTGCCTTAAAGGCAGCATGCGCCTTAAAGGCAAGGTGCCCGATTTATTGTCCACGGACGGAAAAGTGGATTGCGCCCGTTTAGGTGGCGATCCGCCACACAGCTCCCCCCAGAATCCGCTTAGGAGGTATGGACGAGACGGTGCGGCGGTCTGATGGGCCGGCCGGAGCGGCTCTTGTAGGACGCCGGTGGACGTGGAACGGCCGGGCGTGGAGCAGCCGGGTGAACCGGCTTGAGGGCAGGTCGGCCACGTGGCGGTGGACGAGCTACAAGGACCTGCTCACCGGGCTCCGAGTGTGCTGGCTTGAGTCGGTCAACTGACACTTTTTCGGTCCTGTCGCCCACTTGCAGGGTGAAAAATTTGTCCCCAGCCTGTAGCACCTTGTAGGGCCCGTCGTACGGGGGTTGAAGGGGTCCGCGGTGGGCGTCGTGCCGGACGAAGACGAACCGTGCCTGGTGCAGGCTTAGTGGGACGTGTGAGGTGGATTCGCTGTGTCGGGCAATGGGCACCGGGGCGAACTGTAGCGCCGGTGAGGCGAAGTCATGGCGTTGCTGGTCAGCTGACCAGGGTGTCGTGGCGGTGGGCAGGAACTCGCCGGGTACGCGCAGCGGCTGACTGTACACGAGCTCTGCTGCCGATGCGTGGAGGTCTTCTTTAACCGCGGTGCGCAGGCGGAGGAGGACCCACGGAAGTCGGTCGGTCCAGGCGCTGTCCTGGAGGCTGGCTCGAAGAGATGCCTTCAAGGATCTGTGGAACCGCTCACACAGTCCGTTGGCTTGGGGGTGGTACGCTGTGGTGCGGTGAATGGTCACCCCGAGATTGCGTGCGACGGCGGTCCAGAGTTCAGAGGTAAATTGCGGACCTCTGTCCGACGTCATGTCGGAGGGGACCCGAACCGAAGGCTCTGGCGATGTCGGCGGTGGTGGTAGAGGTCAGTGGAATTTCCTCGGGCCAGCGCGTGGTGCGGTCAACGATCGTCAGCAAGAGCGTGTGGCCTTGCGACGGCGGCAGGGGCCCAACGATGTCCACGTGGATGTGGTCGAATCTACGCGAAGGGACGGTAAACTCCTCGAGGGGTGCTTTCGTGTGTTGCTGCACCTTGGCCCGTTGGCAGGCTAGGCAGGAGTTGGCCCAAGTACGCACATCCTTGCGAAGGCCGCGCCAGACAAAGCGGTTGGCTACCAATTTGATGGATGCGCGGGCGCCGGGGTGGGAGAGGTTGTGGAGAATCTCGAATACCCGGCGGCGCCAGGACGCTGGGACGACGGGCCGAGGTTGACATAGGGATATGTCGCACTTGACCATGACTGCGGTCGGGCCACAGGCGACGTCGGCCAGGCGTAGCCCTGGTAGGTTGGTAGGTGCGGAGAGCAGATCAGGGTCGGTGATCTGGTCTGCTGCGAGTTGAGCGTAGTCAACTGCCAGGTGTGCGGCGTGGATGGCGGGGCGGGAGAGGCAGTCGGCTACCACATTGTCTCAGCCGGAGACGTGTTGGATGTCCGTGGTGAACTCGGACACTGCCGCGAGCTGGCGCTGCTGCCTGGCGGACCAGGGGTCGGTTGTCTTTGCCATTGCGAATGTCAGGGGCTTGTGGTCGACAAACGCAGTGAAGGGGTGGCCCTCCAGCAAAAACCGAAAATGGCGGACCGCCAGGAACAGCGTGAGGAGCTCGCGGTCGAAGGCGCTGTACTTGACCTCCGGGGGGTGTAGTTGGCGGCTGAAGAAGGCAAGTGGTTGCCAGGCGCCGTCGACCCACTGCTCATACACGGCGCCGACCGCGTGGTCGGAGGCGTCCGTGGTGAGCGCTACCCTGGCATTGGGCCGTGGGTGCGCGAGCAGGGTGGCGTTGGCGAGCGCGGTCTTGGTGGAGTCGAAGGCGGCTGACGCGTCTGCCGTCCATTCGACCGCCATTTTGCCACTCCTGCCCCGGAGGGCTTCATACAGGGGCCTCATGAGGGACGCCGCTTTGGGGATGAAGCGGTTGTAGAAATTCACCATCCCGAGGAACTCCTGGAGGCCTTTGATGGTGGTGGGGCGGGGAAATTGTTGGACGGCCTGCACCTTGGTGGGCAGGGGAATGTCCCCAGCATGGGTGATGTGGTGGCCGAGAAAGTCGATCTTGTCCAGGCCGAATTGGCATTTGGCTGGTCTGAGGATGAGCCCGTGGTCGCTGAGGCGCCCGAACAGGATGCGAAGGTGTTCGAGGTGTTCCTGCTTGGAGGAACTGGCTACCAGGATGTCGTCCAGGTAGACGAACAGGAACTTCAGGTCCCGAAGGACCGAGTCCATGAGCCGTTGGAATGCCTGGGCCGCGTTTTTGAGGCCGAAGGGCATCCGCAGGAACTCGAAAAGGCCGAAGGGGGTGATTACGGCCGACTTGGGGACGTCTGCGGGGTGGACGGGGACTTGGTGGTAGCCGCGCACCAGGTCGACCTTGAAAAGACTAAGCGGCCGGCCAGTCTAGCCGAGAAGTCCTGGATGTGCGGCACGGGGTACCGATCAGGGGTGGTGGCGTTGTTGAGGTGGCGGTAATATCCGCAGGGGCGCCAACCGCCGCCTAGTTTGGAGGCGATGTGGAGTGGGGAGGCCCAGGGACTGTTGGAGCGGCGGATGATGCCGAGCTGTTCCATGGTGGCAAACTCGGTCTGCGTGATCTCCAGTTTGGCCGGGTCCAGCCTGCGGGCGTGGGCGTACACTGGGGGGCCTGTGGTGGGGATGAAGTGTTCCACCCCGTGTTTGCTGGCCTCCGCAGAGAAGGTCGGATTGGTAAGGGCCGGGAATTTGGCCAGGAGTGCCGAGTAGTCATCCGTGGCCTGGGCGTGGCACTGTGACGCCATGTCGGCGGGTTGACAGGGGGGCCATGGCGCCCAGGATGGGGGACATGGTGTTCATGTCCACGAGGCGGTGTCGAGGGATGTCTACCAGTAGGCCGTGGGTGCACAGGAAATCTGCGCCGATGAGAGGGGAGAGCACCTTGGCAGTGATGAACTCCCATCGGTAGCGGCGACCAGCGAGGTCGAGGGTGACTGTGCGGGTGCCGTACGTCTGGATGTCCGAGCCGTTAGCAGCAGCCAGCGCCGGTCCTCATTTGCCCTTTTGGATGTCGAGGGAGGAGGCCGGGATGATGCTGTGCTGAGCTCCAGTGTCGCACAGGAACCGGCGGCCGCTTTTGTCATCCGTGATGTACAGCAGGGAGCCCGCATGGCTCACTGCCATCGTGGGGGCTGGTACGGGGGTGGACTTGAAAGAGCAGGGAGGTGTGCACCATTGTGCCCTGGCGCCGAACCGTGCGTGGTAGTAACAGTGGCCCGGGTTAGTGGGGCGCGAAGGCCCCGTGAGCCCGGTGGCTGGGCCTTGTGGCCACGTGGTGGCCGGTGAGGGGCGCGCCCAGGTAGTGGCTGCCAGGTCCGGAGTGACGTCGCGGCTGGAGTGAGCGGACAGCAGCTTGTTGGCCTCATCGGCCAGGGCTTCCAGGACCGTGAGGCCGGACGAAACGATCGCTGGGCGGATGCTGAGAGTTAGCTGGCGGATGAACAGCGTGCGGAAGAGGGATCCGGGTGGGCTCTCGTCGGTGAGGGATAGCATGTGGGAGAGGAGGTCTGACGGTGAGGCATCACCGAGGCCTGGAAGGTCGAGGAGGTGGCAGTTTCGCTGGTATGCCGAGGCCGTAAATTTTTTAAGGAGCGCGGCCTTAAGATGTGCATACTTGCCCTCCTCTGGTGGGTTCTGCAGCGCTGTCCAGACCTTCGTAACTGTGGAGCTACCGAGTGATGTGACGAGATAGTCGTACTTCGTCCCATCTGTGGTGATGTTTCGCAGCCTGAAACGCGACTCGGCTTGGAGGAACCAGGCTTCGGGCTGGTTTTCCCAAAACTCCGGCAGTTTCACGGAAACTGCGTTCGTGTCCACCATTGCAGTGCTTGGAATACGTTCTGAGCGTCGGGGTCACCAATGTGGTGGCTGCCGCGAAACACGAATTAAGGCCGAGTCCATGTGTGGAACACAAAGCTTTTAATTACATCTGCCTGGTAAAATGGCTGCTAACAAACTGATCTGAAAAACCCAGAGGACCCGCCCACTCCTTTTCTCCTGCCTTAAAGGCAAGGTGCCCGATTTATTGTCCATGGACAGAAAAGTGGATTGCGCCCGTTTAGGTGGCGATCCGCCACAAGAACTAAATCACACTAGCAGTCATTGTGACCTTATTTGAATGCATTATAATATTAAAATGAAGATCTCATAAAGGTGAGTTGCATGAATTGGGTAGAGGTGCAGTGGAAGGAATTGTAACTCCTGTTTCCACAGTCTGCAGCAGTGGACTGAGCCGACCAGTCAAAGAAACATGCCCTCGTGAGCTTGCAGACCAGAAAGAGCCAGGTTCCATTTCCAGCCTGTGCTGCGTTAGTTAGTTGGGTCATTTCAATTAGACATCACATCACTGAGCTGAGGAGGGGAAAATCAGCCATGAACCTTCCTGATGGTTATCTAACAACCTCCTTTTCTAAAATATGTATGTATGGCTTTTGGGTCAGGATTGGACCAGACTCAGAAGGTTCTCTACCCAAGATGCTACAATATTTTTTAATAAAATTCTCTACCAAATGGAGAGGCTGTCTTTCTGTCGGGCAGGTAGGCCTGCGGCACTAGGCTGCAGAGAGGAGGGAGGGAGTGATTGGAGGGGGTGATCGGGGGCCAGAGGAGGATCTGGGCCAGAGGATCGGAACCGGAGGAGGATCAGGGGGCTGCTGGTCGGAGGCCGGAGGAAGATTGCTAGGGTCGGGGGGGTCGGGGCGGGGGGGGGGGGGGGGGGTGGGGTGGGGGAGCTTTGGAGGCTGGAGGAGGATCAGGGCTGGAGGGGGGAGGCCAGGAAGGCAATCGAGGGCTGGAGGGCGGATTGGGGGGCCGGGTTCAAAGGATTGAAGGGTGGAGAGGGGATTGGGGGCCAGAGGGGAGATTAGAGGCCTCGGGGGGAGGGTTGGGGGGGGCGGGGGGGGGGAGAACGGAGGGAGATTGGAAGGGTCTGGAGGTTGTCCGATTGAGGGGGTTGGTGACGCAGGGATGCTGAATCCAGCAGGCAAGTGGAAAGGCACTTACATCCTGGATCCAGCCGTCCGCGCCTTCCTTTAGCTGGTGGGTTCCCCGAGGCCTGGGAAACCCACCTGCCCACAGTTAAATTTGAAATTGTGGATCACCATGAGGCACGCAGCCTCATTATAATAATGAAATGGATGACCCGCCTCCTGAGAGTGGGGGGGCTGCCCGCTCCACCCCACCCACCCCCCCATCTTGCCTCCTCTAAAACCGGAAGTGGGCGGGTTGGGGCTGGGGCCGGGTTGGGATCGGGATTCAGTTTTTTTTAACTCTTTAACCTCTACCCCTGATCCCAACGCCCCCCCACCCCCCCCCCCCCCCCCCCCATGTTTTGGGGTTAAATTTCTGTCTGGGAAACTAAAATGTGTTATTACAGAAAACGTTGTACAAAAATTCTGTACCATTCCAGCGATAGCAAGTTTCATTTTATTTCCTCAGACATTTTTTTTCACGCCTGGATAATTGGAGTTCTGTAAGTGAGCTACATCACACATACACAGTTCTGCAGTTATGTTGTATAAAACACATTGGCCTTCCCAACAGAGGGCAGGCGCCGGGAGTTTCCAGCAGGCAAGCACCGAAGATGTGCCCGAAGTGGCACTTGGATGCACCTGCCCATGCCAGCAAGGTGCTCTACCGCAAACCCCATAAACTTTGGCAGATCAGCACTGGAGACACCATCAAACATAACCACTGGAATCGTGACCCAACAGATTTCAGGACAATTGGAATTATATTGTTGTGCTGTATTAAAAACATTGCAATTCTGCAGTTACACTGTATTAAACATACTAGACTCCATAGTTGTTCTGAATAAAACACATTGAACCTCTCCAGCTGTGCTTTATTAAACACACTGGAGCTCTGCTGTTACGCTAAACAAAACATATTGGAGCTCTGTACCTTTTGACTAAGAACATTCTACACACGTAGATAGTGTGTGGCCTGGGAGCAAACAGGAATACATTTCCTGAAAAAATAGATAGCTAAATTAAGTTTGTATGGCAGTTTTAACTTCTATTTCGATCATTTTGGAGAATTCAGTTTCTTAGCTTTATAATTAAATTGACAGATTTTATAAATTATAAAATCTAAAAGCATGCGCCTGCTGCCCTTGTCCTTCTAGGTGGAAGAGGTTGTGGGTTTGGGAGGTGCTGCCAAAGAAGCCTTGGCGAGTTGCTGCAGTGCATCCTGTAGATGGTACACACTGCAGCCACAGTACGCTGGTGGTGGAGGGAGTGAATGTTTAAGGTGGTGGATGGGGTGCCAATCAAGCGGGCTGCTTTGTCCTTGATGGTGTCGAGCTTCTTGAGTGCTGTTGGAGCTGCACTCATCCAGGCAAGTGGAGAGTATTCCATCACACTCCTTACTTGTGCCTTGTAAATGGTGGAAAGGTTTTGGGGAGTCAGGAGGTGAGACACTTGCCGCAGAATACCCAGCTTCTGACCTGCTCTTGTTGCCACAGTATTTATGTGGCTGGTCCAGTTAAGTTTCTGGTTTTAAAGCATACCATAGCATTAGTCATAGAATCATAGAAATTTATGGCACGGAAGGAGGCCATTTGGCCCATCGTGTCTGTGCTGGCCGAAAAAGAGCTATCCAGCCTAATCCCACTTTCCAGCTCTTGGTCCGTAGACTTATAGGTTGCGGCACTTCAAGTGCGTATCCAAGTACTTTTTAAATGCGATGAGGGTTTCTGCCTCTATCACCCTTTCAAGCAGTGAGTTCCAGAGCCCTACCACCCTCTGGGTGAAAAAAGTTCTCCCCAACTCCCCTCTAACCTTCTACCAATTACTTTAAATCTATGCCCCCTGGTTATTGACCTCACTGCTAAGGGAAATAGGTTCTTCCTATTCACTCTATCTAGGCCCCTCATAATTTTACACACCTTAATTAAGTCTCCCCTCAGCCTCCTCTGTTCTAAAGAAAACAACCCCAGCCTATCCAATCTTTCCACATAGCTAAAATTCTCCAGTCCTGGCAACAGCCTCGTAAATCTCTTCTGTACCCTCTCTAGTGCAATCACATCTTTCCTGTAATGTGGTGACCAGAACTGTACACAGAACTCTAGCTGTGGCCTAACTAGTGTTTTATACAGTTCTAGCATAACCTCCCTGCTCTTATATTCTATGCCTCGGCTAATAAAGGAAAGTATCCCATATGCCTTCTTAACCACCTTATCTCCCTGTCCTTCTATCTTCAAGGATCTGTGGACATGCATTCCAAGGTCCTTCTGTTCCTCTACATGTTTTATTGGAAGAGATTATAGAGTACTGTGACCCTTTGTGATGAATGCTGATTAGGTTTCCACCAACAAATAAAGTATAGCTAACGCAACTGAGACTCCTTGTAATCTCATGCTATTGCTAAGCAACAGGCCGAGTCCAGAGGAGCTGATTAGGTGTAGTTTACATCCTCTAATATAATGACTATGACTAGAAACGAGTTAACGGCTTTAGTTTTTTGGGTAAATATAGGATACATTTTCATAAGATGTAAGGTGTTTTATAAGTATATCAACGGCAAGGGGATAACCAGGGAAAGAGTAGGGCCCATTAGGGACCAAAGTGGCAATCTGTGTGTAGAGCCAGAAGATGTGGGTGAGGTTTTAAATTAATATTTTGCATCTGTGTTCACTATGGAGAATGACGATGTAAGCATAGAAATCAGGCAGGGGGATTGTGATATACTTGAACAAATTAGTATTGAGAGGGAGGAGCTACTAGTGGTTTTAGCGGGCTTAAAAGTGGATAAATCCCCAGGCCCAGACGAGATGTATCCCAGGCTGCTGTGTGAGGCAAGGGAAGAGATTGCAGGGGCTCTGACACAAATTTTCTGAACCTCTCTGGCCACAGGGGAGGTGCCAGAGGACTGGAGGACAGCTAACGTAGTACCATTATTCAAGAAGGGTAGTAGGGATAAACCAGGGAATTACAGGCCAGTGAGCCTAACATCAGTGGTAGGGAAATTATTGGAAAAAATTCTGAGGGACAGAATTAGTCTCCACTTGGAGAGGCAAGGATTAATCAAGGATTAGGGGGAGATCATGTCTAACCAATTTGATTGAATTTTTCGAAGGGGTGACTAGGTGTGTGGATGAGGTTAGTGCAGTTGATGTAGTCTACATGGACTTCAGTAAGGCTTTTGACAAAGTCTCACATGGGAGACTGGTCAAGAAGGTAAGAGCCCATGGGATCCAGGGCAATTTGGCACATTGGATCCAAAATTGGCTTAGTGGCAGGAGGCAGAGGATGATGGTCGAAGGTTGTTTTTGTGACTGGAAGCCTGTGTCCAGTGGTGTACCGCAGGGATCGGTGCTGGGCCCTTTGCTGTTTGTAGTGTACATTAATGATTTAGATATGAATGTAGGAGGTATGATCAGTAAGTTCGCAGATGAAATGAAAATTGATGGAGTGGTAAATAGCGAGGAGGGAAGCCTCAGGCTACAGGACGATATAGACGGGTTGGTTAGATGGGCAGAACAGTGGCAAATGGAATTTAAACCTGAAAAGTGTGAGGTGATGCATTTTGGGAGGACAAACAAGGCAAGGGAATACACAATGAATGGTAGGACCCTAGGAAGGACAGAGGATCAGAGGGACCTTGGTGTGGCTGTACATAGATCCCTGAAGGCAGCAGGACAGGTAGATAAGGTGGTTAAAAAGGCATATGGGATACTTGCCTTCATTAGCTGAGGCATAGAATATAAGAGCAGGGAGGTTATGATAGAGCTGTACAAAACGCTAGTTAGGCCACAGCTGGAATACTGTGTGCAGTTCTGGTCGCCACACTATAGGAAGGATGTGATTGCATTGGAGAGGGTGCAGAGGAGATTCACCAGGATGTTACCTTGGCTGGAGCACTTCAGCTATGAAGAGAGACTGGACAGGCTGGGGTTGTTTTCCTTAGAGCAGAGAAGGCTGAGGGGGGACCTGATTGAGGTGTACAAAATTATATGGGGCATAAATAGGGTAGATAGAAAGGAACTTTTCCCCTTAGTAGAGGGGTCAATAACCAGGGGGCATAGTTTCAAGATAAGGGGCAGGAGGTTTAGGGGGGATTTGAGGAAAATCTTTTTCACCCAGACGCTGGTTGGAATCAGGAACTCACTGCCTGAAAGGGTGTTAGAGGCAGTAACCCTCACAACATTCAAAAAGCATTTAGATGAGCACTTGAAACGCCATAGCATACAAGGCTACGGACCAAGTGCTGGAAAATGGGATTAGAATAGACAGGGCTTGATGGCCGGCTCGGACACGATGGGCCGAAGGGCCTCTTTCTGTGCTGTATAACTCTATGACTCTATGGGGGAAAATTCAGTTATTTGCACCTCCCGTTAGCGCCTTAAGAGGGCGCTAATGGGGCGCAAAGCAACTAGCGCCTGGGCACGGCAATGTTTGCGCTGCTCGCGAAATTAACTAAACATTTTGCGGCAGCGCTAAACACTACCACCACGATCTCCTGCGCCGGCGGATCGTGACGTCAGTCGAGTGCACAATGCCCCGGTAGCACCCCGGAGCGGATATTGAGTGGCGCCCCCTGCCTTACCGCCTGCCGCTAGCAACGACAGGATGAGGGGAGCGTTTTGCAGTCAGGAAGGGACTGGTGGAGTGCTATTTAAAGGCGATGGCTTCCTGCCTTTTTTTGTTGGTGACATTTTTGAACCACGCATTCTGAGAGAGAGAGAGAGAGAGAGAGACCTCTAGAGAGATTCAACGCTGTGTGAAGGAGTTTTGGGTACTGAGCAGCACTTTGCAGGTTCATTTTGATTTGCCCTTCCTTGTATCGATTTGGAAGAGACTATGGGGGTTGCACTCTGAGCTCTTTCCCTGGTCCTCTCCATTGTTCTTTCCAGCAGATTTGATGTACAGGTCTCTCCAGGCCAAGATTCAAGTCTGCAATGAGCAGGATGTGGATGGAAAGCAAGATCAACCCTCCCCTTTAAGAACTGGCCGGCGCCATTGTGTGTGTGTTCCATTGCTGACTGACATCACATGAGCTTCGCCAGCGCTCTGAGGTAGCGCCTCGCTCCTTGGCCTTTGCGCCTTAAGACAGATGTGTAGCGCCTGATTTAGCGCTCCAATCACCTCCAGGGGCGATAAAAGTCAAGTTTGCAGTTGGAGGCGATATTTAGCGCCAGGCGCTAATCTTTGCGCCCGGCCGATAATTGCGTCACAAATGGGGCGATACTGAATTTCTCGCCCTATGACTCTAAGATATTATTGCATCATGCTGTTGGTAGTGTGGTATCTGTAGAAAGAATGGGTGCTCCTGGAATCATATAATCAATGTAAATTTAAGCCTGCAGGAGCACTAAATCAATGTATCATGACAAGCCTATCACAAATACCAAGCCAGGACAGCTTCAGGAATAACAGGGCCAATTCTATGGCAGTCTGCTAGGCGAGTGGCACTGAAGGGATATTTACTAGTCCTAGCCCCTTTAGGGCTACCCCGGATCAGGCGTACTTCTCAGACGTTCACTTTCAATTAAAGTTTGAGGTAGCCAAATCCTAAAGACACTTAATTGGGTCTAAAGGTCCGGGCTATCTCTCCCTAAAGGAAAGGAACAACCCGAGAATGTTACCATCCTCTAGATAGCGCTTTTAATAAGTTTAGCTAGACTGTAATGTCCCGGATATTATGAGGGTCCGGAAAACTCCCTCAGAATTCTGTAACTCTCCACCAAAGAGTGTACAGAGATTGAGTTCGCGAGTTTTTGATAAAGAAGGCTTATGTGAGACAATTCTAGAAATATATAGAGATTTATTAAAAGAATTAACATACAATTTACAGTTGGTGAATGAGTCAATCGCAACTTTAACAGTTCTAAAAAGAGAAAACATACTATCTTTTTAACAGAGAATCTTACTTTTAAATCTTAACTTCGCTACAGTATTACAGTTCTTAAAGGTTTCTTATACAGCATATCCATCAATATCAAATACCTTTGATCCCCAAGGTACAAAGAGTGGTAGACTACAGAGCCGCCTCTGTAGCCAAGAATCGCTTTGCCTGATTAAAGCGAGTCTGATATTCCATTTGAGAGTTCAATATTTATACCCTTTTCCAGTGGTATTTCCTTTAAGGTTTTCTGCTGATGCAAGTTAATTATCCCTAGTCATTTTTCTGCCGACCTCTGCAATTCTCACTGCCACATCAGCCAGAATCTTGTCTCATCTCCAGGTGTTCTAGGGTCACCATATAAAAATGGTGTGATGGGCAGGTGTTCCTTATTTTATGTCATCTTTACGAGGGCAGATGTTCCTTATCTTATGTGCCATCTTTATGAAGTTTAAATTGGAACACCTTATCCAGGGTGAACCATTGTTTTGTTCCCAAAAGGTCAGCTTATCGGAGCCCTTCACCTTCTGTTTCAATAAGGTTATTTATTCAGGTTCAACAACTGTCTTATCTCAATAGCCAGAATTCGTACAAAGCTATTTCATAGTTAGGTTTCTAAACTTCCAAACCCAGTTTGTCATGTTTTAATAAGGCCAGAACTCCTTCATAAGATAGTGTATTTTTCTGAACAGGTTATATGGCTTATTCCTTCACAGCACCTCACCAATTGCACATGTGGTCCTATGGAATTGGGTGAATAGGCCTCAGTGCACTCGGTGGTCCTGATTCCATGAGAGGAACAAAAGGTTTGTTTCAGGCACAGACTCAGCGCTGTATAGGCAGTGTGTGCCCGAAGCAAGACGCCCGAAGATCGATAGAAATTGGTCCTCGAGCCTCAGGTAAGTCGCTGGAAAGGAGCGGGGGAGGTTGGAGTGGGCTAGAGTGGGTGGCTAATCGCAATGCCTGTGGAGTCGGGGGAGCACTCCTGCTTCTCCTGGCTCCACAGAAATTTTTTTTAAAATTACTTTCTATTTGTTGGTGGCTGCGAGGCTGCTAACGAATCCATCAGCAACAAACTTCTTGATGGAGTCCTTCAGCAGGAATTAGGCCCCTCATTTACATATTTAAGGGTCCTAATGCCGAGGGGGCCCCATGACCTGCCTATGGCAAATGCACTGTTTCTGCTGGGTCACAAGATGGTCCTGCCACTACTGTCAGCACCTCCGTGTCTGTGTTTGCTGACTACTCCTCTCCCCTACCTGCCTGTTCTGTAGTCCTCTGAGGGAGTCGACTGGGAGATTAGGTCCTCATCCACCTCTCTCCCAGCCATACCCTAGCTGTTGGCTGCCTCTTGTGAATGACCAGGGCTCTAAATCGGACAGACCCTGGGCCGGCACTAAAGAGTGTGAAGCCGCCATCAAGGTGATCTCAAGCCAACCCCTAGCCTCTGGAGACCAGAAGTAACAGCCTCCTGTAAATGGAGCCTAAAGTCTCAACAGCAGCACAGACAATAATGGTCAGCAAAACTACATCTGCACCTGAACCTGAGGGCCTCCCCCACAAGACACCCTGGAGCTGGGACTTGCTCCATGGTGCTGTAAAGATTCATGAAACCATCTTGAAGCCAATACAGAGGTTGAAGCAGGTGTAAACCACCATTTTTGAATATTTTGGGGGTTTTTTTTGCTCCCAATACTTGCCTTCATTATTCTCCATTGTTTCCGCCATTTAAATGGGCACCAAACAAAATATTCTTTTAAGGGTTTCTGAATGTGCTGCAGGATTGACAGGAGACAGCGCTATCCATGAGGAGCCAATAAATGCAGGTGCACTGACGCTCGAGGCATTTTGCCTGCGTCCGTCAATACCCCAGGAATCGTATTTATAAATGCTTCCATATGTACCTGGATGTGTCAGAGAGGACCTGTCTTTACTGTCTTCACTTCACAGGACAGGCTGTGACAGAGTTGTACCATAGCTGCAGGATGACTTAAGGACAACATATGGAAGAGAGATGGTTGCTCCCATAGGAGTGAAGATGTCCGCAGCATCAAGCTTTCATGCTATCATATCCATTCAAGCCAACTCAGGGGATATCTAGACAGTCTGCAGTGCACAAGTGTATCAGGCAAATTAAAACTGCTATGTTTTCAAGTGGAAATCACTTTTCCTGTGAGAAGGTGGCATTAGATCGACAGGGCACAGACCTTTCAACGGGTGGTAGGGTTCCCTCAAGCTCAAGGCATCAAAGATGACAACCATGTGAGCATGGGAGCTCCTCACATGAACCTCATTTCCTACATGAATAGAAAAGGCTTGCATTCAATTACTGTGCAGGCAGTATTCGACCACAGAAACAGTGTGTGCCAAAAGGCAATGGTTGTGTACAATGCTTTTAATAGTACCTGTCAGAGTTACCAACTTAGTTAGTGAGGTCCACAAGAAAAGTGAGTGATAATAACAGTTTCCTCTGTTGCCATCCTGGTACCTGCAAACCTCTTCCTCGTTTGGGCCCAGGTACGAGGCAGTTGGGTAACTACATTGGCTGTCTCAGTGACCTCCCCATTTGTAACTTGCTTTTACTGGAGGGTGACCTTCAGCCCCAAAAATAACAGTGCTGTCCACTTGTCTCCACTGTACCATTGTAAACAATTAGTCAACCTGTTTTTTTAAAGAATGGCTTGAGATGCAAAGGCATTGCCCTTCTGATCTACTATTTTCAGAGTGAGGGAAGATCAGGTGCTGATTGAGGTGTACAAAATTATGAGGGGCATAGATAAGGTAGATAGAAAGGAACTTTTCCCCTTAGTAGAGGGCTCAATAGCCAGGGGGCATAGTTTCAAGGTAAGGGGCAGGAGGTATAGAGGGGATTTGAGGAAAAACTTTTTCACCCAGAGGGTGGTTGGAATCTGGAACTCACTGCCTGAAAGGGTGGTAGAGGCAGGAACCCTCACAACATGCAAGAAGCATTTAGATGAGCACTTGAAATGCCATAGCATACAAGGCTACGGACCAAGTGCTGGAAAATGGGATTAGAATAGATAGGGCTTGATGGCCGGCACGGACACGATGGGCCGAAGGGTCTCTTTCTGTGCTGTATAACTCTATGGGGTAAAAATTCACTTGGTTGCGCCTCCCATTAGCGCCTTAAGAGGGCGCTAATGGGGCGTTAAGCCGCTAACGCCCGGGCGCAGCGCTGTTTGCGCCGCTCGAGAACTTAACTTGAGATTGTGCGGCGGCGCTAAAACTTACCGCTGCGACCACCTGCGCGCGCAGATTGTGACGTCATTCCATGGTGCAACGCCCTTGGGGCGCCCCGGAGCGGAAATTGAGTGGCGCCCCCTGCCTTACCGCCTGGCGCTTCCAACGACCGGAAGACTGGAACGTTATCAATCGGTGTGGGGCTGGGGGGGGCGCTATTTAAAGGGGGCCTCTTCCTGTCTTTTTCTGTGGTCGACATTTATGCACCACTCGTTCTGAGAGAGAGAGAGAGCGATTCGGAGAGAGAGAGAGAGAGACTTCTACATTGACTCAACGCTTTGTGAGGTAGTTTTGCCTAGTTCATCCTAACTTTGTTGCTACTTTAGTTGCTGTACCTCATTACTTTTCTGGCAAAGAGAATATGGGGGCTGCAATGATTGGGGGCGTCGTCCTGCTCCAGCTGAATCGGAGGATAGTGAGACGCAGACAGAGAGTGGCAATGATGGCCAGACGGAGGAGGGCCATCAGGCGCATGTACAGGAGAGCTTACCCTCCCAGGGTATATCGTGAACAGCTCTCCTACATCCATATGTCCGAGGAGCTGTGTTTGCGAAGGCTGCGATTCAGCAAGGAGGTGGTCACTGAGCTCTGCCACCTGCTGCAGCCAGATCTGCAGCCTCAGCTGAGGTCCAGGACGTCTCTGTCGGTGGCAGTGAAGGTCACAGTGGCTTTGAACTTCTACGCCACTGGCTCATTCCAAGCTGCTGTTGGGGACCTCGCCAATATCTCCCAGTTTGCGGTGCATCGCTGCATCCGGCAGGTCACCAATGCCCTCTTCAGAAGGAGACGAGACTTCATCTCTTTCCCTATGACCCCAGACAAGCAGCGTGACCGTGCTCTGGGCTTTGCGAGGGTAGCGGGCTTCCCCATGGTGCAGGGCGCCATTGACTGCACGCATGTGGCTTTGCGTGCTCCGCGAGAGAATGCAGAGGAATTCAGGAACAGAAAGGGGTTCCATTCCTTGAATGTGCAGTTGGTCTGTGACCACAGACAGGTGATACTCGCTGTCAATGCCCACTATCCGGGCAGCTGCCACGATGCTTTCATCCTGCGCCAGACTACTGTGGCAGAAGTTTTCGAGGCACCGCATCAGCCAGTTGGTTGGCTTCTGGGGGACAAGGGGTACGCATTGAGCACCTGGCTGATGACACCGCTCCGTACGCCAAACACCCCTGCTGAGCTGCGGTACAATGAAAGCCATCAAGCAAACAGGAACATTATTGAGCGCACAATCGGCGTGCTGAAACAACGGTTCCGCTGTCTGGACCATTCCGGAGGAGCCCTGCAGTACTCGCCTGAGCAAGTTTCGAACTTCGTAGTCGTGTGCTGCATGTTGCACAACATGGCAATCCTCAGGACCCAGCCAATGCCACCAGGCCTTGTAGCACCACCAGAGGAGGAGGAGGAAGAGGAGGAAGAGGACGAGGACGATGATCATCAGCAGCACCAAGGCGGGAGGGCGGCCCACAATGGTCAAACTGCAAGGGCCGTCCGTCAACGGCTAATAGCAAGCCGCTTCTAGGGCCCCTGCCATTGCTACAAACACTAATCAACCCAGCACGCAACCCCTAAGCCGACCAAGGCACCAATAATTCCAACCACCAGCCATGTATATTTTGAATACAGAAACTTATTTATTTTACAAACTCTGTGTGTGTCAATTCCTCATGACAAACTCATAGAAATAAACACAAAAAAACAGTCAATAACATAACTGGTTCTCACAACCTGGAGATAATGTCCAAAACACTAAACAAAAGTTGGACCATGAACCTCGGCCTTTAATAAAAAAATGACCAGCATTTTGGCACACCTCCTACTTTTTGCCCTTCGAGGGTGATCTCCTTCCCTTGCGCACTTCCCCCCTTCTAACCCTACTGCTCCTCCGTAATGGGACCTCAGTGGCTGCAGCAAGGCTGGTGGAAGGCTGCTGCTCGTCAGACCCTGACACTGCAGATGCCCCTGAAGGACGGCCTCGACCACTTCTGGGCCTGGAGGGCCCGGCTGCAGACTGCACCAACTCTGCATGGGCGGCAGCAGTCTGTCCCAAAGGCGGTGGCAAGTGCAGTGGAGAAGTGACAGTGTTGGCAGCAGGAATGCTGTCATCGTGAGAGAGGACAGCAACTCCCTGCTCGCCCGACACACTGGCACTCCCACGGGGCAGCACTTCAGCATCCGGAGCAATTTGCCGGAGAACAGATTGCTGGCCTGCTGCGGCGCGGTGACAGCCCCGGGGACATGTGCACGAACCATCGAGGATGGCAGCAGTCAGTGCTCGCGTGGCCTCAATCTGAGTCTGCATGAGAGCAGTCTCAGATGGGTTCCTGGCAGCCAGTGACTGAATTGCAGCACTAAGCTTTAGTGTGGCATCCGCCTGTGCTACAGCGAAGTGCTCCACACTCCTTGCCAGTGATTCAATGCATTCGGGCACCCTTCCCACTGCACCCATGAGCTCAGTGTGCATGCCCACCGCCTGGCTGTTCATTTCTGCAATCAGCCGCTCCTCCTCTGCGTCCATTGCAGTAGGAGTGTCTGGCATACTCTCCCTCTGGGGAGAAGGCCCCCGTTCTTCCCTACCCCCCCCATGGCGTTGCTGCAGCCCGCTGGGTCCTGGAGCTTCACCATCATCAGCCCCTTCCCCCCTGCTCCCCTCCGGGGAAGGCGTGTTCCCAGTGTGGGCATGGGCTTCCTCGGGAGAGGGTGGCACTGATGCTCCGGCTTCCTCTTCCTCCTCAGCTGCAGCATCACTCCCAGTGGGAGCTTCAGGGCCCGTCTCCTCAGCTGGTGAATCACCATCTGAAAGCAGGGAGGTACAAGAGTGGCTTTAGCGTGAGGACAGGGTGGCAGTAAGGGAGGAATAAGTGCAGCGAGTTAGCAAGTTGGATTGAAAGTGTCAAAGGCTGGTATTGTGAGGGACAAGTGGAAGGACAGAGGACAAAAAGGTGATGACCTTACCATTGCTGTCCACAACGGGGTCGGCGTCTCCAGTGGCGACGGGACCGATCACCCGGCTTGCCACAATCCTGTGGACGCGCTCCTCCAGATCGCTGAGGGGTTGCAGCTGAAGCCGCCCTCCACCCGTCCGTTGCTGCTGTCTCCGATTATGAGCCAGCTTAGCCTGCAAGAAAAAGGACAGCATCTGAGTAAATATACAGCCATGGTCTTGCCTGATGTGCCTCCCATAGGTGAATAGCCCTTACAATATACAGCCATGGTCTTGCCTGATGTGCCTCCCATAGCTGAATAGCCCTTACAGTATGCAGCCATGGTCTTGCCTGATGTGCCTCCCATAGGTGAATAGCCCTTACTGTATGCAGCCATGGTCTTGCCTGATGTGCCTCCCATAGGTGAATAGCCCTTACTGTATGCAAAGTGTGGAATGTGTGTGTGTGTTTCATGAAAGGGCCATAGGTGTTGGATGAGTGTTGTGCATTGGGGTTTTAAGACCCTCTGGCCATAGAGTGAGGTTGAGATGGAGGGATGGAGAGGTATTGAGAAAAAGCCACTCACCCTGACGACCCGAGTGAGGTCGTTGAACTTTTTGCGGCATTGAGTATGGGTCCTGGGCACCATGCTCCTGGAGGAGACGCTCTGAGCCACCTCCCTCCACACTCTTCTGAACTCGCGTGGCAAAGGCCTCCTGCCACTCTCCGGGAACAGTATGCATCGTCTGCGCTCCACTGCGTCAACCAGAGCATCCAAGGCCCGCTCGGTGAAGCGATGAGCGCGTTCTCTCACCCTCTGCATGCTTGGCAGCAAAATGGATTACAGGTCTCTCCAGGCTGAGATTCAAGGCTGCAATGAGCAGGGTGTGGCTGGGGAGCAAGTGGCCCCCCCCGCTTTAAGAAGTGTCCGGCGCCATTGTGTCTGTGTTCCCTCGCTAACTGGCAGCAGCTGCGCTGCGCTCGTGCGCTGAGTTAGCGCCTCACTCCTTGGCCTTTGCGCCTTAAGAGAGGTGTGCAGCGCCTAATTTAGCGCTCCACTCACCTCCCGGGGCGGTAAAAGTGAAGTTTCCTGTCAGTGCCGATAATTAGTGCCAGGCGCTAATATTTGTGTCCGGACGATATTTGCGCCCCAAATGGGGCGCGACCTAATTTCTACCTATGACTCTATGGGGTAAAAATTCAGTTGGTTGCGCCTCCCGTTAGCGCCTTAAGAGGGCGCTAATGGGGCGCAAAGCTGCTAACGCCCGGGCGCAGCGATGTTTGCGCCGCTCGGAAACTTAACTAGAGATTGTGCGGCGGCGCTAAAACTTACCGCTGCGACCACCTGCGCGCGCAGATTGTGACGTCATTCCATGGTGCAACGCCCTTGTGGCGCCCCGGAGCGGAAATTGAGTCGCGCCCCCTGCCTTACCGCCTGGCGCATCCAACGACCGGAAGACTGGAACGCTATCAATCGCTGTGGGGCTGGGGGGGGCGCGCTATTTAAAGGGGGCCTCTTCCTGTCTTTTTCTGTGGTCGACATTTTTGCACCACTCGTTCTGAGAGAGAGAGAGCGATTCGGAGAGAGAGAAAGAGAGACTTCTGCATTGAGTCAACGCTTTGTGAGGTAGTTTTGCCTACTGATCCTAACTTCGCTGGTACTTTAGTTGCTGTCCTTCATTACTTTGCTTGCAAAGAGAATATGGGGGCTGCACTGATTGGGGGCGTCGTCCTGCTCCAGCTGAATCGGAGGATACAGAGACGCAGAGAGAGAGTGGCAATGATGGCCAGACGGAGGAGGGCCAACAGGCGTATGTACAGGAGAGCTTACCCTCCCAGGGTATATCGTGAACAGCTCTCCTACATTCATATGTCTGAGGAGCTGTGTTTGCGAAGGCTGCGATTCAGCAAGGAGCTGGTCACTGAGCTCTGCCACCTGCTGCAGCCAGATCTGCAGCCTCAACTGAGGTCCAGGACGTCTCTGTTGGTGGCAGTGAAGGTCACAGTGGCTCTCAACTTTTACGCTACTGGCTCATTTCAAGCTGCTGCTGGGGACCTCGCCAATATCTCCCAGTTCGCGGTGCATTGCTGCATCCGGCAGGTCACAAATGCCCTCTTTAAAAGGAGACGAGAGTTCATCTCTTTCCCCATGACCCCAGACAAGCAGCGTGACCGCGCTCTGGGCTTTGCGAGGGTAGCGGGCTTCCCCATGGTGCAGGGCGCCATTGACTGCACGCATGTGGCTTTGCGTGCTCCGCATGAGAATGCCGAGGAATTCCGGAACAGAAAGGGGTTCCATTCCTTGAATGTTCAGTTGGTCTGTGACCACAGACAGCTGATACTCGCTGTCAATGCCCACTATCCTGGCAGCTGCCACGATACTTTTATCCTGTGCCAGACTACTGTGGCAGAACTTTTCGAGGCACCGCATCAGCCAATTGGTTGGCTTCTCGGGGACAAGGGGTATGCATTGAGCACCTGGCTGATGACACCGCTCCGTACACCCAACACCCCTGCTGAGCTGCGGTACAATGAGAGCCATCAAGCTACCAGGAACATAATTGAGCGCACAATCGGCGTGCTGAAGCAACGGTTCCTCTGTCTCGACCATTCTGGAGGAGCCCTGCAGTACTCGCCTGAGCGAGTATCGAACTTCGTTGTCGTGTGCTGCATGTTGCATAACATGGCAATCCTCAGGACCCAGCCAATGCCACCAGGCCTTGGAGCACCACCAGAGGAGGAGGAGGAAGAGGAGGAAGAGGACGAGGAGGATGATCATCAGCAGCACCAAGGCGGGAAGGCAGCCCACAATGGTCAAACTGCAAGGGCCGTCCGTCAACGGCTAATAGCAAGCCGCTTCTAGGGCCCCTGCTGTGGAAATGGCTTCTGCCATTGCTAACAACATTAATGAACCCAGCACGCAACCCCTAAGCCGGCCAAGGCACCAATAATTCCAACCACCAACCATGTATATTTTGAATACAGAAACTTATTTATTTTACAAACTCTGTGTGTGTCAATTCCTCATGACAAACTCATAGAAATAAACACAAAAAAACAGTCAATAACATAACTGGTTCTCACAACCTGGAGATAATGTCCAAAACACTAAACAAAAGTTGGACCATGAACCTCGGCCTTTAATAAAAAAATGACCAGCATTTTGTCACACCTCCTACTTTTTGCCCTTCGTGGGTGATCTCCTTCCCTTGCGCACTTCCCCCCTTCTAACCCTACTGCTCCTCCGTAATGGGACCTCAGTGGCTGCAGCAAGGCTGGTGGAAGGCTGCTGCTCGTCAGACCCTGACACTGCAGATGCCCCTGAAGGACGGCCTCGACCACTTCTGGGCCTGGAGGGCCCGGCTGCAGACTGCACCAACTCTGCATGGGCGGCAGCAGTCTGTCCCAAAGGCGGTGGCAAGTGCAGTGGAGAAGTGACAGTGTTGGCAGCAGGAATGCTGTCATCGTGAGAGAGGACAGCAACTCCCTGCTCGCCCGACACACTGGCACTCCCACGGGGCAGCACTTCAGCATCCGGAGCAATCTGCTGGAGAACAGATTGCTGGCCTGCTGCGGCGCGGTGACAGCCCCGGGGACATGTGCACGAACCATCGAGGTTGGCAGCAGTCTGTGCTCGCGTGGCCTCAATCTGAGTCTGCATGAGAGCAGTCAGAGATGGGATCACGGCAGCCAGTGACTGAATTGCAGCACTAAGCGTTAGTGTGGCATCCGCCTGTGCTACAGCGAAGTGCTCCACACTCCTTGCCAGTGACTCAATGCATTTGGCACCCTTCCCACTGCACCCATGAGCTCAGTGTGCATGCCCACCGCCTGGATGTTCATTTCTGCGATCAGCCGCTCCTCCTCTGCGTCCATTGCAGTAGGAGTGTCTGGCATACTCTCCCTCTGGGGAGAAGGCCCCCGTTCTTCCCTACCCCCATGGCGTTGCTGCAGCCCGCTGGGTCCTGGAGCTTCACCCTCATCAGACCCTTCCCCCCTGCTCCCCTCCAGGGAAGGCGTGTTCCCAGTGTGGGCATGGGCTTCCTCGGGAGAGGGTGGCATTGATGCTCCGGCTTCCTCTTCCTCCTCGGCTGCAGCATCACTCCCAGTGGCAGCTTCAGGGCCCGTCTCCTCAGCTGGTGAATCACCATCTGAAAGCAGGGAGGTACAAGAGTGGCTTTAGCGTGAGGACAGGGTGGCAGTAAGGGAGGAATAAGTGCAGCGAGTTAGCAAGTTGGATTGAAAGTGTCAAAGGCTGGTGTTGTGAGGGACAAGTGGAAGGACAGAGGACAAAAAGGTGATGACCTTACCATTGCTGTCCAGAACGGGGTCGGCGTCTCCAGTGGCGACGGGACCGATCACCCAGCTTGCCACAATCCTGTGGACGCGCTCCTCAAGATCGCTGAGGGGTTGCAGCTGAGGCCGCCCTCCACCTGTCCGTTGCTGCTGTCTCCGATTATGCGCCAGCTTGGCCTGTAAGAATAAGGACAGCATCTGAGTAAATATACAGCCATGGTCTTGCCTGATGTGCCTCCCATAGGTGAATAGCCCTTACTGTATGCAGCCATGGTCTTGCCTGATGTGCCTCCCATAGGTGAATAGCCCTTACTGTATGCAAAGTGTGGAATGTGTGTGTGTGTTTCATGAAAGGGCCATAGGTGTTGGATGAGTGTTGTGCATTGGGGTTTTAAGACCCTCTGGCCATAGAGTGAGGTTGAGATGGAGGGATGGAGAGGTATTGAGAAAAAGCCACTCACCCTGACGACCTGAGTGAGGTCGTTGAACTTTTTGCGGCATTGAGTATGGGTCCTGGGCACCATGCTCCTGGAGGAGACGCTCTGAGCCACCTCCCTCCACACTCTTCTGAACTCGCGTGGCAAAGGCCTCCTGCCACTCTCAGGGAAGAGCATACATCTTCTGCGCTCCACCGCGCCAACCAGAGCATCCAAGGCCCGCTCGGTGAAGCGATGAGCTCGTTCTCTCACCCTCTCCATCCTTGGCAGCAAAATGGATTCACAGGTCTCTCCAGGCCGAGATTCAAGGCTGCAATGACTCTGAAACTGTTTTTTGTTTGCTCAAGGCAGAATCCAAAGTCAAGTGAGTCCATGGGCTGGATTTTACCAGCCCTGAGGAGGCGGGTTTGCAGGCGGGACTGCTGGGAAAATCAAAAAGAATGGGAGCGGGTCCCGAACCCGTTCCCAACCCGGCTCCAACAAATCTTCAAGGGAGTCGGATCCCCAATTTGCGCAGGGACCTGACTCCTAGCGGTGGGTAGAGGATTATAGCCAGTTAACTGCCTGTTAACAGGTAGTTAACAGGCAGTTAGGAGGCTTTTTCCCATTTTGCGACTTCTGCTACGGGCTTCCCAACGTTGGGGAACCCCGCCAGGGTAAGTGAGGTCTGTTGTAATGTTTGTGTATAGATGACAGCTGCAGAAGTGGTGTGAAGGATCCAAATGGACACTGGTGAGTATCAGAGGTAAGGAAATGTTGGGAAAGTCATTATTAATGTGTTTTGATTTTTCTGTAGGTGACAAGCTTTGAAGTGATTGTGTGGCCTCACCTCATTTGGGAGAAGTGACAGATCGCTTCTGTATCCTCACCTGCAGCTGCCATCTGTTTTATCCTAAGGAGAGAGTCATTGGAGAGCCTGGGTTCAAAGGCTCACCTTTGTACAGTGATTGTCAGTGTTTGACAGCACCTCAATGCTGTTAAACACTGTCAAATCATCTGCCAAAAATAGATGGTTCATGTGCCTTTAAAAAAACTGGCAGATGAAGCGTCATCAACTGACGTTATCTGATACCGGCTTTCCCTTAATTGGCCAGCAAGCCCACAGGGTGGGCTTAACAAGGCCAATCACGGGAAAATAGCGTCTGTGCATCGGACTTTGCTGGGGGCGAGACTAGCAGTCCCGCCCCCAACTCGTCTCGATAAATAAAATCCAGCCCATAAGGTCTGTTGCCATGGGAGACAGCCCTCTCAGAGTATCCAGTTGATGCATTTGACAACTTCAGTCTCTGCCAAAAAAAGTATTCCAATGCCTGAAAAGAAGCCGGTCAGATCAAAACCTCTACCTCACACAGAGCAACCCTTCTCACCCTTTCCTTGTTTTTACCCTGCAGGGTAAGTTGGTGCATAACATGTGTGAGAGTGCGAAGACTGGTGGAGGAGCCTTTTTGAAACATTTGGCACCACATTTGGCACCACATGAGGAGAGGGCCCTGCAGCTGCAGGGGCACCAGGTGTGCCATGCACCATGCCCAGGCCGACGTTGGCGCAGTTTTTGCATCAACAGGTGAGTTTCATAGCCTTTTGCTTTGTCGCCTGAGCAGCGAGTCACCCAAAGATGACACTAAGAGGGGGGAATGATAGCTATTTATGAAATTATAAATGGGATTAATAGGCCGGATGTGGCACTATTGGCCTCCACTCATGGCTGCAGAGTATGGCCACTACCATTGACCTCTAGGTCGAATTTTCTCCATGCAATGTAACAAATGTAAATGCTGCATCATTGTTGTCTTTTATTCTTCCTTCCCACGGCTCCACAAGGACTAGCTGAGACAGGGGCAGAGAACACTAGTAACCCACACTTTTGATGAAGCTGGGACCTGTGTCCTAGTGAATTAAATAACTAGGGCTGTAGATAAGACTTTAAACTAAAAGGGGGAGGGCGGGGCAAGGGGTCAGGTGAGGGGAAATTTAGAAATCTAAAGAGAAAAATCAAGGCAATGGAGCAGTGTAGTGATTTGGGTAATGATAAGTAGAGTGTGACACGAAGGGACAGAGAGTTTAACAATAATATTGCATCAGCGAATAGGTTAAAGCAGGGAATAATGATAAAAAGTTAAAATTTAAGGCTTTTTATCTGAATGCATGAAGCATTCGTAACAAGATAGATGAATTAATGGCACAAATAGAGATAAATGGGTTTGATCTAATAGCAATTACAGAGATATGTTTGCAAGGTGACCAAGGTTGGGAACTAAATATTCCAGGGTACTGGACATTTTGAAAAGACAGGCAGAATGGAAAAGTGGGAGGGGTGGTAGCCCTGATAATAAAGGATGACATAAGCACAGTAGTGAGAAAGGATTGTGGCTCGGAAGATCAGGAAGTAGAATCAGTATGGGTGGAGATAAGAAATAATAAGTGGCAGGAAACATTGGTGGGAGTAGTATATAGATCCCCTAACAGTAGCTATACCGTTGGACAGAGTATTAATCAAAAAATAATAGGAACTTGTAACAAAGGTAATACAATAATCATGGGGAACTTTAATCTTCATATAGACTGGGCAAATCAAATTGGCAAAGGTAGTCTGGAGGATGTGTTCATGGAATGCATTCGAGACAGTTTCCGAGAACAATGCATCATAAACCAACCAGGGAATAGGATATTTTAGATATTGTATTGTGTAATGAGACAGGGCTAATTAGTAATCTCATAGTAAAGGATCCTATGGGGAAGAGTGATCATAATATGATAGAATTTCACATTGGGTTTGAGAGTGAAATACTTAAATCTGAAACTAGAGTCTTCAATTTAAATAAAGCCAGTCACATAGGTATGAAGGGTGGGTAGGCTAAGGTAGATTGGGAAATTAAATTAAAAGATATGACAGTAGATAAGCAGTGGCAAACATTTAAAGAAATATTCCAAAATACTCAATGAATATACATTCCATTGAGAAATAAAAACTCCATGGGAAAAGTGATCCATCCGTGACTAACTAAAGAAGTTAAGGATAATATTAGATTAAAAGAAGAGGCTTATAATGTTGCAAAGAATAGCAGTAAGTTTGAGGATTGGGAGAGCAAAGGATGAACAGAAAATTGATAAAAAGGGAGAAAATAGAATATGAGAGTAAACTAGCAAGAAATATACAAACAGATTGTAAGAGCTTCTACAAGTATGTAAAGAGGAAGAGAGTAGCAAAAATAAGTATTGGTCCCTTAGAGGCTGAGACAGGAGAAATTATAACAGGGAATAAGGAAATGGCTGAGACATTAAGCAAATATTTTGGCCGGATTTTTCTGTACTTGGGTGGGTCGGGTGTGGGAGGTCGGTGTGACAGGTCGTGACCCCGTTGTTGCTTCCATCTTGCTGCTGAGATTGACTTTGCGCTAATGGGGCTTATTAAGCCCACCCTGCGCATTACCCGGCCCAATTAAATGATGCGGGTCTGATGACGTCATCAATGATGTGTTTTCAGCCAGGATATTTAAAGGAGCCATGGCCACATTGGGTTTGAAGGTTCAACTAGGAGTGTGCAGGCAGCACACTGGAGGTTTTGATTGCTCCAAACAGTTGGAGAGATGGCTGCACAGAGGCAGAGGGCTGCACCCAGGTTCTCAGATGACTCCCTCCATATGCTTGTGGAGGGAGTCAGAGCACGCAGGGAAATCCTCTTCCATTTGAATGGGCGGAAGAGACCTCATCAGGAGAACAAAAGAGCCTGGCTCCAAATTGCAGAGGAGGTCAACAGCAGGGATGTGTTCAGGTGGACCTGGGTGCAGTGCCGAAAACGTTTCCACAATCTCAGTAGATCAGGAACGGTGAGTACAAAGCCACACTCAACTTTATCCTGCTGCGCCTCTCATCACATCCCCATCACTCTGCCTTCCCAACCCTGCACCTGCACATCCTTACTCACACCAACATACCTTGCACATCCACCCAGCCCTCTCTCTCTATCTACATTATCACATCCCCATCTTACTAGCTACCCCTCACACTCACCGTCATCCTAGTGCAATCATACCAACTAACAACACACAAGGAAGCCATTTGGCATTGGCACCCCACTCCATCATAGTTTCGCCCTAAAGATGCAACCCAGCCATTCCTTACACTCATTCTATCACTCTCACTCAACCTTCTTTTCTGTCCCTCCTTGCATGAGAAGATAATGCACAACAAGAGGGAGAGGGAGAGAACTGGAGGTGGGCCTCCATCATTTACCACCCTCACAACAGCAGAGGAGGCTGCGTTGGAAGTATTGGGAGTGGCCGAGCAGCTGGAGGTGGAAGACGGAGAGAGGGGGACATCTCAGCAACCTGGTGACAGAATTACATCTAATACAGCTACATGTCATACATCAGTCACTCATATGGGGACTGATGTCATCAGCCACTGAATGGTCCTCATGTGCATAATGGTATATGTACCCATTTTTCATATGGCATATCTAACTCATATCTTTACTCTCCCACAGGTCCATCAAGAGCCCCCCCTACTCGCCCTATCCACCCCCCCCCCCCCCCCGCCACTGTCCAGGAGGAAGAAGAAGACGACTCCTCAGAGGAGCCTCCAGCCTCTGAGGGTGCACCATCACCAGACATAAGCACACCCAGCACCAGCGCAGAGACACACACCTCAGTGGTCCAACGCAAGATAAAGTAGTGTTGTCACCGGGTCCGTCACAAGTCACAAGTGATCAAGAGCAGATGGTGTTGACAGGGACAGCAGTGGAGACTCCTCGCCGGAGGGCGCAAGACACTCCCAGCTCTACTCAGCTGCATGCAGAAGCTGAGCCTCAGGGGCCATCCAGAAAGAAGGCAATCCTGGAGGTGCAGAAAGAAGTGCAGGAGGCTCTGACAGATTTTGCAACCGTGATGTCTGAAAATGTTCAGAGAATGGAGGAATCGATCTCCAACATGAGCACCACCGTATTGCAGGCGATGGTGACTGTAGGCTCTTCCATGGATTGGATGGCCACCTGCATGGAGCAGCTAATGCGCCGCTCAGAGGAGCACATGTTATCTATGGAGAATAGATGGCTATCTATGGAGCATAGATGGCAGAGGCTCAGAGACCTCCTATCTAGGAGGGATGTCAGTGTAGATGTGGGTTCTCATGGCCACATCCATGTGCAGCAAGGTGCCTTCCAGCTCCTTGCAAGCAGGGAGGTGCGGGTGGCCTATGAGAGGGATCATGATGAGAGGGGATGTGGAAGTGGGGGGCTCTTCTCAAAGCGCTTACACTTCTTCCCCATTGCCACCCCCTCAGTCAGAGCCCCAGATGGTTCCTCGGATCGCGATGGCCGAGTCTGCCCCTGCACAGTCGCAGGAGGAGCAGACTTTGGCGGGGCCATCACAGGCTCCAAAACCCAGAGGACGTCTGCCAAGAGTAAGCAGACACAGCAGGGAAGTGAGCAGGCTGCCTCTACCTCTGCTGAAGCCACAGGGGTAGCACCTTGTAGAAGCACGTGGAAGAGAAAGATGATGTACAAGTAGATTCACAAGGGTAGCCACGTGTTTTAGTCAATGTTAATGTCTAGTTTCCATTACTGTATTGTCAACAATAAAAATCTTTATTTTCACCAGTTTCCTGTCTTGGACACATTTGTGCGCACCTTTGGAAGTGGCTTAGTGAGTTGCAGTGAATGGTGAGACATAACAGTACCTCCAGCAATGGTGGTCAGTGTGAAAGGAATGGCTTGGTCATTGTAGGGATCTTTTATGGTGTTGCTGTGGGGTGCTGCCAACCTGGCACAGCATGTGGCAGCCATATGGGTGTACTGCATAAAGTTAAGTAAATCTGGACATGATGAGGCCATCCCTGGCCTCCCGGGCAGCAATGTGCTCAGGTGCTGGTGGGATCTGGATCGTAATTTCCTCCAGCTCCTGTTCCTTCTCATCTTCCAACTAATGCTCCTCCTCCTCCTCCTGCTCCTCCTCCTCTGAAGAGGCTGTGCGCTCAGTGCCTTGCTCCTCTTGCAGCGCTAATCCTCGCTGCTGTTGTGCAGGACGCAGCAGACCACGACGATTCTGGAGACCCTGGCGTACTGAAGGACTCCTCCAGATCTGTCAAGGCATCTGAAGCACATTTTGAGCATGCCTATTGTCTGCTCTATGACACATCTGGTGGAAATATGGTTTTCATTGTATCTCTCTGGGCCTCAGTACTTAGAATCATAGAATCATAGAATAGTTACAGCACAGAAGGAGGCCATTTGGCCTCTCGAGCCCGTGCCGGCTCTCTGCAAGAGCACTTCAGCTAATCCCACTCCCCTGCCCTTTTCCCGTAGCCCTGCAATTTTTTTTCCTTCAGGTACTTATCCAATTCCCTTTTGAACGTCACGATTGAGTCTGCCTCCACCACCCTTTCAGGCAGTGCATTCTAGATCCTAACCACTCGCTGCATAAAAAAGTTTTTTCATCTGTCTCCTTTAGTTCTTTTGCCAATCGCCTTAAATCTGTGTTATCTGGTTCTCGACCCTTCCGCCAATGGGAACAGTTTCCCTCTAGCTACTATGTCCAGACCTCACATGATTTTGAATATCTCTATCAAATCTCCTCTCAACCTTCTGTGGAGAAGGAGATCAACCCCAGCTTCTCTAGTCTATCCACGTAACTGAAGTCACTCATCCCTGGAATCATTCTCGTAAATCTTTTCTGCACCCTCTCTAAGGCCCTCACATCTTTCCTAAAGTGCGGTGCCCAGAATTGGACACAATACTCCAGTTGAGGCCGAACCAGTGTTTTATAAAGGTTCATCATAACTTCCTTGGTCTCCTCAAGGGTATCATTAGTCACATCTTCAGTGGATAGCCTTTGTCTCCAAGCAGCCAGCTGGAAACTCTGTTTGGAGGAGCAAAGAGCTGAGGAGAGTGGACTGGCGAAGGATGAAAGAGTCATGGCAGCTGCCAGGGAATTTGGCGCACACATGCATGATGATTTTCCTATGGTTGCATACCAGCTGCACATTGATGGAGTGGAAGCCCTTGCGGTTCACAAAGATTATGATGGTGTGCGCTGATGGGCACATGTTTGCAGTCAATGACATCCTGCACCCGTGGGAAGCCAGTTAGTGTGGCAAAGACAAGCACCCACTCAGTAACATTGGCTTCATCAGTGGCAAAGTTGATATAATTGGCTGACTTGTCAAACATGGCATCATTGACCTGTGTGATGCATCTGTGGGTGGCCAACTGCGAGATGCCGCAAATGTCTGCTGCAGATCCCTGGAAGGAGCCTGAGGCGAAGAAGTTGAGGGCGCTGGTGACTTTGACAAACACTGGTAAGTCATACCCACCCACTCCTCTGGGCTACAGGTCTTGCTCCAGCAATGGGCAAATGTCTGCGACGACCTGGCACGATAGCCTGAGCCTCCTTTGGCACTGCTGCTCAGTCATGTTGAGGAAGCTAATCCTCTGCCTGTATACCCTGTGTTGTGGGTATCACTTCCGGAGCGGTGCAGCCCTGTTCTGATGCCCTCTGTCCTGTGCAGCATCAGGTGGTTGAGGAGAAGGTTGGTAGTGGTGTTGTTGTTGGTGCTGATGGTGTGCCTGGTGCTGCTGGTGTTGGGCTCATTGTGGTCTGATTCTGAGGACCAAGGTGAGACAGTATAATGGCACCCATGCTGATGGGATAGATGGCAGGTCAAGTAAAGATCAGAGGAGCAAGCTGTCAATGGTGTGATAGGTTGTTACAATGAGGTGAGATTGGATGGCGACTTTGCTGGAAGCATTTGCAGCCTATAGAAAGCTAAATTTGTTCTGGGAATGCAGTCAGCAACAACTTCTGCCTGAATAAGTGACCAGCTGTGAGGTGGGAGCTTTTATAGTACATTTCATACTGTCATCTAATCAGCTGGAGCATTGGCCACTCAACTTCTGCCTCAGGCTGACAGACCTGGTTCCTGAGCTACGTGAATCCCTTGGGCAGCCAGGGAAATTTGAAAGGTAGGCTGACAAATGCTCTAAAGGGTCTGACAACTACTGTGAAGGAATAAGCCATATTCAGAAAAATACACCATTCTATGAAAGCATTCTGGCCTTATTAAAACATGACAAACTGGGCTTGAAAATCTAAAAACCTAACAATGGAGAAGCTGTATTGTATTGCATTCAGGCTATTGGGATAAGATAAGTTGTTGACACTGAATCAATAACCTTATTGAAACAGGAGGTTGGAGGCTCCTGAAGTCTAAAGCTTTGGAAAGAACACAATGGTACACACTGTTAAGGTGTTCTAAATTACACTTCGGAAAGAAACACATAAAATTAAGAAACATATGCCTTCGTAAAAATGACATCAAATGAAACACAGGAGACACGATTCTGTGTTGCAACCAGCTGAGGTAACTAAGAATTGCATAGATCACCCTGGTTGAGGTGTTTTAATTTACACTTCATAAAAAGACACAAACAGAAGACCTTGGTAAGAATGACATCAAATAAATGCACCTGCTGTTACATTGGAATACCTAGAGGAGAGGAGAGATATAATTCTGTGTTACTACCAGCTGAGGTGACTGTAAGAATAGCAGGGGTCAGCAGAAAAATGACTCGAGATAATTAGTTACATCAACAGAAAACTTCAAAGGAAATACCACTGAAAAAGGATATAAATATTGAACTTTCAAATGGGATGATAGATTCGCTGTAAAGGGGCAAAGCAATTCTCAGGCTTCAGAGGTGGCTCTGTAAGTCTACAACTCTTTGTACCTCGGGGATCAAGGTATTGTACTGTATTTGATTTTGGTGGATATCCTGGAATAAAGACTAAGGGGGAAAAATTCAGTTGGTTGCGCCTCCTGTTAGTGCCTTAAGAGGGTGCTAATGGGGCGCAAAGCAACTAGCGCCCGGGCTCAACGATGTTTGCGCCACTCGCAAAATTAACTAGACATTTTGCGGCAGCGCTAAACACTACCGCCACGATCTCCTGCGCCGGCAGATTGTGACGTCAGGCAAGTGTGCAACGCCCCGGTAGTGCCCCGGTGCGGATATTGAGTGGCGCCCCCTGCCTTACCGCCTGCCGCTAGCAATGACAGGTTGAGGGGAGCGTTTTGCAGTCAGGAAGGGACTGGGGGAGTGCTATTTAAAGGCGACTGCTTCCTGCCTTTTTTTGTTGGTGACATGTTTGAACCACACATTCTGAGAGAGAAAGGGAGAGACTTCTAGAGAGATTCAACGCTGCGTGAAGGAGTTTTGGGTACTGAGCAGTACTTTGCAGGTTCATTTTGATTTGCCCTTCCTTGTATCGATTTAGAAGAGACTGTGGGGGCTGCACTCTGAGCTCTTTCCCTGGTTCTCTCCATTGTTCTTTCCAGCAGATTTGATGTACAGGTCTCTCCAGGCCGAGATTCAAGGCTGCAATGAGAAGGATGTGGATGGAAAGCAAGATCAACCCTCCCCTTTAAGAACTGGCCGGCGCCATTGTGTCTGTGTTCCATTGCTGACTGACATCACATGAGCTTCTCCAGCGCTCTGAGTTAGCGCCTCGTTCCTCGGCCTTTACGCCTTAAGACAGATGTGCAGCGCCTGATTTAGCGCTCCAATCACCTCCAGGGGCGATAAAAGTCAAGTTTGCAGTCGGAGGCGATAATTAGCGCCAGACGCTAATCTTTGCGCCCGGCCGATAATTGCGCCCCAAATGGGGCGATACTGAATTTCTCCCCCTAAGAACTGTAAAATTGAAGCGAAGTTAAGATCTGATGATAAGAATTATAAGCTTTCTGTTTTTGGAACTGTTAATGTTGCGATTGAAACACCTACTGTAATTACATGTCGGTTCTTTAATAAATCTATATATTTTTAGAATTATCTCACATAATACTTCTGTATCAAACTCGCGAACTCAATTTCAGTACGCTCTTTGGTGAGGAGTTGCAGAATTCTGGGGGAGTTTTCCGGACCCTCATAATATCCGGAACGTTACAGTCTAGCTAAACTTATTAAAAGTGCTATCTGGAGGACGGTAACATCTTCAGGTTGTTCCTTTCCTTTAGGGAGAGATAGTCTGGACCTTTAGACCCAATTAAGCATCTTTAGGATTCGGCTACCTCAAACTTTAGTTGAAAGTGAACGTCTGGGGAATACGCCTGATCTGGGGTATCCCTAAAGGGGCTAGGACTAGTAATAATCCCTTCACTACCTGTTAATGATTTGAATTAGGTCCCCATTTGAGTGCGTCTGAAAGGATTGTTAACCATTCTGGTATCACTTCACAATAAAATACTTCTAGTGGCAACATTTTTTAAAATATAAAATATGACAATTAATATTTAAAATTATCAATGTTTTCTGCACTCCAATTGTATGATTCTTAGTATGAAATATAAATAACATAGCGTTTAATACATTTCCCAAGTGATAGAAACTGTGCTGCTTGCATGTGGTTACCGAAGAAAGAGTGAGTGAGGTGACCTTACAATAGCAGGTTAAATGGTACATTGATTAACCAGTGTATATGTTTCCAGCAACCTGCTATTAAGAGCATGAATCCAGGTTACGTGATGATACAAGGGAAAAGAAAAGAACCATGAACTAAGTTTTCACGCACACATCCATGCACCTAACCCCGATCTTCAATATGCAAAGTGTCTGTTAAGTGATGATGCGTGTGGTCCATTGTGTCTGAACCTTAACTAGGTACTTGTTTATACAGATAGGAAGTTATCAGTCCACAGTTACTACCCACACCGTAATTCCTGAAGAATCTGGTCTGGTTTAAATCTCTTGCAAAGGAAGGCTTATGACAGAATGGAGACTGCCTGGCAGGACCGTGAGCACAAACTAAAAGCCAGTGGACTTGGCAGCACAAACCAGCTAATAGAAGGTTGAACAGCTAAATGATTTATTTCACTTTAGTGAACAGTCAAAGGATGAGAATCTTTCCATTGACCTCAAATTATCTTTTTTAACCTTCAAGTGGAAAGCAGATGCCAAATTATATATTTTATTACATAATTTTAACACAATACTGATATATGAAATAAGTCCAACTATCAAGTTTTTAAAATGTAATTTCAATGGAAGAGACTGAAAGAAGTTTCTGTGGATGTGGCTTAGTTTTGACAGATTTTGTGGGCGTGTCTTCCCTTACGCAGAGGCTGTACGCTGCACTCCTGGCTTCCCTGATGTCATACGCTGCGCACAACTCTGCAGCGCCGAAGAGGGAGTCTACATTCTGGGCCTCGCACAAGGTAAGTTTGTATTCTTTTTGGAGGTCGGCAGTGTACTCTGTAGCATCGCCACCGACTGCAATTTTTGGGCTGTTGAATCTGCTTTCACCACCCTTTCAGATAGCACATTCCAGATCATAACAGCTCATTGCATAAAAACATTCTCCTCATCTCCCCTCTGGTTCTTTTACCAATTACCTTAAATCTGTGTCCTCTGGTTTCCAGCCCATCTGCCAGTGAAAACAGTTTCTCCTTATTTACTCTGTCAAAACCCTTCATAGTTTGGAACCTTCTCTGCTCGAAGAAGAACAATTCAAGCTTCTTTAGTCTCTCCACTTAACTGAAGTCCCTCATCCCTGATACCATTCTAGTAAATCTCCTCTGCACCCTCTCCAAGGCCTTGACATCCTTCCTAAAGTGTGGTGCCCAAAATTGGACACGATACTCCATAGAACATAGAACATAGAACAGTACAGCACAGTACAGGCCCTTCGGCCCTCGATGTTGTGCCGAGCATTGTCCGAGACCAAGATCAAGCTATCACACTCCCTATCACTCTGGTGTGCTCCATGTGCTTATCCAATAACCGCTTGAAAGTTCCTAAAGTGTCCGACTCCACTATCACAGCAGGCAGTCCATTCCACACCCCAACCACTCTCTGAGTAAAGAATCTACCTCGGACATCCCTTCTATATCTCCCCCCATGCACCTTATAGTTATGCCCCCTTGTAACAGCTACCTCCACCCGAGGAAATAGTCTCTGAACATCCACTCTATCTATCCCCCTCATCATCTTATAAACCTCTATTAAGTCGCCTCTCATCCTCCTCCGCTCTAAAGAGAAAAGCCCTAACTCCCTCAATCTTTCCTCATAAGACCTCCCCCCCAAACCAGGCAGCATCCTGGTAAATCTCCTTTGCACTCTTTCCAATGCTTCCACGTCCTTCCTATAGTGAGGTGACCAGAACTGCACACAATATTCCAAATGTGGTCTCACCAAGGTCCTGTACAGTTGTAGCATAACCTCACGGTTCTTAAACTCAAACCCCTTGTTAATAAACGCTAACACACTATAGGCCTTCTTTACTGCTCTATCCACTTGAGTGGCAACCTTCAGAGATCTGTGGATATGAACACCCAGATCCCTCTGTTCCTCCACGTTCCTCAGAACCCTACCATTGACCCTGTAATCCTTATTCAAATTTGCCCTACCAAAATGAATCACCTTGCACTTATCAGGGTTAAATTCCATCTGCCATTTTTCGGCCCAGCTCTGCATCCTATCAATGTCTCTTTGCAGCCTACAACAGCCCTCCACCTCATCCACTACTCCACCAATCTTGGTGTCATCAGCAAATTTACTGATCCACCCTTCAGTCCCCTCCTCCAAGTCATTGATAAAAATCACAAACAGCAGAGGACCCAGCACCGACCCCTGTGGCACACCGCTGGTAACTGGTCTCCAGTCCGAAAATTTTCCATCCACCACCACCCTCTGCCTTCTATGAGATAGCCAGTTACTTATCCAATCGGCCAAATTTCCCTCTATCCCACAACTCCTTACTTTCTTCATGAGCCGACCATGGGGAACCTTATCAAACGCCTTACTAAAATCCATGTATACAACATCAACTGCTCTACCTTCATCTACACACTTAGTTACCTCCTCAAAGAATTCAATCAAATTTGTTAGGCAAGACTTACCCTTCACGAATCCGTGTTGACTATCCCTGATTAAGTTGCCTCTTTCCAAATGGTCATAAATCCTATCCCTCAGGACCTTTTCCATTATCTCACCAACCACCGAAGTAAGACTAACCGGCCTATAATTACTATAATTACCAGGGTCATTCCTATTTCCTTTCTTGAAGAGAGGAACAACATTCGCCACTCTCCAGTCCTCTGGCACCATCCCCGTGGACAGTGAGGACCCAAAGATCAAAGCCAAAGGCTCTGCAATCTCCTCCCTTGCCTCTCAAAGAATCCTAGGATATATCCCATCTGGCCCAGGGGACTTATCGACCCTCAGGTTCTTCAAAATTGCTAAAACATCTTCCCTCAGAACATCTACCTCCTCCAGCCTATCCACCTTTATCACACTCTCATCCTCAAAAACATGGCCCCTCTCCTCGGTGAACACTGACGAAAAGTATTCATTCATCACCTCTCCTATCTCTTCTGACTCCATGCACAAGTTCCCACTACTGTCCTTGACCGGCCCTACCCTCACCCTGGTCATTCTTTTATTTCTCACATAAGAGTAAAAAGCCTTGGGGTTTTTCTTGATCCGACCCGCCAAGGACTTCTCATGCCCCCTCCTAGCTCTCCTAAGCTCTTTTTTTAGCTCATTCCTTGCTACCTTGTACCCCTCAATCGACCCAACTGAACCTTGTTTTCTCATCCTTACATACGCTTCCTTTTTCCTCTTGACTAGACATTCAACCTCTTTTGTGAACCATGGTTCTCTCACTCGGCCATTTCCTCCCTGCCTGAAAGGGACATACCTATCAAGGACACGCAGTAATTGCTCCATGAAAAAGCTCCACTTTTCGTTTGTGCCTTTCCCTGATAGTTTCTGTTCCCATCTTATGCTCCCTAATTCTTGCCTAATCGCATCATAATTACCCCTCCCCCAATTATAAACCCTGCCCTGCCGTATGGCCCTATCCCTCTCCATTGCAATAGTGAAAGTCACCGAATTGTGGTCGCTATCTCCAAAGTGCTCTCCCACATACAAATCAAACACTTGGCCCGGTTCATTACCCAGTACCAAATCCAATGTGGCCCCACCTCTTGTTGGCCTATCCACATATTGTGTCAGGAAACCCTCCTGCACACACTGTGCAAAAACTACTCCAGCTGAGGCCTAATCAGTGTTTTATTAAGGTTTAGCATAACTTCCTTGCTTTTGTACTCTAGGCCTCTATTTATAAAGCCTAGGATCCCATATGCTTTTTTTTTAACAGCCTTATCAACTTGTCCTACCACAATCAAAAAATTGTACATATGAACCACCAGGTCTTTCTGTTCCTGCACCCCCTTTAAAATTGCAACATTTAGTTTATATTGTCTCTTCATTCTTCCTTCTAAAATGCATCACTTCACACTTCACTGCATTAAATTTCATCTGCCATGTGTCTGTCTGTCTATGCCCTCCTGAAGTCTGTTACTATCCTTCTCACTGTTTACTACATTTCTGAGTTTTGTGTCATCTGCAAACTTTGAAATTATGCCCTGTATACCCAATTCCAGGTCATTAATATATATCAAAAAGAACAAGGGTCCTAATAAAAACTCCTGGGGAGCACCACTGTATACTTACCTCCAGATTGAAAAACAACCATTCACCACTACTCTCTTCTTTCTGTCTCTTATCTAATTTTGTATCCACACTGCCACTGTCTCTGCCCCTTTATTGCCATGGGCTGTCATTTTGTTAACAAGTCTACTGTGTGGCACTTCATCAAACACCTTTTGAAAGTCCATATACACCTCAACCGCACTACCCTCACCCTTTCCGCTACTTCATCAAAGCACTCAATCAAGTTTGTCAGACAAGATTATTCTTTATCAAATCCGTGCTGGTAGCCGTTATTGCTATTATATCATAACCAGTATTACACCTTCATTTGTATAAAGTCAGACACATATTTGCATAGCCTACATGAACTTAATGTGAAGACACAAAGAAGATACAGGAAAAGCACAACTGTACCACTACAATGCCGTCCCTTTCAAATGAGGCCCATTGTGTCAACAGGGATAGAGGAATCAGCTCTGGAGTACCACGCTTAAGGATTCTATTTTTCACACCACATTTGCAGTGAATAGTAAAATTGATTAGCCCTATTTGTATTTCTATTTCCAGGCAACATTCTTGTGAATCTATGCTGTACCCTCATTATTGCCTCTACATCTTTCCTATAGTGTATAGCCAAAACCACACAGTAGTCTTAAGCAAACCAAACTGTGGTCTTACTAAGATTTTACATAGACTTACCATTATATCTCGATTTTTATATTCTATTCCTTTTGCCAAAAAACCCAGTGTTCCATTAGTTCTTCTTATGGTCTTATTCACTTGAGGTGTTGCTTTTAAATTCTTGTGAACTTAAACCCCCAAATTCCATTGCTTTTCCACATCAGCCAGTTTTTCCCCCATTTCTCTTATTTTCTTTACCAAATGTACCACCTCATATTTAATTATATTGAATTCCGTCTGCCACTTTTCTGCCCATCCCACCATCTATCAATAGCCCCTTGCAGTTTCCATTGAGCCTTTGAATTATTTACTACGCCTCCTATTTTAGTATTGCCTGCAAATTTGGACACTATTCCTTCTAGCCAAATATCTAAATCATTGATGTAAATGGAAGTGCTCCCTGAATAGAATTCTGTGGGACAGTGTTACCCTCTTGCAACTACTCTGAGGAACTCTCCTTAATTGCAACTCTCTGGTTTTTTTCCTAATTGCTTCTTCATCTGGATATTCAGTAATTTCAAGATTCCAAAATTTTCGCTACCACAGAGTCACTCTCCAGACTCATTTTTGAAGAGCCACCTTATGGAAAAGATGATGTGGAGGTCCTGGATGGTAAGTACATTAGCCGTCTTTGTCAGATTTCAATTCTAGATAAGGCAGTGATTGCAAATACTATTTGATTATAGGCTGCCAGTCAAACAGGAACTTCTTTCAGACTTACCGGAGTGTAAATATTTGCAACACCTGTAATTAAATAGCATGTCATACCATTATTGTATAATATAGTAATGATGTGGCCTCTGTTTCAATCATTAACTTTGGTAATGAATTCAACAGTCTCAGATCAGTAAAAAGAGAATTGTCAAATCTGAGGTGAGTCCTACGTGAGATATAAGCTGTCACCTGGTGTCTCACAAGTCACAAGTGAGCAAGAGGAGATGGTGGAGACAGGAACAGCAGTGGAGACTCCTCGCCGGAGGGCACAGGATGCTCCCAGCTCTGCTCAGCTGCATGCAGACGGGGGCCATCGAGAAAGAGGGTGATCCTGGAGGTGCAGGAAGAAGTGCAGGAGGTTCTGACAGGTTTTGCGGCCGCGATGTCTACAAATGTGCAGAGAATGGAGGAGTCCATCTCCAACATGAGCACCACCATGTCACAGGCGATGGCGACTGTAGGCTCTTCCATGGAAAGGATGGCCACCTGCATGGAGCAGCTAATGCGCCACTCACATGAGCACATGCTAGCTGTTGATAACAGATGGCAGGCACTCACAGACCTCCTCTCAAGGAGTGATGTAAAAGTAGACTTGAGTCTTCATGGCCCCACTGCTGTGCAGCAAGATGCTCTCCAGCTCCTTGCTAGCAGGGAAGTGCGGGTGGCCCATGAAAGGGATGATGGTGAGAGGGGACATAGAAGTGGGGACTCCTCTCAACACTTCTCCCCTGTACAAGGGTAAGCACATGGCTGTTTAAAGAAGCGTTATTGTTAAAGTTCCGTTAATGTTATGGCACATGTAAAACTATTTATTTTCACTACTTTCTGGTCATGCCCATTTTTATATGGTACTTTGGAAGTGGCTTAGTGAGTTGGAGTGAATGGTGAGACATAACGTTACCTCCAGTAATGGGGGTCAGTGTGAAAAGAATGGCTTGGTCATTGTAGGGATGCTTTATGGTGTTGCTGGGGTGGGGGAGCCTGGCACAGCATATGGCAGCCATATGGGTGAAATGCAGGAAGTTAAGTAAATCTGGCCATGATGAGGCCATCCCTGGCCTCCTGTGCAGCAATGTGCTGTGGTGCTGCTGGCATCTGGACCTCAGGTTCCTCCTGCTCCTCTTCCTCATCTTCCAGCTGATGCTCCTCCTCCTCCTCCTCCTCCTTCTCTGAAGAGGCTGTGTGCTCTGCGCCTTGCTCCTCAAGCAGCACTAATCCTCGTTGCTGCATTATGTTGTGCAGGCAACAGACGATGACAATTCTGGAGACCCTGGCTGGTACATACTGAAAGGCTCCTCCAGATCTGTCAAGGCATCTGAAGCGCATCTTCAGCATGCCTATTGTTTGCTCTATGACACATCTGGCGGACATGTGGCTTTCATTATAGCGCTCCTAGGCCTCAGTACTTGGCCTCCTCAAGGGTTTCATGAGCCACGTCTTCAGTGGATAGCCCTTGTCTCCAAGCAGCCAGCTGGTAAGTCTGTTTGGCGGTGCGAAGAGCTGAGGGAGGATAGATTGGATCAGGACGAAAGAGTCATGACAGCTGCCAGGGAATTTGGCGCACACATGCATGATGATCTTCCTATGGTTGCAGACCAGCAGCACATTGAGGGAGTGGAAGCCCTTATGGTTCACAAGCACTCCTGGGTGATGTGGGGGTGCACCAATGGCTACATGTGTGCAGACGATGATGCCCTGCACCTAAGGGAAGCCAGCCAGAGTGGCAAAGCCAAGCGCCCACTGAGTAACACTGGCTTCACCAGTGGCAAAGTTGACATAATTGGCTGACTTATCAAACTTGGCATCAAGTGACCTGTGTGTTGCATCTGTGGGTGGCCGACTGAGAGAGCCGCAAATGTCTGCTGCAGATTCCTGGAAGGAGCCTGAAGCAAAGAAGTTGAGGGCACTGGTGACTTTGACAGCCACTGGTAAGGCGTGTCCACCAGGTCCTCTGGGCTGCAGGTCTTACTCCAGCAAGCAGCAATTGTCTGCGACAACCTGGTGTGATAGCCTGAGCCTCCTTTGGTCCTTATTCATGTTCTTTAGATAGTTACAATTAATATATATGTTTATAGAATGCTTTTGCCTATTCTTAGGAGCATGAGTAAAAGGTTTCACCTTCTGATTTCAATGGAGAGTAAAATCTGGCATGCTGTAAAACTGACATTTGACCCGATCCTGTCAGTGGGTTAGGTTAGAATTAACCCCATGATTTTAAAGAAAATTAATTATGTACAATGGCATTCATTAATCAACCTGACAGCCACATTTGCCTTTGACCTGGGTTATCTGCTTCTTCGTCTGTCCATCATTGCTGTTCTCTGTAAAATCTACCATTGATAGCCCAGCACTTGATGTTGCCAATTGGAGCAGGATGCAACAGGAAACAAAGTAATTGCAAACCTTCTCCAGGTTATATTGTAATCAGCCAGCTGTAAATTCTAAACAAAATTTCACTTTCTTCATTTCATGAATGAAACAGACCTGTCTGTGGACAATGCTACCCTTCATCAATAGATCTACTTATGACAGCACATATAATCAAGGGCTGATTGACTCAGTTGTGACTTGGGTAGGATCGCTGACTGGGGACAGAAGCCTTATGTTGTTATATGCTGTTATGGACAAGAAAGCGGAGTATCAGTTGAACTGGAAATGGTCATCATCTCTCTTCTATTATTATCATTAGAGAAATTTTTTTTTGCGTAGGAATTTAGTTCCTGAACCCCAAGTGACCCAAATTATGACATTTTAGGTTAATTTGTGAATACTCAGGGGGGAATTTTCCGGGGGGGTCAGCGGGCGTAATCGATGGTGGGTCGGGTGGGAACATTTTTTTTTTGATTGCGGGTCGGAACCCCGTTGTCAACCCGCCGCCATGCGCCTTTTCCAAATGTCGGGTCTGTCAGCGCTGAGCAGACCCAACACACAGCAGCGGGGGAGGCAATTCAGGTCATTATGACCTTGTTAACAGAGGATTAACAACTATTTTCAGCTCACCTTCAGAGTTTACCAGGTCGCCCACGGGGATCACATCAGGAAAGTAGGGCAGGAGTTGAATGGCCATGGAATTATCTCATTACTTGACAGCTGGAAATGTGCTATAAAAGCTCCCATCTCACAGCTGTTCACTTTCCAAGCTCAGAAGCTGTTGTTTACTGCATTCAGAAGACAGATTGAGCTTTATGCAGGTTGCAAGTGTTTGAAGCAAACTCTCTATCCAGTGCCACCTCATTGGAACAATCTCTCTTACCATTGACAGATTGCTTCTGTCACCTCAAGTTCACTTGCCATCTAATTACATCAGAATGGCTATGGTTTATACTGTCTCACCTTGGTCCTCAGAATCTGATCACGATCAGCCGCAACACCAGCAGAAACAGGCACACCAGCAGCACCAACAACAAGACCGCCAACCTTCTCCTCAACCACCTGATGCTGCACAGGGCAGAGATCATCAGCACCCAACCACTTTGCTGCCCGGGAGGCCAGGGATGGCCTCACCATGGCCAGATTTACTTCACTTGATGCTGCACACCCTGGCTGCCACATGTTGCGCCAGGTTGGCACCACCCCACACCAACAACGTAAAGCATCCCTACAATGCCCAAGCCATTTCTTTCACACTCATCACCATTGCAGAGGGTACCGTTATGTCTCACCATTCACTGTAACTCACTAAGCCACTTCCAAAGGTGCACACAAATCTGTCCAAGAACGCAAAGTGTTGAAAATAAAGATTTAAATGTTTGACAGCACATTAACAGAAACTTCACATGATCATTGGATAAAGTGCTTACCATTTTGTGTTGCTAGTTGATATGATTGTATTCGGATGAAGGTGAGTGTGAGGGATGGCTAGTGAGATGGGGAAGTGATAATGCAGATAGTGAGGGATGGGTGGAGGCGCAAGTTAAGTTGGTGTGAGTAAGGATGTGCAGGAGTAGGGTAGGGAAGGCAGAGTGATGGGATGTGATGAGTGGCACAGCAGGATGAGGTTGAGTGTGGCTTTGTACTTACGTTTCGTGATCTACTGAGATCATTGAAAGGTTTGTGCCACTGTAGCCTGGTCCTCCTGACGACATCCCTGCTTGTACCCTCCTGTGCAATGTGCAACCAGGCTGCGTTGGTCTCCTGGGGAGGTCTCTTCCGCCCATTGGAAGGGAAGAGAACCTCCCTGTGTGCTGTGACTCCCTCCATAAGCATATGGAGGGAGTCATGGGAGAGCCTGGGTGCAGCTGTGCACCTCTGTGCAGTGCTTGTCATGTCTGCAGCACTTCAATGCTGTAGAACATTGACAGCACAAATGTCAAAGTAAATTTGCGCATGGTCCCTTTAAGGAAACCAGCTGATGACTCGTCATCAAATGATGTCATCAGACCCACTTCCTTCAATTGGCCGGGAAACGCGCTGGGCGGGCTTAAGAGGCCCAATCAGGGAAAGTTATTTCAGAGGTCGGGCTGGAGCCAGCGGTGAGGCCGTGACCCGCCACTGACCTCGCCCATCACAGACCCGCCCAGGTAGGGGAAATCGCAGCCTCAGAATGTATTAATTTGCCTAAACTGTTGCCCATATATTTGGGCAATATCACTGAATTATTTTTCGCTATCATGCTGCATGCAGACTGCTGGACCCAACACAACAAAAAAAAGGTGCATGTTTAAAATTATGTTTTTATGCAGAACCTGAAGCCTGGTAGTTTAGCTGAAGGGATTACTTTCTTGCGGTAGAGTGTATAATTTTTCCTTTGATATCTGGGACAGAACAATCCATGAGGTGTAAAAGAGTAATTGTTGGACTTTGTGCAGCCTTATGGGGCCTTACCATCAAAAATGACAGTTAAGTGAACATGTTGCCCACTTAGTGGACTCCTGAGTGGATCTTCTACCTTATTTTTGAAATTACCCAAATTTTTGTGTCTTCAAAGTTAATGTTTTCCTAATTTGTCTGTGCTTTTCTCTTGAAGACAGTGACTAATACTGAGGCATGGTTCCACAAGTGTGATCGTCCTCCAGAAATTTTCCCAAGTGACCATTCTTCATATATGATAACAGACAGTAAGGTCCCGAAGTTCAGTGGCTTTTTCGGTGTAATCATATGGTATTTGGTGCAGACAGGGGAGGGTTTTGGCATCTGTCATCATTTCTGCTGGAAGTGGTGTTGGGCGCTTCTTGTGCTATCCCACTATGTGCAGACATCAATGAAAGAGGCGGGACTGGTCATATGATGTCATCCTGCAGAATTTACATCAGTTTTGCCTCCATTGCTCCCCTATGCCCCCATAAAGCATGAAGCAGGCAAACTGACATGTCAGCACCTGGCAAAAGTGGGACTACAGCAATTTTAAAGGTCTATTTCCTTGAAACCAACCTATTTGGAAATGACCACTTTTTTTTAACTTTTGCACAGCCAGCACTCCAAAGAACACCACAGCAATTTCCTCACCCCCGCCAAATGGGGGCACCAGTTGCACTGCAAATGGTGCGAGCGCCCGTCCATTTTATGCAAATACCCCATAACCTGGGAGTTTAGTCAGGTCCAGAAAAGCACCTGTCTATCGACCAGAAGCCTTGCTCCACCATTGTAACAGTGATGGATCAGTGCACACAGATTTTCAGGGTCAAAGTGTTGCCAGAATATTCAACTGTGGAGGCAATCACACCTGAGCCCATCTGACATTTACATATGTGCACTTTCAATCGGGGTCAGCAGTCAGAAGTGAGAACCATGGGTAATTTATCCTCTCCCTGAACCTATTCTGAGGTCAACTAACTCAGCAGTATCATAGAATCTTATAGCACAGAAGGAGGCCATTTGGCCCATCGTGCCTGTGCTGGCTTTTTGAAAGAGCTTTTTCCTCATAACCCTGCAAATTATTCCTTTATAAAATGTGGTGCCCAGAATTGTACACAATACGCCAGCTGAGGCCTAACCAGTGATCTGTAAAGATGACTTCCTTGTTTTTGTATTCAATGCACCTGTTTACAAAGCCAAGTATCTCATACGCTTTTATGACTGCCTTATCAACTTGCCTTGCCACCTTCAAAGATTTCTGAACAGGCACCCCCAGGTCCCTCTGCTTTTGCACCCCCTCAAAATAGTACCATTTATATTATACTGCCTCTCCATGTTGTTTCTCCCAAAGAGCATCACTTCACACTTATCTGCATTAAATGGCCTGCAATTTGTAGCCAGCGACGAAGCGAAAGTGTTCGTCGCCTGCCCTGAAGTAAGCTCCTCACAAAGATCTCACGATCTCTGTGTCAAGAAGTTTGTTTTTTCCAACATTCAATTCAAATCAATGGAGTATAGTGAGAATCCCCTTGTGTGAGCTGCTGTGGTGTCAACAAGCTGTCTAACAGCCAATCAAATCGCAGAATTCTCACAGACAGCGAACAAGGAAGTGGGTAAGCTCTTAAGTCCTAAAAATTTGGTTGCTTTGCGCCTCGTTCGGGGTCCAATGACGTCATTGCCGTGCGCAGCGCCCGCTCGTGCCCCGGCCACAATCTTCAGTAGCACCCCCCTGATTTCCCGCCGGATGCTATGTCCGACAGGGTCAGGGGGGCCTACCTGCGGCCGGGGCGGCGCAAATTAAAGGGGAGGTGCTGGGCAGCCATTTTTGTTGCTGGCCGCCTGCCAACACCAGCCCGCTTAGCCGCCCTCTTTCTTTCTTTCTTTC